>OX333077.1:3866564-4352964 GCA_946863875.1 Alloplasta piceator | reverse complement strand
CATTGAATCCAGAATGATTGTATGCAACTTTTTACCCTCCTAGTGATTTCACGAAAACCCAGTAGTTTTAGAGTTACGATACATTTTATAAATATGGTAGTTTTTTGCGAAAAATTGAATATTTTTGCGAAAAAAAATCGTACGAAACTTTTAAAAAAATGAAATCGACGCTAATACTTCCCGCCACAAGTTTTCCACACGAAAAACATTCGAAAAAAATTTTCATGGGTCATGCGCCAAAATTACAATGTCAAAAAAAAACGAAAAATGATCATGTTTCAAAAGGCGTACCAGTTGAAAAAAAAATCGCAAAAATATTTTGAAAAAGGCGAAATGAAGCTGAATATGTCCCCTTAAAAACGCCGCTCGGCGAATCAAAATATCTTCATTTTTGAAAGAGCAGTGAAACTTTTTGTGGGGCGTGAAATCGGGGCGAGTGTTTCCAAATTTTTGGCCGGCAGAGTACGTTGGAAACTTACAGTTGTAATTAGACTAAGTAGAACTCAATTTAATTAGCACAGAATAATAGTAAAAATTGTACCACTAAACAATAGAAAATTAGAACAGAAATTTGGCAATGAGAAGAAATGGCAGGGAAGAAGACGTTGAAAATTTTTCGTTACTTTACTCAAAGCTGTCCTGTAATTTTCCTCGAATGACGTCAAAGTTCTGTATCTTCCTGTCCATCCCTCTCTCTCTCTCTCTCTTCTAATCTACTCCACAACTTGATGCTGTGCGCTCCTTGCTTCGTTGATCGTCGTTGCAAACTGCTGCACTTGGAAGCACTTCCACACAAATACGTATCAGTGAGACAGTGAAGCAACAGGCACGTGGATTATATATATGTATGTAACAGCAGCGTCATAGAGGAAAGGTCACGAGTGCAAGGGGGATATGTAATCCTTTGTACCATGGCCGAATGCACGTTTCTTGTGTCAGTGTAGCGTCTTATTGTCAGTTAGTTACGGTGGTTTAACTTGCCTCTTACACATCCGCGATGTCGCGTGTCCTATCGCTTTTCTAGTCTAGCGAAATTGCCAACGTACGAGACAGAGGCAGAGCTAGAGAGAGAGAGAGAGTATTCAGAAAGGTATTCAGAGGTATTTCGTGAAAAGAAAACGTGACTGACGTCGAGAAACGCGGTAAGATATTCATGAGTTGTTTTTCGAGCGACAGAACTCAATAAAAAAGTAATTCCATTGGGAAATAGTCATGAAATATATCGTAGAAAATGTTGTAATTATTTGTCACAAAAATTTTCATCGGGTGTTCTCTTTTTTAGAAAACAGAAAAAAAATTCTACAATCTGTACGGTTGAATAAAGAGAAAATATTAATTTAAGAAGTTGTTTAGAATGTTTAATTGAATTTTTGTAGCGTTTACATCGCTCAATTGTTGGTGTAATTATTAAAAGGGCTGCAAGAAAATAATGGCAAATTCAATTACGGTTATTATTCTGGATTTAATACAAATTCCAATTATGTCCAATTTCAATTATGTTTCTGTTTTTACATTCCTATGGCATTTATTAAAATTTTTACCGCTAAAAATTACAAAATTACATGACTGCTCAACTTTACTTAACTTAGAGGTAAACAAATTTTTTTTTTTAAATCTAAATTCTCTAAATTCGTTATTTTTCAAAAAAAATTTTTGGGACATTTTTTCGAGCCCCAAGTATACTCTTTACAACGAACCCCGAACGATTTTTCCGTAAATATAATAGTTTTTGAGATATTAAAAAAAAGAAAAAAAACTTGAAAAATTGAAAAAATGTCGGAATTTTGCATGTCTTTCAAAAAAATATTGTTTCTTTTTTCCTTTGGTAGAATTTCGTTTTATGATAACAGAAAACTGATGACCGAATTTAATCGAAATTGAACGGGGTCGATTTCAACTATTGGTCGATTTGACATGGAATGAACCATTTGTATTTCGTTTTTGGCAATTTATAGATAAACGTTTGCACAGACGATTGCTAATATTTTTTACCGATTTGACTATTACGAAGAGCTCGAATTCCTTCGAAGTATTTCATTTAATTTTTCCTATTACTGAGTCGAAGGTTTTTTTTCGTTCATTTTGTAATTGTTCGTGTAATTCTTGCAATTCTCGCACCCTCATTACTCGCGTCAGTTCGGCTCTAGTCGTAAACCCTCAATTTGTGACGTAATGCTCGGAAGTTCATCCCCTTCGTTTCTCGCCAATCCTTTTTCACCAACAGCGCGCTTTTTCATCCACCTTTTTCCTTCTACCCTTAAATAGAGCAATTTTCGTCCTTTTGTTAAAAATTCCTGAACAATTATACTTCGCAAAGTGGAGACCGTTGGAATTCACGATAGAGACTCCAAAGGGAATAAAGTCGCGAATTGTCATATAATCGTTATAACGGAAATTAATTATCCTAATTTGCGTCGTCACTTTCAATTACGATAATTGAGCCGATAATATCGAGTTACAAGTTTTTACGCATTTGTCGTGAAACATTCTGACCCCTCTTTTTTTTATCACTTGTTGGAGACACACCCGAGGGATTGTCGTCCTTTTTTTTTGATATAGGGGCGTTTATCTTGGTATCCTCGAAGGGATTCTAAAAGAATGTTTTTTTTTCTGACGAGCCGTTCGAATATTCAGAGTCCTCCGGTGAAACGTCATTAAATAGGCATCGGATGTACTCTCTCCGGATGTTTAATGTGTCTGGTGTTGAGAAAAAATACGATTCAGCCTCTCGTTTTCCTTCCCGCAAGAACAATAATTTTTTTCCCTTAAATCCCTAAACGATGATTCTCTTACGCTTACCCGATGTAATATATATATATATTGTGCAATACATATATATGTGCATATAAAAAAACAGCACGGTGTAATAGTTGGGCAATTTTCTCAGGATCTGAAGATTCCTCGGGGGAAATAGAGAGGAGTAAGAACCCAACCATCATTCGTGCACGGCTTTGGTATTCCTATTCGACCTACGATTTCTTTTTTCCCTTTTTCTCGCACTGTAACGTTTTCAGTGGAAAAAGGATGAGAGATAGGGAGTGAGAGCAGAGAGAGACGGAATTCAGGATTATTTATTTTCCACCGACTACTCAACAGTCGCTACTGATTCCTCGCGGGATTTATTTCGCGGTCAAACTTTTTTCTCTCCCCATCTTCACTTCCTAATGCAATTTCTTATCTGTCGCCACCAGTGGAGCTTTTGCGAGACATATATTCATGCCAGAGAGAGATAAAGAGAGAAAAAATCGATTTGTGTATCGCAAGACGACGAAAGCATCGTCGGGGATGCAGCGATGCTAATAACAAAATTTTCCATTGAGAATTTTTCCGTGCAATTTTTATTCAGTCTTTCTCTCTTTATTTTCTTCAATTTTTAATTTTTCTCTTCCAATGCATTATTTTAAGTCTCACCGGTTTCAATTTTTTTTTACCATTTGTATGAATTATTTACCCAGATTAAAATTGATTAAAATTGTTTTCTTTTAATTTTAATGGACGTTTAAAAAAGGGGTTTTTCGAAGCTTCGAACCATTTATACCGCTCTTCACAATTATTCGTCCACAATGTGTGCAATGTTTGTTTATCGGCGTATTGCAATCGGAACTAATTCTCGCCGAGCAAATGTTTGCTCGACGCGGGAGTTCGTCAAATGTGCTGGCAAATCGATTCGCAAATCGTCGCGATTCATTCGGCATACGCGAGCAGCTTTTTTTTTTTTATCGCATTGCGAAAAATGTTCGTGACGATGCGCGGATCATTTGAAACCACCTGCTGCCGCTGCTGTCACTGTTGGCTCGCACGACTATATATTTTCTACTTCCCATTATAGAAATTCGATCTCCGTCTATTGGCTCACGTTGATAATAATAGCGAATCTATATACGTGGAAAAACAAAACTTCCCGCCCGGAATCCTCGTTCAAAAATACCCGTGACTCCGTTATTAAACGATTTGCGATATTCTCGCGAACATTGGTTTAATTTTAACCACGCTTTATCCAAAAGCGTACGTCGGAAAATTCGAGATTTCCCTCGGGTCGGATTCCTGCGGAAAAGGATCCATCGTAGGAAAAAAATCGCTATACAAATTTTTGTTTCTCTTGAATTCAAAGTATATATTTTCAGTAATATGTAAGAAAAATTTTAGCATCAAATTCACTGAATTACGGTCACTTTAGTCTGAGCAACGAAATTGCCCAAATTCTCGAAAACTTATGAGACGATTTGGGCAATGCAATTTTTTTTCCTCGTCAAGATGATATCTATATCTCTGTTAGTTTTCAAAAATTTTCAATGGAAATTGCTTATGATATGAATTGAACATGTACTTCATAAAATAACAATACTCCGATTTTTTAATAATTAATTATGCATGTGAAAAAAAATTCTCGAACATTCCACAATTTTTTCATCCCTCACAGTCGTTTTCCTCTTATACAATAAAAGAATCTGGCAAAGTCTTTTTTATTACCCTCAGGATCTTTGCTCAGCTGCAGTAAAGTCGTGCTTACACGTTCTCTCCTCTACGATATTACTTTTTTCACAATCTCTCCGTGTAACCTTTTTAAATTAACTTTGTCATTCGAACTGGAAGATCAAGGGCACGTGAACCAGAATCAACGGCCGCTTTATTTCTTCGCGAAAAGTGAGGACTAGTTATTTTTATTGTCACCTCATTCTTTTAATTTGCAAAATTGAATGAACAATATTTTATATCAATAAGATAAACTACGATAAAATAATAAATAAAATAGCACGGGATGAGTGACACAGGATCCCCTCTGGGATCAATGAACCGTGGATGCTGCCTCACAGAGGGTGTCTCACACGGAAGGGATGAAAACGACGAGAAAAGGTCGGAGGTATTTTTTTTTCTTCCCATCCGACAGGTCGTTGGTACCCAAAAAAGGTACCACGAGAAAGGCGCGAAATAAATGGGAAAAAATCGAAGGTGTACCGTTTATAAAACAATATTTGATGACCCCGAGGGCCTCGGGAGAGAACGTCGTTTGAAAAAACAGAGCACGCGCGTGTCCCTTTTCGCGCGGAGCAACAAAATGGATTTATCAATGTCATCCCCGGGCGCGATAAATTTTCCAAAGCAATTTGACAATCTGTAATCCAGTAAAATAATCATTTTTTCTCCATAATCCCTCATAATCGAATGAATTTCTTTGCGTCAGATAAAAGTGCTGAAATAATCGTACAAAGTCAAAATTCGTCGCAGAATCAATGAAAGAAGAAAAAAACACCCTTTCTCTCGGGAAAAGCTTGGGGCGAATTTTCATAAATCTTGAGGAAACAGTGCGCAAGTTTCAATTTGCAAAGATTACTTTTCAAAACAAGTAGTGCAACGATATGTGTCGGGGAAAAGTACGACCCTTCGACTCTGAAATAACACGGCTCGCGGCTTTTCGCGCGATATTGCAGCGTGTCCTTTCGCAGTTGAAACCTTTTCGTATTCCCACGTGCTTATATTTCTCACACACACGAATACACACATACACACATGGATTTTACATCCGCGCCCAACCTTTTTACCCTCTCGTACTGGCTCTGCGGATTCAACCTAATTTACAGGGACGTTATTTCGCTCCGGGACAGAGCAGCGCTCGATATTCCTCGGGTGTGTCATCCCTGAGCCAAGTTCTCTCAGCAATATCCGCGTCGTCTCTATCTACGGACAAACGCGAAACGAGACATATCCAAGTGAACCGTCGTACGTTTATCCGTGCATAGACGCGAACGCGAATGGATCTATTCGCACGTACACAAATGCGCGCGAGATCACGTGCGAACGCTTGCGAATACGTGTATTCGACAGAATATACATATATGTATATAGAGGCTGGAGCATGGAATAGCACTTTCCAAGGACTGGGATGTGAAATTCAATTGCTTGAATTCTCGTCGTGATTCGCGTGACGGAAGGAGCGCGAGAAAGACGACAGATTCACGGGCAAAGGTGAGAGAACTTGCTCAGTATATAAATATCTCTCTATTAAAGCCTTTTCAAACTGCGTATAAACAAAAGCACGACGATATTCATCGTTGGGGAGTATAGGGGAAGCTGGGGCACAACGGCCTCCCTAAGCCGGTCGATGCTTTTTGTGGCTTTTAGCCATCAAATCCGTTTACTTTTGGTCTATCTTCAACGAATATATGGGGCGTTCCATCCCAAATCGGACAGTTTGAAAAACTTTTTTTTTTATTTCCTCAATTTTTTCATATTTTTTGGTACCCATCGAAAGACTCTTCCTGATAAATTTTGAGGTTACTTCGATGACCCGTTCACAAGATATTGAATTTTTAAAAAACCGCTCCTTTTTCGGTTTTTTGGTCATAACTTCTTTAATCATGGTCCAAATTAAGTGTTTTTTTTAATTCCAAATTTTTGTTTTTTTATGGCTTCTTCAGAAAAAAAATTTTTGTGTCCCTGTGATTGACTTAGCAGTATTGTATCGCAAATAAAATCTTTCTTTTGCATCTAAATAGTGTTTCTCAGGTGGAAATTTAACAGCAATATTCGGTAGACTATTTGGGTTCGATGCCCAGTCATACAATTCTTGAACTGTTCTTTGCTCATGGATTAATTATTAATTATTAATTTTAAAAATCTGTTAACAATAAAAAAGTGTCAGAATTAATTCAAATTTATTTTAAAAATACTATACAGTAACAAAAATTGGTATTCATAATAATTTATAGAATTTTTTATTTCGATTTTCAAAAATCGAAAAAAATAGTAATTATGGAAGGCCCACGACCGGGCTAGACTTTACAGTTGTTGAATAAATATTAGTTCAAAATTAAAAATTAAAAAAAAATCAAAATATGCACTCACTTTTGAAAATACGATTCAAAGTTTGAAATTTCAAAAACTTATTGAAAAACACGTATAATATGTTGTTTGTATTTTTTTCTGAAAAGGCCATAAAAAACATCGTTCATCGGCCTAAAAATGAATACATCAAATTCATCATAATTTGAAAAAATAAAAAATAAAAAAATAATGTTGACTTATTTCTTAGGGTGGCCCATTAGTCCAGATATCGCGGATCTGCTTAACAATGAGTCAATACATCAAATCTATGATAATTTGACAAGAAACCAAATTTTTTTCTTTACTCAATTTTTGAGGGGTGCCGTCGTGCCCGACCCTTCCCTACAAGTGCATGTATTTTCGCGAGTGTCCGTCTGAGCTTTCCATTGAGAAAAGCGCGAGATTGCGCGTGATTTGAATAACTAATCTTCAGACATGCGGCGCTTGAGAGCGATATTTGTTAACTCAAGATTAGGCTCAGAGGGTGAAAGCCCAAGAGCCATAGAAACGAGGGGTGAAATACAGTACGATATACTGGTTCTCTTTTTTCGTTCTATATAATTAATGTTGGCTCCGAACTTTGGGAGTTTGCCGAGCAGCAGGGGAAAAATATCTCGGTTGCTTTTTTTATCTTTTTTTTTCACAACGCTTTTAGCGTATTATACTTTTTAAATATTTGCCTCCGTTGCACTACGTGATCTCGCAATCAAAGTTCCTTCTCTCTTCTTACTTTTTTGCCTCTTTTTATCTCGGATTCACGCGAGTTTTTATTTGCCGGGAAAAAGCAATTTTCCACTTAACCGAAAAGAATCATTTTCTCGCGCTCGAATTGCCAGATGAAATTTTCGAGTTTGCGGGTGATTCTCTGCATAAAAGTAGGCGCGCGAGTACCGTATTAAAAAAAAAAAAATCCTTCAACGTTTCTCTCTCACAATGAGTTTTACAACGTTGATAATTTTCGCCGCTTCTTCGACACGTCGCGGAACTCTTTGAATCGAACATTTGGATCTTTTTTGTAGGTCACCAGGTTTGTTTTTCAGCGGTGAAATCCCAAGAGCCAATCGATAGCGACGATTGATCGCGATTGCGATTTTTCGCTGAATACCGAACGAGATATTTTGCGAGAATGAAGGGATGACTTGATGAGCTGAAATCAGTTTCAAGAGTTTGAGTGCGACTGCTTTCATCGCCGCTTAAAATCAGCGTGAATCGGGGAACGTTATTGTTCGCACGAAAAACGCGCGCTATCAATGATGACCGCTGACCATTATCATCGTATTTATACATCGAAGGGCGTGAGTGGCTTTTTGCGATGACCATCGCCGATTGAAAACGAACCAAAGCCCACCAAGAGCCAAAGGAAGTTAGGGAAATCGTCGCTCCGGATTTTCGTTGGAAGTATAAAATTATCGTGCGATACTCGAATTTTCAATGAACTCGAAAAATCGCTTCGTTTTAACGCTTAGCCGATGACGCCTGATCGGTCGGCGCCGAACAACGTGGCAAAGTGAACGGGAACGAGGTCACACATCGGACGGTGTGTGTGTGTGTGTGTGTGTGTGCTTTACTCACAGTTTTCGCCTGTGAACTATACTGGGAGCTATTCGGTCACAAAGAGAAAGAGGAAAAGAGTGAAAGGGTTGATGGAATGAGGGAACAGTAGAGAAACTTTGAAAGCCCGGAAACTATATGGGAAATGGTAACCGGGTACGAGAATCGGTGTACACACGGCGAGTGTGAAAATTCGTCTACATTTACGAAAGAGAAGGATTTATCGCGTACTCGAGATGGCTTTCCTCAAAAGTATCGTACAAAAAAAAAGAGTCAAAGTTAGCAATCATATTTGAACAAAATGAATGGACAATTGGCAACCCCTAAATCCAGAGCTGGGCAGTACTTGAAAGTACTCGGTACTTGCAGGTACTTGAAGTACAGTACTTGCAAGTACAAAGTACTTCAAAAGTACTTAAAGTATTGTACTTAAATTTTTCAAGTACTTCATGTACTGGAAGTATTGTACTTGAAAATTTCAAGTACTTTTCTGTACTTGAAGTACTTTTTTCTAGTACGAGTATCAAGTACTTTTGAATGAGTCTTGCTGATCGTTGCATGTGCAATTGTGGATTTTCACGATTTTTAAAAATTCAAAATTCTCCAAAATCATCATTTTTCAAAAAATGTTGTCGGAATATTTTTTTTTCGTAGCCCCAAGTATACTCTTCAAGACGAAACAAACGATTTTTCATTACTATGATAGTTTTCAAGATATTTAGAAAAAAAATTAGAAAAATTGTTATCTTCTGAATTTCGCATGACTTTTGGAAAAAAAAAAATTTTGTACTTGGTAGAACTTGGTTTTATGATAAAACAAAACTTCTGATCAAATTTCATCGAAATTGAAAGTGGTCGATTCCAACTCTTGGTCGATTTGTCATAGAATGACCCAAGTACCAGAATTTACGAGACGTACCCGAAAACAATAAAAGTACTTGATACTGGTACTTGATTTTTTCAAGTACTTGTACTTCAAGTACTTACGGTACTTTGTACTTGATACTTGAAGTACTTGCAAGTACTTTGCCCAACTCTGCCTAAATCTCATGAGTCCTTTTGTAATCTTCTAACGCTTGACTCGCTTTGATAACCATTTCACGTTTTTAGTTATCATAATATGGGCGTAATTTAATAATAATAATTATTATTATAATTATAATAGTAATAGTAATAGTAATATAATATAATGAAATTAAAATTATCCAAAGAGATTTTGAATTGGGCACATCAAATTATTGAATGACGTGAGTTACGCGATTTGAGTGATTTCTCCGAGTGTATCAATATTTGGGATGGAAAAACAAAAGAAAAATAAGATAAAAGCAAGTAGCATGATTTTTGGGTTAGTTTCGCGAAAATCTAACCCTCGAGTTTTTTTATATTCAGTATATAAAAAGGAAGAGGAGATAAAAGCTCGCTTTTACGTCCTCTTCCTTCTCTCTTTCACTTTCCTTTTCACCCGTATAAAAGTCTCGTGTACCACAAGGCTTATATTATATTTAAAAAAAGGCAAGTAGACGTCATACACACGACATGATTATCGTCAGCGACGTTTTGTCGAAACAAAAATTTAATGGAAAAAAAAAGGGAGAGCAGCGAAGAGGGAAGTGAGAGTATAAGCCGAAGCTTTTTCTCCGCTAGTTTTCCAGGAGAGACTTTTCCGTCCCTCTCCGCTCGCCCCCATTTCGCGCCTGGACGAACGTGAATTTCGATTATGGGGGGCTATATACATACACAGTGAGTGTATATATTTATTTATACATGCACAGAGCCGATGTAGGTGAAAATTGTGCCTCCGCGACAAAAAGTACTCTGTTCCATTTCAACCGAAACGCGCGAGCTTTTTTGTTCGACCCTGTGACTTCTCAACACCATTTTCCTTGCAACACAGGCACAAAATGGGATTTTCCATCTCGTTTGCTTTTTTCATGCGCTACTTTTGCCATCGACACCCCTCGTGCGCTTAAAATGACGAGCGCACATGCACCAGATTGCCGTGAACGCAGAGTTTACCAATTTCTGACGTTACAACAAATGATCCCTCTTCGACGTTCTTCCACCTTCTTCCTTTCTTCGCTATCGCACGGACCATACATCATTCGCACTTCGTACAAATCTGACACGCTCGAACGGGGGCGCGCTTCATTGCTTTGTGAAAGAGCGAGAGAGAATATCGTAGTTGTTGTAGAAAAATCTAAGCCAAAGCTTCTGGGTTGAGACCCTCGTCTCTTCGAATAATATCCTCGAAAATCTTGACGAAAAAATCTCCCCGTCATGTGTCTATTACAATGAACAAATAGATATGTATGAGTGATAATAATGTGGTAATAGTGATAAAAGATTTTATCAGGTACGATGCAAAGTTACATGTGCAAGGGTTAAGGGTGAACACCCCTCTGGCGGTCGAAAAAAGACCTAACTTTGTCAATTTATTTTGAGAGCATGAAAAAACGTAATAGGGTCCCGTTTTGAAGGGCTTATTTAACATACAGATTGAAGTACGATAAAAAAATTACATTATTATTTTTATACAAAATGGTGGCGACAGAGCCAATCTTTGCAGTCGCCTTTTTTTTAAATTCCCTGACGAGAGAGCAGATTTCTATTAAAGTATAAGACCTGGAAGAAAAAACTTAATAATTTTATTATATATATGGGGCATTCCACGCCAAATCGACCAGTTCAGAACCCAACCCCTTTCGATTTGGCTGAAACTTTTTTTATCTTTTTCTACCCTATAAAAAACATTTTTCAGAATTTTTTCAAATTTTTTTACCCAACTGATAAAAAGTTTTGAATTTTTCAAAAAAATTTGCTTTTTTTTCAAATAGCTATAACTTTTTCAAAATTGGACTTATCGGAACGTTTTTTTCCCCAAAATTTTTGTTTTTTAATGTATCTTTTGAAAAAAAATACAAAAAAATCATTGAAAGCCATGTTCATAGTTTTTTTTAAGATTTTTGGAAAAAATAGAACATTTCTCGATGATTAAAAGTGGAGTCTCTCGAAAATTGCAAATGGTAATCATCGAGAAATTTTCGATTTTTTCCAAAAATCTATTTAAAAAAAACAATGAAGGTGGGTTTCTATAATTTTTATAGATATAGTCAAGCTTTAAAAAGTTATAGCTAGTTGAAAAATAAAAAGCCAATTTTTTTGAAAAATTTATAACTTTCTATCGGTTGGGTGAAAAAATTTAAAAAAATTCTGAAAAATGTTTTTGATAGGGTAGAAAAAGATGAAAAAATGTCAGCCAAATCGAAAGGGGTCGGGTTCTAAAGTGGTCGATTTGGCGTGGAATGCCCCATATATTACCGTCTATGGTAGTCCCTAGCGGTTTTTTAAAAAATTAAATTTTGTAGAAATGTTGCACTTTTGAAAAAACGAATCAATTTTTTGCCAAAATATAGAGGATGTGATTGTGAAGCTACTGTCAAAATTCTAGATTGAACCCCTCAAAACTTTTTTTTTCAATATAGAACCACTTGGATTTTGTGTTTTTATATCCCTAAGGTATTATTTAAGCAAAAAAATCGATATATCCAAAATCCCAGCGTAATGTTACCCCTTAAATCCTCGCATTTTCCCACAAGTCTTTTGTATCGCTGATGGCTTCTCTTTTATATGCACATATGAATGTGCCATTAGTATTCTTCGGACCTGTAGAATTCTTTCTATCGTTACACAATACGTTCATTTATATACATGTATAAACGTGAACATATAGATATACACTTATACACAGATATGTCTATCGTTCCTCCAGGACACAATGAAATCAATTATTATCTTTTTTCCATGACGAGAGAGATATTCATAATCGATTCAGCCTTTTTTTTCATTCCTTCCACGATGCTTGTTAGATGCTTTTAGATGCTTGTTAGATGCTTTTAGATTTTTAGATTCTTAGGATATGCAAAAATTTGAAAGTGTGTTCGTTTTCATTCGGAAAAATAACATTATCGATAAAACCATTGATTCAAAAAATGTTTACAGTCTATTTGGATGGGCGAAGATAAAAAAAATTGCTATTTCCGATCAAACACATCAAATTAATTCCCGAGCAATTAATTAAAAAAGAGATTCAAGACTATGGATTTGAATATTGGAGAACAATTTATATGTACGCTGAATCGGGGTCAAAGTACAGAAATAAGAGGTGTTTATACGGATTTATTCGTATATATCCTTTTTTCCCGACAGAGAAAGAATCAATTTCATAATAGGACCGAAAAGACCGCGGGAAGTTATATCTACCACCAAAAACAACTCCATCATAATCCTAAATCAGGCTGAAAGTACCGAAGAAAATGCCAGTCAGCTTCGTAAAATAGAGGAAGGATAAAGGGGATGGGGACCGGTAATATAAAAATGTCCTTAAGGAGGAAGAGGAGGCAAAATGAGGACCAGGATGGAAATGGTAATAAAACTGTGATTTATAAATTTCCGTCGCCCAAATGTGCGATCCTTTTTCCAAAAGCTTCACGAACTCGCCTCTTCTTTGCTCGCTTCAAGTCGCTTTTACTTCGGCGTCTTGACTCGGTGAAAGAGCTCAGGCTTGTCTCGTTTTATCGACGACGAAGAAGGATGAAAAACGGAAGAATGGAAGAATACGCGAAAAAGTAGGGCTATATGGAACCGAGTTAGGTCTATCGGAAAATACAAAGACGGAGGAAAATGATCGAAGCGCCTTTTTATTTACTGTCACTTTTTTCCTCCTCACCATCTTTCCAATCATTTTTTTTTACGAACGCGGAACGTCGCCTCGTATAAAAGCAACTCCCGTGGATAATTTTGTATTCTATGTAGACGAAGGGATTTTATGAGTTTCCGATTGTGCCCAATATATGTATATTTATTTATGTATACAATGAGGAGCAATTTCTTATACTATCCTTTTCGCATCCCCGAACGATGTCACTCTGGAAGTACAATAGGCCTGTTGCGTCTGAGAGATTGTTATTTTTTATTTTTCAATTCTCAAAATCCTCCCTCTAAGTAAAATAAATTGATATCCCGAATGGGGGAAAAATATAATATTGAAAAAAGGTCATTTTACTCTGTCCTATGAATTATTATCCAGTATCCGTGATATTGCGCGCATTTTACGATAACAGTGGAGCATAAAAAAGCATTCTGCAAATTGTCACTTCCGATAATATCCATTATCGAAAGATATTATCCCATTCATCCCCCCGTTAAAGTGCTTGTTCTCTCCCTGTTCAATTTTTATTTCATCGTTTTTCTGAAACCCAATAGACGGTTTTTTTTACTCAAGCCGAGTGACACTCAACGGAGTCTGCTGCTGCTGCTGCTACTTCCTCTTTCTCACCCCCTTTACTTTTTGCACTTTGTCTTTTCCAACCCTTCGCGCTTTACTCTCACAGCGTTACAGTCTTCTTATTGCGTATAAAAATAGTAAGAGTCTTGCGCAATACAATGTGTGCAAGCTTTTACGTTTTTTTTTGCAACGATGATATCGTTCTTAAAGGGAGCAGAATTCCCGCGCGCACAACCCGAATAATCGAAAGACAATAATGCTATTATTATCGCGATGATAACGAAAATATTGATGCATCAGTGCGAATCATGCGGGGAAGCTTAAATTGTAAAATAATTCATCGATGAATTGCTCCGATTCGCGTATCTTCTCTGGGCTCGATTTAAATTGTTTTCATCGAGATTTATCCCGATTATTCGGCGTAACGATGATGCGTGAAACCGATATCAACGGATTGCGGTGATAGAAAATTCACGATGTAGACCAACGTGGGTCATTCCATGCCAAATCGACCAAGAGTTGGAATCGACCCCTTTCAATTTCGATGAAATTTGATCAGAAGTTTTCGTTTTTAATATAACGAAGTTCTACCAAAGGAAAAAATGTAAAAAAAAAATTTCGCAAGTTATGCAAGACTCAAAATTTCACAATTTTTTTTAAATATTTCGAGTTTATTTTTTAAATATCTCGAAAACTATTATATTTATGAAAAAATCGTTCTGGGTTCGTCTTGAAGAGTATACTTGTAGCTACGAAAAAGAATATTCCGAAATTTTTTTTTGAAAAATGATGAATTTTGAGAATTTGAATTTTTAAAAATCGTGCAAATCTATTTTGGACATTCAATTTTTGATTCAATTTTTTTCATATAATACCTTGTACTGATCTTAAAAGATCCTGAAATTTTCAGAAAGGTGTTTTTTGTTTTTTCGAAAATATGAATTGTCAATTTTTAAAAAGCGTGTAAATCTACGATCAACATTAATATATTAATATTAATATTAATAATTAATATTAAGATCAATAATTAATTTCCAGGATG
Organism: Alloplasta piceator; assembly: GCA_946863875.1. Lineage (NCBI taxonomy): Eukaryota > Metazoa > Arthropoda > Insecta > Hymenoptera > Ichneumonidae > Alloplasta > Alloplasta piceator. The sequence continues at coordinate 4,338,265 of OX333077.1, read as the reverse complement.
GTGTTTATTTGTTTAAGAATTTATATTTTTGAAAAAAAATAACACCATCCTGAAAATTTCAGAATCTTTTAAGATCAGTCCATGGTATTATAAAAAAAAATGTAACCAAAAATTTAATGTTGATCGAGGATTTACACGATTCTTAAAAATTCGAAAATTCATATTTTTGAAAAAACAAAAAATTTCATAGCCACCAGTATACTCTTCAAGCCGAACTCAGAACAATTTTCTCGTAAATATAATAATTTTCGAGATATTTAAAAAATAAACTTGAAAGATTTAAAAAATCGTGAAATTTTGAATCTTGCCCATATAGCTTTCGAAAAAAATTTTGTTTAATTTTTTTTCTTTGTTAGAGCTTCGTTTTATTGAAAACAAAAACATCTGATCAAATTTCATCGAAATTGAAAGGGGTTGATGCCAACTCATGGCCGATTTGACATGGAATGACTCACGTGTATGACGAGGGTAAAATGATTGGAAACGAAGCTTTATCCATGGAAAATATTCGTCTAGAATTCTCGCTGCTTTTCAGAAATTAACGTCGAAATTCCCTGCATAAATAAAAGATGTATGAATAAATTCATTAGCGCTTCACGATGGAGCCATAAATGAGCTTCCCATTCACAAAGCTCCTCGTTCAAATAAATATATCGCATTGCTAGTGTAAAAATTTTACAAAGGCTCCAAAGGGCGAAATACTAGAAGGCGAATTTATTGGAAAGGGCTTTTCGTAGTCCCTTTGTCAGTGAAATTCGTGGAATATCAGGTGAAGATTTTGCCCACGAGCCCAGCAACCACGCGGAAAGCTGCATTCGTTGAGCCACGAGTCGTTCTTTGAGACTGAGAGTATTCTCCGGTGCACTTTCAATTTATATAGAGCTGATACACGGCGTATACCATAAATATATGCGAGTCTCGTTCTCAAGATCTCGCGGAGACTCTGCGAGAAGATCGGCAGAGGTAAAATTGGATTGGACTAGCGATGGTGTCTTAATGGAGAACTTCCAAACTCCGCATAGTTATTCCACGAATCGTGGAGAATCCTCTCGAATGTAGGTCAGGTGGACCACGCATCGTGTGGTAAACTGTACAGAAAAATACAAAGAGACAGCGCAGAAAGAAAGAAAGAAACAACCTAACGGATGAAAAATTCACAGGCCCGCGGGCTTGAATGTAATTGGAAGGTTTTAATGCGGTTGTCCGACTCTACGTTTTGCGGAGTAACAACCCTCTCAGCCTGTGGCTGGCTCGTGCTCTTCTCTCGTTTTCTCGCACGTTTGGAGGTTAAAAAAAGGGGAAAAAAATGAAAAACCGGCAAAAAAAGATCATTCACACGCGTACATGGTATACACGTGCAAAGTTCGGTACGTAGGTTCATTCCTGTACATGGGAAAGTGTGTTTGCAAAGCAGAAACTCCCAGAGGCTAACCAGGCCGTTATTGTCCGCAGAGATAGGACCAAAAGTGCGGTTGCGCATTGCTCTACCAGATTCTCTATCGCATATACAATCATACATATATGTCTGGGATACATACACCCCCGCTCAAAAGTTTGGATACACCTGTCGATATTTCTTGCCGCACTGGAAGTTGCATAACTCCGTCAAAAAAAAAGATCATCAAATTTTTAAAAAAGCCTTATGACCGGAAGGAATCAAGCTTTGTTCTCCTTATTTAAAATATTTTTTATGATTTTTTTTCGATCCGCTATGCACTTTTGAACGTGAACGTTTTTTGACCTTTTTTCGACCATCGCAAATTGGGCGCATAACTTAAGCACATTTTTTTTTGTCTTTTTTATCTGCAGTACATTTGAAAGGCGTACATTTAAAAGGGCTCCATTTTCGTTTTTTAAAAATTTTCGTACGATTTTTTCTCGCAAAGTTATTTCGCTTTTGGCTAAAAAGGACAAATGTTGAAAGATGCAATGTAACTCAAAAACTATAAAGTTTAAGAGAAAATGTCAAGTATGAAAAAAGTTGCGGAGGTACACACGGAATCGCTTGGAATTATTTCAAAATTTATCTATGAAATTTTTTTTTTTTACTATTTTTGTTCGAAACTCTGATGATGACGTTGTCAGAGCCCAGCGAAAAATTGTATCCGATTAAAATTTCTGTACTTTGTGATACAATAAAAATCTGAAAAAATTCAGCAACATTTGGCATACTATAAGCAACAATTATCAATATAATATTACCCAAAAGTCATTAACTAATTGTTTAAACAATTTATTAATCAATGATGAACAATGATAAATAATTATTATTGATCATTGTTGTTTATAGCATGCCAAAGGTTGCTGAATTTTTTTAGATTTTTATTGCATCGCGAAGTATGGAAATTTCAATCAGATACAATTTTTTGCTGGGACGTCATCATGAGTTTCGAGCGAAAATAGTCAAAAATAAAATTTTATAGGAAAATTCTGAAATAATTCCAAACGATTTCGTGTATACCTACGCTACTTTTTTCACACTTGACATTTTTTTTTAAACTCGATAGTCTTTGAGTTACGTTGAATCTTTCAAAATTTGTCTTTTTTAGCCAAAAGTGAAATAACTTTGCGAGAAAAAATCGTATGAAAATTTTTAAACAATGAAAATGGAGCATCTGCTAACTCTTTTTATATGTACCGTAGATATAAAAGACAAAAAAATGTCCTTAAGTTATGCGGTCAATTCACGACGGTCAAAAAAGGCCAAAAAACGGTCACGGATAAAGATGGGCACTGGATCGAAAAAAAGCCATAAAAAATATTTAAAAAGGCAAAATAAAGCTGAATTCCTTGCGATCAAAACGCTTTTTTAAAAATTCGAATATCTTTTTTTTTTTTGACGGAGTTTTGCAACTTCCAGCGCAGCAAGAAATATCGACAGGTGTATCCAAACTTTTGAGCGGGGGTGTATATCATGAAAGTTATAGCTGGTTATAAAGGTGGAGTTACAACGGCGTTATATTCGGTATATAAAATGGACAGTTTAATTACACAAATGGCTAAGGGGAGGGGCAGGTGCAAAGAGCAAAGGTTCCCAGGCCTGTGAGCTGTAATTCCCCGAAACCATTTACCACAGTCTCTCCCTAGATTGTATTGGTTTTGGACTCACAGCGTGAACCACCTAGGCACATTCACATTTCTGTACCAGGAAAAATATCCCTCTCGTACGAAAAACTCTACCATAAAATGCTTTTTCGAAATAGTGATACCCGACAGAATATATACTACCCTCTGTCAAAGAGTATTGTCTGCCAGGAGACTATTGTCAGAGGTTAGTTGACTCTAAAGAGATTAGGTAATTCGGTGGAGTTTGTTGATTCAATAGTCAACCGCGATTGATCCGAGCCCATTATTAACCATATCTAATCGTGTATCTATACATTATAGTCTCTCGGCAAGCCTGTAATTTGCAAGCTCATCGAATTACAAGCGTCTTGATTGCAACTACAAGTGACTCGATGCCTCTTTACACTCGATATGCGCTTTTTGATCAAAGCCTTCGATGTGCAAGCACAACGTGTATGAACGATTATTTGAAAAGGTTCCAGCTGGAAGGCTTGAAACGCTGGCACGTGCATTCATCGCAAATGTAACATCGATGACCCGCAATTTGAGGTCCATACCTGACGTGAATTGTGTATTATAGTGCAGCACGTTGTTCGTCATTTCGAAATCGAAATTCGAGCCTATTGTTCGGTACACGTATTTCTACTCCCCTTGGGTTTCTCTCTCTCTCTCTCTCTCTCTCTCTCTCTCTCTCTCTATGCTTCTCTTTCGTTGGCTATCTCTCTGCACCTGTTTATCCATCCCTCTCAGAGTGCAAAGAGAAGCCATTATCGATCGCATAAGCCCCCTCGAGATGCGGGCGGATCAGGGAAAATTGTTTATCGTGGATACCGTCGATTCACCTGCAAACATTCATCATAACTATGATATATATGTTGTACATATCAGAAAAGAGGGACAAAAAGAAAAGCGGCGGCAAATCGCAACCGCGCCTCAAAATGATTTAAAAGATAAAACACAACAGTTAATCGAAATATTAAAAGATTTTCATGATATTGGACGCAAACTTACGTAATTACATGATTTATCATCAGCGGCGAATTGACTCCCAAAATATTGAAAGTTCAAGTGAATAAATTTTCAGAAATCTCAAAATAGCGAAATTTCAAGTGATCATAACTCCACTTCCGTTTTGCTGATTCGGAAATTCTTCAATCCTATGCAAACGTCCTGACTAAACTTAGAGAAAGATGTTTGCTTCATCCCGAGAAGGGTCTTAGCAGCTGACTGATCTTGGTCCGGCAATAATTTCTCTCGTGCGATAATTCACGAAAAAGAACAAAAGTGGAAAACCACGAGCCAATTTAAGTTTGCAATGAAAATTAATTAAAATATTCTATAAACATAAGGATTTTTTTAAACAGAGGTACGATGACTTGCTGTAAAAGTTTCAATGTCATCGAATTGTCCCACGTGCTTACTGCAAGGATTAGCATTGAGCAAACAGTTTGTTTTATTGAATCCCTGACGAAGATTGTGAAACTAATTTTCTGTATTTGGCGCAAGCTTTTGTAAGCTGCGTTTTCTGCATTCTCTTCTCTACACGTTGTCTGACCATTCGCGGACTTTTTCCCCTTTTTGGCTCGAAGCGCCAGTGAGCGAAGCCTCGCAGTGGAGGAAGTCAAAGTCAGACGATCAAATGATATCACAATGAGGGTATTTTATGGGAAATATTCTCATTGGCCTGGATTTTTCTCAATTTTTTTTACGTCTATTCTTTATTGAGGCATTTTTTTCATGTGCAAACAGTACAGATTCAGGATTCTCGTATTTGCTTCTGCGATAAGGGAAACGATATTTGCAGATGATCCATTCGGAAAGACGTAAAGAGGAGAATGAACGAAAGAGAAGGTTGAGAGAGAAACGTAAGAAATGACAAACTGCTCTGCCATGAGAACCTTTTGGCAAATTTGCATGGGCATCTGGGGCTTCCATTTTAATACCGTGGAACACGAGAGGGAAACCGAGTTTCCTTCGAGAGCAAACCTATAAACATATAAAGGTACAAGCCGAGCCAGTGGGATTTGCCGAGTAAAATCAAGCGAAAGTAGGCTCAGTGGGAGCGATTTGGAGCTAAATTTAGGTAAAAAAAAAATAAAACCTCTCGTAAAATTGCTTCAAACTATACTTACAGGAAAAAGGAAACCGTCAAATGGTATCAACCTTTCCAAATCAAATTTTGATGTCAACATTTTTACAACTATGTTGTACAACTGATGAAAAAGGGTTACAAATTGTTCCTGTCACGATGCCTCACGTAACAAACGAGAATTCCACGAATATAAAGCTTCTGGCGGAGAGGGAAAACGTGACGGTCGAATTAACGGGATGAAAAAGGTGACCATTATCGTTCTTCTTGCAAGCCCATACCGTATACCATGCCCATGAGTATCATCTATACATATATATTAGTACAGGGACTTGTGTAGATCGTTAGAGCCAGTCTGCGATTCTACGGGTTGAGTGATCGGTCCCTCTCGACGTGGGAATGAAGCGACGAAAACCATTACCGCGAATGCGCCCATTGCGGTTTCACTATTTTGTACTTCACGGTCTGATGCGGTTTATATATACCTCTCCCACAAGGATGCATCTACCAGTTAAGCTCTTCCAGCCTGAAGCACCGATCGAGCTTTTACTCTGTATTCTAAATACGATCTTTGCGTGCTTTGCGTTAAAGCTTCATTTTAATGGTTATTATATACACCGCCGTCCAAAAGTTTGGAAACACTCGCCCCCATTCTGTTTCGCACAAAAAGTTTTACTGCCCTTTTAAAAATGAAGATATTTCTATTCAACAAGCGGCGTTTCAAAAGGGACATATTCAACTTTATTTCGATTTTTACAAAAAAATTTTTATATTTTTTTTGAATCCGCGTTAGGTCTTTTGAAACATGGTCGTTTTTGACTTTTTTTTTGGCGTTGAAATTTTGACGCGGGACCCATGACATTTTTTTAAAACTGTTTTTCACATGAAGAACTTGTGAGGGGAAGTATAAGCTTTATTATTATTTTTTTTTTAGTTTCGTACGATTTTTTTTCTCAAAAATATTCAGATTTTCCCAAAAAATGACCACATTTATAAAATGACGTGTAACTCTAAAACTACTGGGTTTCAGTGAAATCACTAAGAGAATAAAAAGTTGCATACAATTATTCTGGATTCAATGAAATTTTTCAGAATTTTTTTCAAAATTTTCATTTTTATTTTTTCTATTAACGAGATTTTTTTAAATCTTAAACAATCAGGTCTCTTACCTCAAGTAAAAAATTTTAAAATAAAATTCTAAAACAATTCAATTGAATCCAGAATAATTGTATGCAACTTTTTACCCTCCGAGTGATTTACAAGAACCCAGTAGTTTTAGAGTTACGCTACATTTGATTAATATGGTCGTTTTTTGCAAAAAGTTAAATATTTTTGCGAAAAAAAATTGTACAAAAATTTAAAAAAAAAGAAACTGAAGCTTACACTCCCTTCCACAAGTTTTTCATGTGAAAACAAAATTTCAACGCAAAAAAAAGCCCAAAAATGTTTCATGTTTCAAAGGGCGTACCGGGTTAAAAAAAATCGAAAAAAATTTTTGGAAAAAGCGAAATGAAGCTGAATATATCCTCTTTGAAATGCGGCTTGTTGAGTTGAAATATCTTCATTGTTAAAAGAGCAGTGAAATTTTTTGTGCGGCGCGGAATCGGGGCGAGTGTTTCCAAACTTTTGGACGGCAGTGTACATATATGTATATATGATATATTGAGGAAACGTGTAAATTTTGGTTGCGCGCGGCAGGCTTCAATTCACTATATTCGGGAGGCAGATATTCACTATATTGTGCCGCACACAGACTCTCCGAAGTATTTGTAAACGCAATTCCGCTGGATCTTATGCAATGTTTGTATATATGTACCTATATAGATGTAACACATAATGTAGGTAATGGATTAATCACGCAGAGTTAAGTGGACGACATCTGGCCGTGTCGCTACGCCAATCCTGATGGTAAATTTTGAAATGTGTGTGTATGTGTGTGTGTGTGTGTGTGTTTGTGCGTGTAAATCAAGAGGTACCTCGATTTCTACGACTGGAGGACATCACATTTACCATCGGCAGATGACGCCATCTGTGCTTTTGGCGTGGTGGATTACCTTGAGGATTATACGGTCAACCAAAGTCAAATTTTCATCCCTTACGTGAATGCGGCCTTAACAGGCTGCATCCTACTTAGAGACCCGGAAAAAATGGCCAAAATCCAATTTTTTTATTGGAGAACTGTCGGTAAAAAAGAAGAGTTTTTTTTTAACCCAAAGATATTTCGAGTCTGTGAAAAAAATCCGCAAAAATATAGAAAAAGAAAAACATCGCCACTCTCCAGCTAAAACGATCCTTTTTGGAAGCTAAACGGATAATTCGAGTTAAAGATAAATACGATTAATTGACGACCGACTATTTTTGAAATCATTTGCTTTAACAAAATGGCAACGAGGTTAATACTCAAGCATGCAAAATCTATGAAAAAAGTCATTCGTAGCTAACTATTAAAAAATTGATTTAAAAAAAATCAATCTTTGGAAGCTTCGTTCAATTTTAGAAATATTTAAATGAAATTTTCAGGGGCTGTAGCTGAAAGATGATAATGTGGAATAAAAATACCTATTCGACAAATTGAATTAATGTCTTAAAAATCAACTCAAACTGCTATTCATCAAAATGGTTAATAAAAATAACATTTTCTTTGTAATGGAAATATCGTTGGTAAATCAAGGTACATCGGCGCAGTTATTCTTCGGTGCAGAATGCAACATTGATCGTATGACAAGTTCACGATGGATTAATTATGCATCGGGAATTATTTCATATCTTCAAAAGTCCAATCGTTCCTCTTCTCTTTCTCTCTCGCTCCTCGTTATATCAAATCTCGCACACGGTGTGAAGAGAAATTACCCGCGAGGCATCAGGGCGTTACTCCATTTATCAGTAGGTCACTCGACACAGCGGGATCTCCACGATCTCGAGAACATTGAGCACGTTCCAGCGTATAAAAAATGAAAAACCAAGAGAGAAGCTTTCCGCGTCCCACTATCAGTTTTTTCTTCTTCGCTATTCGCGAATCTTCGCTGGTCTTCATATCCGCGTGAGCCCGGAGGGAATATCGCACTCGTTTATCTCTCGTGTTACGCAAAGTTTGTGAAATTTAAAATAATATCCGTTCCTCGGACGAGGCATCTCCGGTGTGTGACGTTCGTGTCGAGAGGCGAGAAACTTTTCATCGTGACTGAAAGTTGAGAAAAGAAAACGGGGGGGGGGGGGGGGGGGGTGGTGCGAAACACGCGTTTGTCTACATTTACGGCGAAAGTGCCAATTCGTCGTTGTCAAGAGAAAATGATAAAAAGAAGGAGTCCTCGAAAAAGGTACTGGAAATAAAAGAGAGGGAAAGGGAAGGACCCTGAGTTATGCCCGAGAGAATATTCAGACCAACACGTTTCAGCGACACTCGCATTCTTTCGAGTCAGCGCTGGTGCACCTCGTTTCAACTGATGGGAGTGCGTCATACCTACATCTATACAGAAATATATTCCAACTATGTAAAGTGTGCGCGCATACATCCGGCACAGTGTCCGGGAGTCTGTGGGGACGTGTATCGTCGAGTATTCGAACCGCGTTTGGAGTTCATAATTTACTCAATGCAGTAATTAGCAAACGCTGGCAATCGCTTCAAATTGATCTGCAATCAGCACTGATTCATTCCCCAATGAGATTTCAATGGACGATTCTATTCATCGGTGTCTCGTTGATTATATATTCTAAAAAGACAGAATTTATTCCAATAATGAAGAAAATGACATTTTGTCGATTGTTAAGCGAATACAAATTTAAAGTTTGGCAAGAGAACAAAGCTCTCCGACACTGCTATACGATTAATAATGGAGCCAATCGGAAACAAACCTTTTTTCCTCGCGGAAAAGCAGTGTCCACGACCTCTCCTCTCGTCCGCTCTCGATTCAAGTCTTCATGTCATCTCGCTGAAATAATCGTCCTGATTTTCAAGAATGATCCTTCCTGTGTGTATCGCCGCTCTCAGCTTGACTCTCGCATCACACACAGCGAAGAGTGGCAACTGAAAGACGAATCCACGTTTCTGCAGCGATTTTCACTCACTCGTCTCAAGAGCCTCGAGAGTCAACGCTTTCCCGTAACTCAATTCCATCACGTGCATTTGCGCATCTGGACGCCCGAAAGGGATGAAAACGGCGCATCGAGTAGCCTCAAAAGTCACGAACTATCGAGTCACGATAGTCATCGAGTTGCCTTGAGTTCTCTGGAGGCAAAACACGTTTTTCCCTTCAATAAAAAAACTCAAAACTTCCCTAATTCACCCTCTCAGCCTTCGTACACGTGGTCTACGTTTTCAGGACACTAGGATGATATCTAGCTGTAAACGAGCACGAGTTCATCCGCCGAATTGCAAAACCGACGTCACCGACCAAATGTGTTTTGACACGCGGAGATTCACGCTCGACTGTTCATTCACTGGATCACGAACTTCGAATGGAGCAACGGACCAACAAAAGTGTCACGGTCAGAGTCACATGTCTGTGTGTGTTTCTTTACATGTATCAATGCGAAATTAGGTTGTTAGAGAGGAGTCTCTGTGTCAATGAGAGGTGTCGCATGTGTCTATTGAATACCATATATCGATATGAATGATCAAGGGAGAGAGAGAGAGGGAGAGTGTGTGGTCGACCGATTGATAGAGTGAAATATGAACGATCGCGCGCTAAAACGGGCCGCGCGTTTCACGGTGTATCGCGGAGAACTGAGGTGAAACCTCGCTTATATCAAACTGTGCGCAGACTCATACCGTCGGCTTTACGAAAACGCTTCGTCCACCGCGAGAGAAGCACTACCCAACGCAGACACTCGAAAACCGGGAATACACGGATGTGTACGAAATGTGTGAGCGAGAGAGGAGCTGACTAAATACATACAAGCTCAAACACACACATACAGAGTTTGGTAGATGGCAAAGAGAGAGGGGGGGGGAGAAAGGGAGTATCGAAGCATGGAGGTTTACCCCGTTGGCGGGTGAAAGAGTAGGGGGAGTCGTTGGAAGACATCGGGGAAAAGGAAAATGAGGGGTGGCAGCGGAGTCGCGGGAACACAGGGGAGCAACCCTTGCTGGTCCAAACGTTCGTTGGCGCGCACACAACGGGGGCATCTCGCCGTCGCACTAACTCCGCTTCAACCCCACTTCAATGATCCGGCCGCGTGTGCCCCACAAAACCTTTCTCTCTCTCTCTCTCTCTCTCTCTTTCCTGATCCTACCTACCCTCTCCCTCCCTCTCCCAGGAGTACACTCCCGCTCAAAAGTTTGGAAACACCAGCCAATACTTCTTACCGCACTAGAAGTTGCATAACTCCGACAAAAAAAAGATAATCGAATTTTTCAAAAAAGCATATTGACGGGAAGGAATTCAGCTTTATTTTGCGATTTTTAAATATTTTTAATGATTTTTTTTCGATCCGGTACGCATTTTTGTAAGCGACCGTTTTTTTGGCCTTTTTTTGACCATCGCGAATTGGGCGCATAACTTGAGGACATTTTGTTGTGTCTTTTTGATCCACGGTACATTTGAAAAGGTTAGCGGATGGTCCTTTTTTGACTTCTAAACATTTTCGTACGATTTTTTCTCGCAAAGATATTTCACTCTTGGCTAAAAAAGATAAATTTTGAAAGATGCAACGTAACTCAAAAACTATGGAGTTTAAGAGAAAATGCCAAGTATGGAAAAAGTAACGCACGTATACACGGAATTGCCTGGAATTATTTCAAAATTTTCCTATGAATTTTTTTTTTTACTATTTTTGCTCGAAATTCTGATGATGACGTCCCAGCGAAAAATTGTATCTCTGAAATTTCCGTACTTCGTGGTGCAATAAAGATCTGAAAAAATTCAGCAACATTTGGCATGCTATAAACAATAATGATCAACAATAATTCTTGATCATTGTTGATTATTGCTTAATAAATTGTTTAAACAATTTGTTAATGACTTAATGACTTTTGGGCAATATTATTACTGATAATTGTTGTTTATAGCATGCCAAATGCTGCTGAATTTGTTCAGATTTTTATTATATGACGAAGTACGGAAATTTCAATCAGATACAATTTTTTGCTGGGACGTCATCATCAGAGTTTCGAGCGAACATAGTAAGAATAAAAATTTCATAGGAAAATTCTGAAATGTACTGCAGAGAAAAAATACAAAAAAAATGTCCTTAAGTTATGCGCCCAATTCGCGATGGTTAAAAAAAAGTCAAAAAACAGTCTTAGTTAAAAAATAATAATTTTTTTGAATAAAATTTAAAAAAAAAGAAAACGAAAAAATCCCACTCTGAAAATTTCAGAGAATGTAAATGTTTCTATAAAAAAAAAGATAAACTATAATCATCGAGAAATTTTCGTTTTTTTCCGAAAATTCGAAAAAAAAACGTTGAAGATCGGTCCAAATAATTGTTTTCTATTTTTTTTCTGAAAAGTACATGAAAAAAAAAAAATTCGAAAAAAAAACGACCCGATAAGTCAATTTTTCAAAATAGGTATGGATATTTGAAGAATAAAAAGCCAATTTTTGTGAAAAATGCATAACTTTTTATCGGTTGGGTGAAAAAATTTGAAAAAATTCTGTAAAATGTTTTTGAAAGGGTAGAAAAAGATAAAAAAGTTTTCGCCAAATCGAAAGGGGTCGGGTTCAAGAGTGGTTGATTTGGCGTGGAATGCACCATATATATATATATATATATATATATATATATATATATATATATATATATATATATTATATCATACAATATAAATAAAAATCTTTAATCACGAGAGATGAATTAAAAGAAAAAACATCCGGTACAAAAATGCGTACCTGATCGAAAAAAATTATAAAAAATATTAATATAAAAATTATTTTGAAAAAAGCAAAATAAAGCTGAATTCCTTCCCGTCAAAACGCTTTTTTTAAATTCGAATATCTTTTTTTTTTGACGAAGTTATGCAACTTCTAGTGCGGCAAGAAATATTGACTGGTGTTTCCAAACTTTTGAGCGGGAGTGTACGTAGAGGAGTTTTCCTAAGTACGACGCTGAGGGCGCGCAGCAGCCCCTCGCACCTTGCCTTTCTCCACGGATTTTCTCTGTCCCGTCCTGTATCCTCTCTATATAACCATGGAAATACCTACGTCACGGGGCATCCCAACATCCAATACCAACAAACAAGCTGGTACACCCCGAGATACAATGTACTCAGGGATACTTTGCCCCACAATGCAACGATGGCGAACCCTTGATGCACACGTGTTTCCCTGAGTGAAAGAGAGAGGGATAGAGAGTGAAGAAACTTAGTGGAAAGCTCTGTACTATCTTATATACTGTACTGACTACCCAGAGTATCCTCTTTGGCAATTGCCTCTTTCTTTGTCTCGTACACGTTTTCTCTCGACCTCCCCATGTCGTTATTTCTCGTCTATCTCGCTTTCTCCGCTGTACTTACGTTTATATCGTACAGGTGTGTTTAAGGAGTTACTTGGGTTTGCAAATTTCAAAAAATGCACTTTTTTTATCTAAAGAGTTATGTCTAGAATATTGTCCCACAGTTTCAACTCGATGAGGGTGAAAATCTGGGAGAGAAAGCCTTTCGAAATTCCCATTAGTAGACTAGACCAGACCGCAACTTTAATCACTTTTCTCTAGACCCCTATTTTTGAAGTCAGTGGACACGATTTCTCAAAAACTAATACACCGATTTTATTGGAATTCTGCACGATTCTTCAAAGTAGGATTGGCTAGTGATTAACGAAGGTTTTTTTCGATCAGAACTAATTTCACAGGGACGTAGTCTAAATTGTACCAAAAGTTGTACTGTTTTGCATACAACTCTGCAAAAAATTGAAATTTCATTTTTTTTTTTCAAATCGTTCGTTCAATCACGAGCTATACTTATCTACTGACAAATAAATTTTGATTTTTTTATTTCACATGGAGCTGTCGTGAGTTATCCTGACCACCATGAGGACACTTTTTTAGAGATCTACCGTGTCCTACCAGGTGAATTTTCAAAATTCTTCAACGAAAATATTAGAAAATATTCTTTAAATGTTGTTCTGTATGCTTTAAATTTGTTTATGCAAAGCGCAGAGTGCATCAACGCGTCATTTTCAAGAGGTCATTCGAAACGTTTAATCGAGAGGTACCTCTCGGTCAGATTAAAAAGGCCCTTGATATACCTTGTAAACTTTAATAATTTTATTTCAATTATGAAATTTATGACGCGGTTCGATAAATAATCGCGAGTGACGCAGGAAGCGAAGCCTCAATTTTGAGTGGACCATCGGATTCGAGCGTGTGTTTCGAGAAATAAAATGATATGCCATTACAGGATGATCGTTAAATTTTACAGGTTGTGTATCCGCATAGGCTCGATGACTTTGAACGCGGATACAGTTTTACTCTCGTATAAACATTGCGTTAATATAATATAAACTGTGGCATTAAAAGTTTCATTTTACAAAAGGGATTACGTGGATTGATTTAGGACGGACTAATGATATTTGTTTATTGGGTTGCAGTTTTTCGAATAAATAAATTATTTTACGAATTACGTATTAATCGTTCGTGTTCGACGGATTTGATTGAACATGGAGTATCACAAATGCCAAAACTGAATAAACTTTTTCAAGTTTTATAGAAAGTACTTGTCACAAATAACGAGAAATAAAAAAATGATAATATATATTTTCGACGCTTGTTTCAAGCCAAACAAGTTGCGTTTGCAATTGCATACGGTTCATTCCAGGTCAAATCGACCAATAGTTGGAATCAACCCCTTTCAATTTTTGTTACCTCTAAGTTAAGTAAAGTTGAGGAATCATTCAATTTTTACTGCCCAAAATTACAAAATTACATGATTGCTCAACTTTACTCAACTTAGAGGTATAAAAATATATTTTTTTTACCAAAGTTTTGAAAATTCAAGGAGCTTTTCAATTCTGAAAATGTAGGATCTTTTAAGATTAGTGCAAGGTATTATATAACAAAAATTGAATAAATAATTTAATGTTGATAGTGGATTTTCACGATTTTTGAAAAATAAAAATTCTCCAAATACATCATTATTCAAAAAAAAATTCGGAATATTTTTTTGTAGCCGCAAGTATACTCTTTAAAACGAACCCATAAGGATTTTTTCGTAACTATAATAGTTTTCAAGATATTTAAAAAATAAACTTGAAAAATTTAAAAAATTGTTTAAATTTTGAATTTTACATAACTTTCGAACAAAAAAAAATTTTAATTTTTTTCCTTTGATAAAACTTTGTTTTATGATAAAAAAAACTTCTGACTCAATTTCATCGAAATTGAAAGGGGTTAATTTCAACTATGGGTCGATTTGACATGGAATGACCCATATACAATTCCATTCTATCCACTTGGATAAAATAAAATATGTTTATACTTCGCCATGAACACTAAAAAATCGCGTTATTTCATCGGCGCACCAAATGGTCTCATTGTGTCCCAAATATATATCCTCCGCTATCAAACAGCAGACTATAAAACCATAACATTTTGAAGCGTAAACTTCGATGCATATGGCTTTTTATTCGCTCATGCTTTATACATCATCCTTCGATCCTTTTCTCCGCCATTTTGGATTGAAAATGGACGGTAGAGAGATGAAAAAAAATGACATCCTTATTATTGACAATAAGTTCACGAATTTCCAAGAATTCAAAGTAAAAAGCACCCCCGTAGCCCCTTTACATTTTCGTTCCTCCCTTCCGGCTCCAAGATCGTCTCCTCCTACATATTTTCTCCTCGTATCGACACAGAGTCTAGGCACGCATACATAATCATATACATGTGTGTGTGTGTACTTTGTCGAAGTTTAAGCGAATGAAGGATGAGCAAGCAAACGTCCGGTATATCCGGCGCTGGGTTGGACGGGCACAATACACAGACCCTAACGAAGCAATCCCTAAACCTCACTGCTGTGCTCCCTCATACTGAATGATGAATGCTATATGGGAAGAGAGAGATAGAGAGAAGAAGAGAGAGAGAGTTAGAGAGCTTAAGGCGGTATTCTGGTCTAGAATTTTGAGAAAATCAATCTTCTTTTTCATATTCTTAAAGTTTAGACCCTTAAGCATATATTCTCAAATGGAAATGGTTCACCTCCAATAATTTACGGAGTTATAGCTATTTTAGTGACGCAACGCATACGCTCGTCAAGTCGGAGCAAATCAGACTATACAAGTTTTTCTCAAAACTACTTTTCTCGACACAGCTGACATATCTCAAGTTTCACGCTACCGATTCACTTTAAATTTTTTACCAATCTTCAATGTATAATCCTCTAGCACCTCTACCACTTTCATCTCAAAACTATATTTTTTACTATTGTAAAAAAATTAAGAACAGGAATAAAGTGTCGAAAAACGTCTTTTGAAAAAATGTTGTATCGGTTGACTAGAAACATTGCAATTCTGTCAACCAGTACATCCCTTTTTTTAGCTCCAACTTTACCACCTTATAACTTACTTGACTTTTATTTTTTTTCTCGAAATTTTGTTTGGTTATTGTCAAAATATTAATAAAAATGTTCTAAAAAAAGGAATGGTAAAAATATGTATATATTTTTTTTATCGAGCTCGACAAAACGCTCAAAATGTCTAGACCAGAATACCGCCTTAAGTAAGGCTTGCCATGACGCCAGAATCGTATCTCTTAGGAACTTCGTCACGATGAGGTTGGAGACTCCCGCATGTATGCTTTTATGCATACAGCGGACGTTTATGTGTCTTTTGTGTATACGTCGATGGTCTAATTCTCTAAAGGCGATTGTTTCTGGTCCAAGGCTCAGCTCTCGGGCCCTTTTAGTCCGGAGACCTCGATATAGACGTCTGGATATCAGTATTGCAGGGTTGTACAACATACATGTGAATCCAAGGGGTCGCGCGTCGTCGTCGTCATCGTCGTCGTCGTCGTCGTCGTCGTCGTCGTCGTCGTCGTCGTCGTCGTCGTCGTCGTCGTCGTCGTCGTTGACGTCGCTACACGTAAGGCGCTCATGCATTTATATCGTTTATGTAATATGCATGCTGGTGTGCATACCTTTTGCCGGGTGTAGGTATGGGCAAACATCGGTAGGTACAAGCTCCTGGAATGGTAGCTGTGGTTACGAGGTCGATGCGCGTCTCCATCCGACCGCACGAGACTCTCCGCCATTCATTCACTTTGCGGTCGTCGATTCGACAAATATTTACATTGGTAAATGTGCAACGCAGCCCTTAGAACGTTCTTGAGGAACCACTGAGGCGAATCTTCGTGTTGTATACAGTAATACAGCTGCAGTGACGTTTTAATTAATTTACTGATTAATTGATTAATTCGTTAATTGATTAGTGGATTAATTGGTTAATTGATTAATTTTTTAAATAAGGAGAACGACTTTTCGCGGCTGCAAAGATCCCAGTGATTCTTGGCTCGTTTTCTCCTTTGGAAGATTTTTTATGGATTAATTGAAAAATTATAACTTTTTGGATTTTTTAGAATTAATTTACCCCATAAAAGATATTTTGAAAAATCTTTGCCCTTTGTCGATTGTCGATTGATCCAGTAATGTTTGTAGAAATGATTTTGATAATTTAGCACTGATTTGACTGGTGTTGAGAAGGTACCAGGAATTTTTATTTTTTAATTTTTTTCATTGGCTTTAATGATGCATAAATTATTCAAAAGCTATTTCGGGGGAGCGATTGCAAAAAAATTAGTAAGCCCATATTTCAAATATTTCATGCAGAAAATACGTTTTGAAAATTCAATGTATTTTACCCAAAAATATGTTTTCCAAATTTGTATACAGCATAGCTCGCTTAATTTTTATCCGATTGATTTGAAATTTCAACTGCAGCTTCTTAGATAGATCATCCATTACAGTAAGCCTGATTTTTTTTCGAAAATTAGAGGAAAATAATTAAATTTGATGCCAATTTGTGAATTTGAAAAAAAAACTGAAATCTTGAGTACTTCTTAATAAGCGTGTAAGTTACCTACCTTCGTGTAAGTTACGTACCTTCAATATATCAATAAATATAAAATATAATAAAAAATATTTTTGTAAACTTCAATACATATAAAATAAAATTCCAAAACTTCATTTCGATTCATTGTTTGGTAACCAAGAAAAAAAATTCCCAAAAAAGCTTCGTTTTTGAGTGCGCCTCAGCCGCTTAAAATCGTTTGAGCCTTAACTCATGTTTGTTTCATTATTAAAAAGAAAAATTGTTACTCCTCTGTACGAATGAAATTTTGCCCTAAGCAGGACTCGTGATAATACTGTCTTTTTACAGTGCCTCTGCGCGACTTTAAGCCTCCGTCTGTACACTTAAATTTCGGGACACCTCTACTCTGGGTCGTTAAAGTCCTGCAAATGTTTTTTCCAATAAAAAAACGTCAAAAAAATTTGAAAAAATTCTGAATTACTTTTATAACATTTTTTCCATGATCCAATCATTCATTTAACCATTTATAGTAAACAAAACTTTTTTACAATTTTTCTAGTTCTAGAGATATTCGATTTGAAAATTTGGCTTGTACCTTCAAAGACCCGGTGTACAGATGAAGGGTTAAAATATCCTGGGAGCTGCCATAAGCTCCGAGAGACGACCAACGTCTGGAATAGGGACGAAGGGGGCATCGAGCACGGTTTCGAAGGTGCATTATGCATTATCCCACGGTTGTTGGCATATATAGTGCCCAGGTTATGGGCGGTGAATGACGTTGAAAGGAGAGATGGCGATAAAAGTCGATGGCGGTGGTGGTGTCCGCTCGTGAAAGATGAATAGGTGAAAATGTCGGTTCGCTGCGGCCAGAAAGTGCAATAATAATGGTCGAAGGTAAAAAAAAAATAAGGAAAAAATAAACCGTGCACGTAGCACGGTATAAGTGGTCAGTTGGTTTTTACAGCAATGGCGGGACTTGCCCCGTTTCCTCGCTCGCCCGGTGGAGAATTTTTCACATGACCAATTATCCGGAGCGTATGAAATACTTCACGTCGTTCTTCGCGCGAATTCTTCTATAAAATTTCGTTTGCAGCTTCACTCTCTTCGAATTTTCACCTTCGGATCTGATAGGTACGAATGAATTACATCGACCATAAACACGTGAATCGCGCTCTAGCGACGTATACATGGAAATTCGACGCATAAAAATGCCATACTCGACGGCCCCCACGTACCACAATAAAAAGGAAAAATTGACAGAGTACTTCACCCCGGGCGAATGGAAAATTATGCGGTGAAAAGCTTCGCGTACGTGTCTTGATTCTGGCAGGAAAAAAAATATATATACACTGTCGTCCAAAAGTTTGGAAACACTCGCCCCGATTCCGCGCCCCACAAAAAGTTTCACTGCTCTTTCAGAAATGAAGATATTTCAATCCAACAAGCGGCGTTTCACAGGGGACATTTTCAGTTTCATTTCCTTTTTTTCAAAATTTTTTTTCGATTTTTTTGGAACCCGGTACGTTCTTTGAAACGTGGTCGTTTTTTGGCTTTTCTTGGCGTTGAAATTTTCATGCACGACCCATGAAAATTTTTGTTAACTATTTTTTGCCTAAGCTTCAATTTAGTTTTTTTAAAAGATTTGTACGATTTTTTTTTCGCAAAAATATTCAATTGTTTGCAAAAAACGACCATATTTATAAAATGTAGTGTAACTGTGAAACTACTGGGTTTTTGTGAAATTAAGAGGGTAAAAAGTTGTAAACAATTGTTCTGGATTCTATGAAATTTTTTCAGAATTTTTTTTCAACATTTTTTTTGAAAAAAATTTCTGTCAACGAGAATTTTTTTAATCTTCAACAATCGGGTCTCTTACCTCATCTACACGAGTGTTTCTCAATGAACAAGCCATGTAGATGATGTTTTTCGATAAAGAAGCCTTGTAGATAAGGTAAGAGACTCGATTGTTTAAGATAAAAAAATATCTCGTTGTCAGAACGAAATTCAAAAAAAAAAAATTTTGAATAAAAATTCTGAAAAAATTTCGTTGAATCTAGAAAAATTGTATGCAACTTTTTACTTTCCTCGTAATTTCGGAAAAACCCAATAGTTTTAGAGTTACGCTACATTTTATAAATATGGTCGTTTTTTGCAAAAAATTAAATATTTTTACGAAAAAAAATCGTACGGAACTGTTTAAAAAACGAAATTGAGGCTTACACTCCCCTCTACAATTTTTTTATGTGAAAAACAGTTCAACGTCATTTTCATGGATCGTGCGTCAAAATTTCAACGCCAACAAAAAAGCCAAAATATGACCATGGTTCAAAGGACGTACCGGGTTTTAAAAAATCGATTTTTTTTTAAAGCGAAATGAAGCTGAATATGTCCACTTTAAAACGCCACTTGGCGAATCAAAATATCTTTATATTTAAAAGAGCAGTGAAACTTTTCGTGCGGCGCGAAATCGGGGCGAGTGTTTCCAAACTTTTGGGTGACAGTGTATATCATCGAGTTTTCACAGCTTGAAATTTTTCGTCTGTGTATGAGGGAGAAAAAGCGAGTGAGAAGAAACTTGGAGAAATGTGTATAAAGGGTAGAAAGATGTCGAAAGGTCTCGTGTCATTTTCGTAAACTTTTTGCCGCCCCTCTGTTTTTCTATCTCTCTCTTGGGTTAAATCGAATCACGGATTCGCGTAATTCTTCGCGCGCCCCTCGCAGAGAAAATTGTGGACGTTATTATAACCCCTATAATTTTCGCCACCCTTTTGCTTCCACCGGGGGAAAGCAGCGAACGAGAGGATGGGAAAGTCACTTGGAGGGAAAATTGAAATTCATGAAATAGTCTCATATTTCTTTCGCCGTATAATCGATGATGTATCCATTGAATTTTCGTGCTCGCATTCTTCAACGTCATATGGCTGATTGATTCATCGATGAACCATACGACAGGCGCACACATGAGAAACGCCGCAAGTCGATTGCCGTGTCTCATGATCGAGGAAACCCTCCGGGATTAGGTCTCACCTCAACCGCGAGACCTTAAGCATGGGTGACTAGATATGTTCGACGTCGAGAACGAGGGATCGAAACCGCAAGATAGCAAAGGGGCTGAATACGGAGAGATAGAAGAGATCCGGCGGAGAAGGGAAGAGAAAGTATCGAGACCGTGATTACGGTAACTCGATGCATCCGAGAAGCCAATTTCCAAGATTATTATTATCGCGATAAGATAGATCTTACGGATTTGGGATGTCAATTGAAAAATTGCAAACCATTGGTGCAAAAAAGAAATATCGTCTTTCATCAATAATGGCGACTCTCAAATCAACCCTGCAAAATTGATTGGATTGAACTAATCGAAATTTTCGAATCTCTGGTGGCTTTTTCCTATTTTAGCAGATATAAGAGTTTGTGGCAATGGTTCGTCGAAGCTTTTTATTTCTTAATATTTGGAGAAACGCTGTTGAATCTCTCAATATCGTCATCATTGCAACGATCCTCCAGCATTAATAAAAGCGTTATCCATGCATTTAGGTCTATCGGGCCATAACTTATCCCAGTGGTTATAAAAAGGGTGGATCGTTACCTCTTTTGGCACGAACTTTACAGCCTCCTCGCTTTGCTTCATCCCCTTGCATCAGGGTTAAGGGGATCCGGCAAACCGCGGCTTTGTTGGATCCTCTCGCTTCTCCTGTAACACTCCAATGATTACAACGCGAGAACACATCACACGTGAGGGCATCTCTAGCTTCACTTCCTCCATCTATCCTCTCACGTATCTCCACTCCAGCTTGTACTTACACCTTGCATTTTCCAATCTTTTGTTCTTCGCACATCTATATTCATGCCGTAAAATATCTGACCAAAATCCGTATCTCTATAGTGTTCAAAATTTACAAAGAATACTTTGTCATTTGGCAAATGTCGATCTCAATTTTTTGTGATAGTAATTATCAGTATTGAATTTTAAAAAAAGCTTGAGAGGTTTGTTTTAAGGGGTTACTAGGGTTCGAACATTTAAAAAAATCCATTTTTCATATATTTTTATTAAATTTTTTATTCATTTTAATATTATTTAAATGTTGCTCTTTTATATGCTTAAAATTTATACATGTATGATAGAAACAGAATTTTTGTATGATACACTCCCGCTCAAAAGTTTGGAAATACCAGTCAATATTTCTTGTGCTAGAATTTGCATAACTCTGTCAAAAAAAAGATAATCGAATGTAAAAAAAAGCGTTTTGACGGGAAGGAAATCAGCTTTATTTTTATTTTTTTAAATATTTTTTCTGATTTTTTTGTACGTGACCGTTTTTTGGCCTTTTTTCGACCATCGCGAATTGGGCGCATAACTCGAGGACATTTTTTTTGTTTTTTTCATCTACGGTACATTTGAAAGTGTTAGCAGACGCTCCATTCCCGGTTTGTAAACATCTTCGTACGATTTTTTCTCGCAAAATTATTTCACTTTTGGCTAGAAAAGACAAATTTTGAAAGATGCAACGTAACTCAAAAACTGCAGAATTGAAGAGAAAATGTAAAATACAAAAAAAGTTTCGTACGTGTACACGGAATTGCCTGGAATTATTTCAGAATTTTCCTATGAAATTTTTTTTTTAATACTATTTTCGCTTGAAACTCTGATGACGACGTCCCAGCAAAAATTGTATCTGATTGAAATTTCCGTACTTCGTTATACAATAAAAATCTGAAAGAATTCAGCAACATTTGACATGCTATAAACAACAATTGTCAATAATAATATTGCTCAAAAGTCATTAACAAAGTGTTTAAGCAATTTATCAAGCAACGATGATCAATGATCAATAAATATTATTGATCATTGCTTTTTAGAGGTTGCTAAATATTGCTGAATTTGTTCCGATTTTTATTGTATCACGAAGTACGGAAATTTCAATCAGATACCATTTTCCACTGGGACGTCATCATCAGAGTTTCGAGCAAGAATAGTAAAAAAAAAAAAATTTAATAGCAAAATTCTGCAATAATTCCAAGCGATTCTGTGTATACCTACGCTACTTTTTTTGTATTTGAAATTTTTTCTTAAACTCTATAGTTTTTGAGTTGCGTTGCATCTTTCAAAATTTGTCTTTTTTTAGATAAAAGTTAAATAACTTTACGAGAAAAAATCGTCCAAAAATTTTTTTAAAACAAAAACGGAGCGTCCGCTAACCTTTTCAAATGTACCGTAGATAAAAAAGAAAAAAATGCCCTTAAGTTGTGTGCTCAATTCGCGATGGTCGAAAAAAGGCCAAAAAACTGTCACGTACAAAGATGCGTACCGGATCGAAAAAAAAATCATAAAAAATATTCTTAAAAAAAAGCAAAATAAAGCTGATTTCCTTCCCATCGAAACGCTTTTTTCAAAATTCGATTATCTTTTTTTTGACGGAGTTATGCAACTTTAAGTGCGGCAAGAAATATTGACCGGTGTTTCTAAACTTTTGAGCGGGAGTGTTTATAAAATTAATTTATACTTTTTAAAAAAATAGGAAAATATGCTTGTCTTAATCTTCGAAACCTATGTAACCTTTTAAAAAAATAAAAAATTATAAATTAGAAAGCTGAGGAAAAGTGGCGTACAATTTTCAAATTTGCACGGTTTTTTTCCAAAAAAATTATTTATAAATAATGGACTTTTAATTTTTCATTATCGACAAAATTGTAAGGCTAGTACATCTATCGACGATGTGCACGCAAATGAACAATTTTCCAGTGTAAGAACGACAAAGTGGCTTTTCCAGTAGCCACACATTTTCTCTCTAATTTCTTTCTCTCTGCCTCTCTCTTGTATTCTCGCTTTTCATCTACCCTTCGGTTTTCTCGCACCCTTAAGTTACCTACTCCGTTGTACTCGGGTTGGCGAGCACACCGTATGCGAAAAATGCGAGGCTGTTTATCTCTTTTGACAAGCACTTCGCCGCTTCGGTAACAGTGCAGAATTCTACTTCGGCGCAGACGAATAGTAGTTACCCTCGGCCATCATTCTCTCTTCGTCTCCACCAACTGAGAGCCCATCAACGTAATGCACATCTGAAAGTATATAGATACAGATATCTCCATATACAGGCGGTTTCAAATGAAATTAAACTCAAAATTGCGTCCCTGAATTTGGCATTTGGACGAGGCAATCGTTGGTCATTTTACTTCTGATGGATGGTTATGAAAGCGGAATGAAAGAGGACGTTAAAAATTTAGTCCTGTTGCTCTCTACTCTCGTCAAAGGTCGAAATTGAATTTTCCATATTCCCTCGGCCAAAGGACGAATAATTCAGCTTGAAATGCCCAGCATAAAATATCCACGCTAGCAATCTGTGCGGTGCTTCTCGTGCTTGCGGTCTGGACTCTATTCGTTCCGGTTTTCTTTTATGCATATCCTCGTCCTTCTACATTTTTCTCAGATTTCTCTTTCAGTCTCCCATATGTTTCAACGAAGAAAAAAAAATATATAATACATATCTATAAAAATATACAAGGCTACTGCGCTTGAATCGTAATACCTCTCTCCAGGTCCTTTCAATGAAAACCGAATAGAATGAAACAATGGAAATGAATTATCGTGTTAAATGTTACAGAACAAAATGTTAGCTTCACGAATATTTCACGATAAACTTCACGTTGTTGAATTATCGTTTGTGTTCTACTGCAACCCTTCTGTACAAGTTTTTATGAACCTTAAGGAAGTATTTAGAATATTGAAAAAATCTTTTTTTTCACGTATTCTTAAAGCTTAGACCTTTAAGAATATATTGTGGGATACCAAAATTATGATAATAGTAACATGAGGGAGAATGACAGAGTTGGCGATGGAATCGTAGAAGGAAATGAATAAAAAGAAAAGGGGGTTGCTAAGGAAAAAAAAGAGGAGTAAGTATGTATTGGTGTTCTGTGGATGACGGTTAAAATAAAGCCTTTTGCCTATTATTTTCTTATATCACCTGCGATTCCTTTTATTTCATTAAATATACAGTACCACAAAATGTACAATAGCACAAAACCTTCGGAACAAAATTTTTAAATTTCAGTAATAATTTAAAAAATGTGAAGTAATGAGTCGAAAAACGCTTTTTTTTTGTTCAGACAGCCGCCATTTTGTGAATTTGTGTTTTCCGTTCTCTCTATCTAATCTAATCTAAGGTGAGCTATAGCGACGTTCTTACTAATTGAGACTCTGTTTCTAAATTTGGTATCGGATTACTAGAAAGGTTCATGTCATCCAACACACCCCTTTTTTTAGCCCCAACTCTACCAGTTTATAACTTATTCAATTTTCATTTTTTTTCTTAAAATTTTTTCTTCATTGTCAAAGTATTAATAAATATGTTGTAAAAAAAAATGGTGATGATACTTTTTTTTTCACGCGCTCGACAAATGGCTCTAAATGTATGTCTCTAGACCAGAATCCCGCCCTAAGTAATTTATTTTTGAATATTTTTTTGTTAATCTTTGGTGATGCGAGTTTTCCCAATGCCAAGAGCCCATCGTAACTTTTGGGGTCCCGGATGAGTGGGCGAGGAAGATTTATGTTATTTTTCATATCCGATGTGTCGGACGTGCGAATGGGCTCGAAAAATCACGCCACCGCGTAACCATATGCACTTTGTTTATTTTACGGGATTTCGCGCCTCGAATTCGCCACTGCAGTCAAATCCACACTTCGTAATTTTTCAACTCGCTCCATATGTCATTTAAATATCGGAATTTTCTGGTTATTACTGTATACCTTTATGCACGTCGCGTTGTACATTGCACCGATTGAAGCCATTTATTCACTCTCACTCACTCTCTCTCTCTCTCTCTCTCTCTCTCTCTCTCTCTCTCTCTCTCTCTCTCTCTCTCTCTCCCTCTTTGTCTGTCTCGCTCAGTCGGGTATGTATGTGCAGTGAATTTGCAGCTGAACCGCGAGACAAGCTGATATTTACGGTAGAACGCTCGTTATATCGCGATAAAATCGACGCCTCACCTAACTCTCATTTTTCCTCCCCTCAGTCCCTTCGACATTTTTTTTTTCATACGGGGTGTTTCAATAAACGCTTATACATCCGTAAAGTCACAGTCGATTACACACTCTCTCACTCACTATTTGCCCTCTCGCTCCTCGCTCAGAACGTAACACCGGAAAAACGACGCGATCCTGATCGCGCTTGTGTTACATAAAATTGAGCAATTTTATTCTCGTCACCAATAGTATAGAATACATACATTGTTTTCATATACATACATTTATATATATATATATATATATATATATATATATATGGGTCATTCCACCAATTCTTGACTAAAATTGTGCCGGGGGGTCTGAACTCTGCATAACAAAAATTTTTATTGAAAAGTGCATAACAAAGGAAGCTTTCATGATTTTTTTCAGATTTTTTCGTCGAACCCTTCCGAAGATACAGTAGATCGAAAATTGCAAGATTTGCAATTATTGACTTTAGATATTAAAAATATCAGCCACTTGTAAAATTTCTAAAAATATATTAAATATTGGATTTTATGTAAAAAAAGCTCAGCTTTCTGAAAAAAATATTTTCAATTTCCTCCAGTGTCAGGAAAACCCCGAAAAATGAGGTCAAAAAGTAAAATACGCTTTTTCGACCAATGTATCATTTTTAATATTTTTTAAACTATTTTTTTCGAAAAGTTGAGACTTTTTTCCACGGGAAAGGTATGTTTCGATTGTGGGATTATTTAAAAATAAACCACAGCAAAATAAATTTTAAAGTTTCGTGATGAATTGCCGATCTGTATTGTGCTGCTGTTACGGTCGTCGCACGAACTATCGAATCAAGTTTGAAAATTTCTGTACATAGCATTATATTCAGCTATTATGTAGTGTTCAAAGTGTGAAGTGGGTAAGAAATTAAAATTATTATACAAAAGCGACATAAGAAGGATCAAATCTTTATTATTTATACTCTTCTTGTCACTGTTGACAGAGAAACATTTCTTACAATAGCAGAATCATGATTCTCGGCATCAGGGATAATACAATGCATAAAATGCGTGTTTTTTACAGCCACAGCATTAGCAAATCTTGTCATTAGCTGTGCTGCGCATACTTCGTATTTCTCATTTGACATAGAAGTGAAATCAATATTTTTAAATGACTCACTTGCCCAGTCATACAATGCCAAGGATGATAAAATTTCGTTTCTCGTGCCCATTTGAAGAGATGCCCTTGCAGCGAGACGCTTGATCGTGCCTGCTAATCCATCACATGGTCCTTTTCCATGGGCTGTAGCAAAGAAATGCCATTCAGCCTTTAGTTCAAAGTCATTTACATGGTAGCACAAATTGATTAATGCCAATTCGTCTTCGTCTTCCAACAAATTAATATATTTTTCGAATGAAGCACCACAACAGTTCAAGAACAGAAAAATATGATTTTTGGATGGAGCACCACAACAGTTCAAGAACAAATCGGCATTCATCAATTTGTGCTACCACGTAAATGACTTTGGGCTAAAGGCTGAATGGCATT
Organism: Alloplasta piceator; assembly: GCA_946863875.1. Lineage (NCBI taxonomy): Eukaryota > Metazoa > Arthropoda > Insecta > Hymenoptera > Ichneumonidae > Alloplasta > Alloplasta piceator. The sequence goes on along the minus strand of OX333077.1, from coordinate 4,311,636 downwards.
TCTTTGCTACAGCCCATGGAAAAGGACCATGTGATGGGTTAGCAGACACGATCAAGCGTCTCGCTGCAAGGGCATCTCTTCAAATGGGCACGAGAAACGAAATTTTATCATAATTGGCATTGTATGACTGGGCACGTGAGTCATTTACAAATATTGATTTCACTTTCATTTCAAATGAGGAATACGAAGTACGCGCAGCACAGCTAAAGTCAAGATTTGCTAATGCTGTGGCTGTAAAAAAGACGCAATCTAGGCATTGTATTATCCCTGATGCCGAGAATCATGGTTCTGCTATTGTAAGAAATGTTTCTCTGTCAACAGTGACAAGAAGAGTATAAATAATAAAGATTTGATCCTTCTTATGTCGCTTTTGTATAATAATTTTAATTTCTTACCCACTTCACACTTTGAACATATATATTCACTACATAATAGCTGAATATAATGCTATGTACAGAAATTTTCAAACTTGATTCGATAGTTCGTGCGACGACCGTAACAGCAGCACAATACAGATCGGCAATTCATCACGAAACTTTAAAATTTATTTTGCTGTGGTTTATTTTTAAATAATCCCACAATCGAAACATACCTTTCCCGTGGAAAAAAGTCTCAACTTTTCGAAAAAAATAGTTTAAAAAATATTAAAAATGATACATTGGTCGAAAAAGCGTATTTTACTTTTTGACCTCATTTTTCGGGGTTTTCCTGACACTGGAGGAAATTGAAAATATTTTTTTCAGAAAGCTGAGCTTTTTTTACATAAAATCCAATATTTAATATATTTTTAGAAATTTTACAAGTGGCTGATATTTTTAATATCTAAAGTCAATAATTGCAAATCTTGCAATTTTCGATCTACTGTATCTTTGGAAGGGTTCGACGAAAAAATCTGAAAAAAATCATGAAAGCTCTCTTTGTTATGTACTTTTCAATAAAATTTCTCGTTATGCAGAGTTCAGACCCCCTGGCACAATTTTAGTCAAGAATTGGTGGAATGACCCATATATATATATATATATGTATATATCGATGAACAAAGTTCCCTCGAATTTGTAACATTTATTTACCAAAGCGTCGTTCCAACTCTGCGCCGCTTTTTTTTCGTTTTCCCCTTTTGCGAGAATGATAAATTGACAGCTGTCGAAAGGACTCGAGTGGAGAAAATTGGAGAGAGTTGGGACAAGGGAATATTGTGAAATGGACGCGAAACGCGTTTATAGAAACCGGCTGATGGTTTGGGCTGCCATTCGAGGTCTGTTTCTCCCTCAATGTCTCACTTTTTCTCTCTTTCTCTCTCTCAGGACATTCAGCATCGCTCCTCAATGCTATCCGCGCACTTGGAGAATTCTCACGTAATCTATTTCTCAGCGCGCTCCGAATCACCTGTTTATTTATTTCATTAAGTCCCCGATGGCTCTAAACTCCTCCGTGTTTGCCCCCCCCCCTCTCTCTCGGCCAATTGAGAGCAAAAACAATGTAGGAACATCCACCTACTCACACTCAGACACACACAAACACAGAAACACCTGATCTCGACGCATTGGGATTTATAAAGTCGAGTGCAGCCGCCCGAGCACGGAATAAAGCTGCGCTACGTGTACGAAGTCGAAAAAAGACCTCCGAGACAGGTGAATTCAAACTGAAAGTGTACCGAAGTCTCGAAAAAATTCGCTACGCTCTTACGTGACCTTTTTTCCTTATATTGCGTCTACGTACACTGCTGTCCAAAAGTTTGGAAACACCTGCCCTGATTCCGCTTCGCACAAAAAGTTTCATTGCTCTTTCAAAAATGAAGCTATTTCAATTCAACAAGCGGCGTTTCAAAGGGAATATATTCAGCATCATTTCGCTTTTTTCCAAAAAATTTTTTCGATTTTTTTTTAACGCGGTAAGTCCTTTGAAACATGGTCGTTTTTTGGCTTTTTGTTTGACGTTGAAATTTTGGCGCACGACCCATGAATATTTTTAAAATACTGTTTTTCGCATAAGAAACTTGTGAGGAGGAATATAAGCTACAATTTCGTTTTTTAAAAAGTTTCGTACGATTTTTTTTCACAAAAATATTCAGATGTCCGCAAAAAACAATCATGTTTATAAAATAAAGGATAACTCTAAAACTAATTGGTTTTCGTGAAATCACTAAGAGGGTATAAAGTTGCCTACAATTATTCTAAATTCAATGACATTTTTTCAGATTTTTTTTTTCGAAATATCTTAAACAATCCGGTCTCTTATATCATCTACACGGGTTTTCTGATAAAAAAAGCCATGTAGATGAGGTGTTTTGATGAAAAATCCATGTAAGAGACCCGGTTGTTTGTGATAAAAAAAACATCTCGTTGACAACAAAAATCTCATGAAAAAAATTCGGAAAAAAAATTCGGAAAAAATTTCATTAAATCCAGAATAATTGTATGCAACTTTTTACCCTCCTAGTGGTGTCAGAAAAACCGAGTACTTTTAGAATTACGCTACAGTTTATAAATATGCTCATTTTTAGCGTCAAATTGAATATTTTTGTGAAAACAATCGTACGAAACTTTAAAAAAAAACGAAATTGAAGCTTATACTCCCCCTCACAAGTTTTCCACACGAAAAAAAGTTTTTAAAAATTTTCATGGATCGCGCACCAAAATCTTCAACGCCAAAAAAGAGCCAATAAACGACCATGTTGGAAAGGGCGTAACGGGGTAAAATTTTTTTTAAAAAAATTCGAAAAAAGCGAAATGAAGCTGAATATGTCTCCTTTGAAATGCTGCTTGTCGAATTGAAATATTTTTAAAAGAGCAGTGAATTTTGTTATGCGACACGGAATCGGGGCGAGTGTTTCCAAACTTTTGGACGGGAGTGTATCTTGGACGTAGACGGACATTGTTAATATCAGCGGGTGAAAAACAAGATCATATTATCTACCGTTTGTGCAATACACAATATTTTCGAGTATTTTTTCTGGGAGCTTTTACGTTTCTTCGTTTTTCTCTTGGAGTTTTTTCCACATTTGTACGAGACGACGAACAACAATGCTGTGATCCTATAAAAGTCGCAAATCTGCTCATTGTATCGCAATGATCCCCTTAAAAGGATTCTACCATCTCGACCAACAAGAAAAAGCACTTGTGAAGATTCTAAATTATTCGGATAATTTCTTGTCTCATAAAAAAAATAGCATCGTCGCACTTTTTAGTCGCGTCTCCTTAATTTCCACATTATTGATCTAAATGCAGGACGATGCTCCTGTGTGAGAGGAATAATTTCGATATAGAAACAAAGATAAAAGTAGATTGCTGGTCTCAGAGACTGCGGGGGGATTATTTTCCGTCCAAGTTGCAACTTTTCTCGGTGTACGAATATATTATGTACATATAAATTCGAGGGACATTTATGAATTCCAAGCATCCCTTAAAAGTTGAAAGCCCCAAGGGATATGATCGGGATTAGGGGCGACTCTGCAGACGACATGATTTCAAGTGTGGAAAAAGAAAAAGCAGCTTGAAACTCGAAAAAGAGAAATAAGATCTTGTTTGGATCCGAACAGCGTATGAGAAATGATAAAGACTGGGGATTTTGCATTTATTTGTTTTTAAGAATTTTCATCATGACGATGCAGTTGTGGTGCATCTCGCTCTGTTCTCTTGGGTTCAGTTTTCTTTCCCGCTCGAAAAAATTCGCGACTTTTATGTCTCTCAAGCGACGTAACTTTAACGCTTACAGAGGCTCAACTGCGAGGTCTCTGTATACGATATACTTGGCCCGCACGTGAGAGATCCTGATGAATAATACAGTCAAGTCTGTGTGTAATGGTCCGCAGACAGGGACGAGGGAGAAGGACGAGAGAGGTAAGAGGTCGCAGACGATGCGTAAAACCGGAGATAACACGACGCGAAGAGATGAAGAACGAAAGATTCGAGACATTGTTGAGATAAAAGAGGGAGAAAAATTCCTATTCTAGGGTCGTATTATCATAAACCCCGCTGTATGGTCGTCGGAGCTTCAAGATTCTCGACAATCCGTTTTTTTATGAGGGTCACTGTTGAATCTCTGAAAATTAAAAAAAATTTCTCTTACATTTCTAGCGTCTGGAACAAAAATTACATAGGCATTATTGTAATTTTTAGAGCTCCGTGACTAGAAATGAAAAACTAACAGATTTTTTAAAGCAGTGTAATAATTGCTAAATAATCTGATAATTATTGCGAAGTGCGATTCATGGAAAAGGCGCATCCTAACATTTTTTTAAAATTATATTCTATTAAATAACGATAAAAAAAATAAATATTAGCTCGGGGGAGGCCAACGTTTTTGTTTGTTTTTAAGGATTAATAATTTGTTTAAGGAAAACGGAATTTAGCTACTGGAATAGATATCCCCGTTTTGCAGAGTTTCTGCCGTTTTTTTGGGTTTGATAAAGAAAAGTTATAAAAAGGTTATAATTTCTTTTTTTTCATGAAACCCAAAATATGACAGAAACTTTGCAACGGGGATATCTATACTCGTAGCTAGATTCCTTTTTCCTTTAAAAAATCGCGAAATATGCCCTTTTTTTTGGTCTGTAGAGTGGTCTAACCTCTTAATGATATAGTTCAAAATTTACTGAAAATGGCTGTTCCCTCTCCTGAGCTCGTAGGTTTCTAAAGCTGAAATTTAGATTTTTTTAGGGTTAGTAGATATTGAATCCTGACTTAATTCTTAGTCAATTTTTTTCCAGATCTAAAGTTCGTAACAATCGAACGTGTGACGACAAAAATATGTCCCACTTTGACCTCTCGTGTAAAATAATTAAACTCACGCTGTAATCCGCGCTCGATGATCGTTCTCAACGTTTCTAAACGCAAATCGACGAGAAAATTCTTCCTCGAGAAGTGCCCCACGATAAATCAAAGTTTTGCAAAGTTCCATCCATCAAACGAACGTGTATAACCGAGTGAAGATATATATGACACGTTAATTGATAGGAAGTTGTGGAAAAGTGGTTGATCTCCGTGAGTCCCGAGAATAACGAATGGTCTTGGCTTTCAGCGATGCTATCTTCTCGAGGAGGGGTTTTTCGCCGACTCTCGCAGATTTTCACCAGTGACTGAATCAAGTATTCCCCCGAGACAATATTTTTCTGACTCGAGAGAGCAGCCCATGATCGCTGGCTTACACCCTTATCAAGTTTTTCTTTTTTCTCACACAGCCACGATCGTAGCTAAGTGTGAAATAAGTTCTCCGAGGTGTATCCATCGTCGATCATTTTTTTAAACATTGATTTAATTTTACAAGTACGGCAAAATTGATAATTAATTTTAATTACTCTGCATAATTTAAATAGTTGAATGTTGAGGTTCTTTTTACCGTAGACATAAATATATATTTATACGTATGGATGTCCATATCATATATTTTGATAAACAAATTATGCGATTCGTTGCAAATGCAAATCGATGGACCTAAAACATGGGACTCATCATACGTGATATGCTCTCGCGTTTCGTCGCACGACGTCAATGAATATCTCGTCACGTCACGAAATTGGCAAAATCAGAGACACAGAGAAAATATATCCAGATATCGAGACGATATTCCTGTATAATGCGATTACACGATACATTCGTGACCCTCGACAGCGTTGAAAAAAGCGCACATGCAAATTATTCGATCCCTCGATGAAGTGCACCGGTGGTGGATTTCAAAGGTATTGATTAGACTGACCTCACGCCTCTTTCGAAGTACATCCAATCAATATTGATTCAATGAATCTCCCACGATGTTTCAAAAGTGAGAAAAATATTTGACGTCCTTTTCGTCAGCTCTTCAAGGTTAAAACTACGATAGATAAAAGATTGAACCATCGTCGAACTCCACCATATTTTTTCAATCATTGAAAAAAAATTAATACAATTCCAAAATAACTCAAGAGCGACTTTACTCCAATGCGATTTACGTTACCTTCTGGCTAGATCCAGTCAAAGCCAGTATTGTTTTTTTTCACTTTTTCAAAGCATATTTTTTTTCTATTATTTTTTAGTAATAAATTAATTGTTTTAATCGAATGCAGCCTAGTCTGGTATAGCCTTGCAAAATTAGTTGTAATTTTTTAAAAAACTTCATTTAATCACTAGTCAATCCTATTTTAAATAAATGTGCAATATTTATTTGTACATTGATTTTTGAGAAATTGTGACTTCAAAAATGATGTTTTCAAAAAAAAACTGATTACAGTTTCCTCTCATAAATTTCCAAATACTTTGGAAATTTATCACTTTTTTTCTCTCCATTCTAGTCTTTTACTCCAATTGACGTGAAACTTTGGGACAATATCCTAGGCACATTATACTATTGGATGAAAAAAATAGAAAATGGCTTTTTCGAAATTTTTAAACTTATTTAACCCCTTAATACTCCTAAAAATCGTATCTGTGCTAAAATGTAGTCATTTGCATAGTGAGTGGCTTAAGCTGACGTATCTTTTGGTGACTTTTGTGTCTGTGCACATTTGGTGATGCTATATTGAACGATATATCGATGAACGATCCAACTGACGCCGCACATAGTCGTGGTACATGGACATTCTCATTTGGATGCAACTCTCGCGAACAGGAAATATTCCATGCATCCGTCGCTTGTAGTACCGATCCAACGAGAGAAGCCGCATATCATACACAGCGGAGACACGCATACACTTATACGAACCGCCACAGCTGATGCTCGCTTTATCCACACCGTGTGTGACGCTTTCCACAGCGCGCAGCCAACTTTTTAAATCCCGAACGAAAACGTCACCCCCGCTCGCCGATCCGCATCCTTCGTCCTGTGTCGTTGCGCGAATAACCGCCAGCCTCAACATGGAAATCCGTTCGAGCTTATTGAACTTTTCGATGATATGCTGTTTTTATCATCCCTCAAGCTCTTAAGGAAGTGCCCTGCTTTGAGAAGCTCGAAAAAAGCTTTTTTTCGAGAATTTTTTTTAGAAAGGCACCAAACAAGAGCTCAATGAATATTGTGGTAAATTTTAATATATATCTAAAATTAAATAAAAAAATGCTTTCAACATTTTTTTCAACATCGCTGATAATGAATATGTCATTGAAAGAGCCACGATCCACGTGGAAAACGATATTTCACTTAAGGGAGTATTCTGGTCTAGAATTATGAATTTTTGATATTTTTTTTTTATATATTCTTGAAGCTTAGACCTTTAAGAATATATCTTTGAAAGGAAATGATTAAATTCCAATAATTTACGGAGTAATACACTGCAAAAAATGTTACTAAATTTAATATAGTCGTTATTGAAATTTCATATTCCATTGTATATTAAATTTGAATAACAGGTATACGAAATCGAAATTAATTGACATCGATTGGAAAACTAGCAATTGTAACTTAAATTCAATGTTTGCATATTGAAATTAAAAGAATAAATTCTGAAAATTAAAATTTATATTGGAATATTATTACACACATGTATATGGAATTTAATATACTGTACAAGCATAAAAACTTCATATTTTTTCATGAAGTTTTAACAGAATTTTTTGTATACACTGTAAAAAATGTTATTCAATTGAATATACAAAAGTATATGAAATTTCAATAACAAGTATACGACATCGAAATTAATAAACATGGAATTGGAAAATTAACAATTTCATCTTAAATTTAATAACTGTATATTAAAATTAAAAGAGGAAACATTGAAAATTAATATCCCGGGATATGAAAATGGTCGAAAATGTATATGATATTTAATATACTATATATGCATAAAAACTTCATATTTTTTTAAATTAAATTTAATACAAATTTTTTTACAATGTAGTTTTTTTAGTGTATCTCAAGTTCTACTCAACCGATTTTGCTATCGTAAAAAAATTAAAAACTATTTTAAAAAAGAGTAGAAAAGCGGCTTTTTGTGTCAGACAGCCGCCATTTTGCGATTTTTTTTCCTTTTCTCTGAAGACGGGGCTCTAACCACATTCTTACTTATTAACAATTTTTTTTAAATTTAGTATTGGATGACTAGTGACGTAGCAATCACGTCAGTCAGCACAGCCTTTTTTTTAGCACCATCTTTACCAATTTACAACTAATTTAATTTCCGTTTTTTTTGTAAAAAAAAAAATGGTAAAAATGCCGATTGTTTTTTTTTATTGAGCTTAACAAAACGCTCAGAATGTATGTCTCTAGACCAGAATACCGCCTTAATAGTGAAAAATAATATTTTCAAAGTTGGACCATTTTTCTACGATGATTACGGATATGAAATTCGTCAAATATCGTGAACCAGGTGCGAATCGTTATTACAATTGCATCGATAATGCTCTCTTTTATATACGACCATTAAATAATGGAGAGGAATAATTGTTACGCCCTTTTTATAACAACCAATCGATGTGCCAATAATACAATTCCACAGTCCAGGATATCGGCATTCTCGTTGCAACGATTGTGATTGAATGTTCGAGCAAAATGAATTAGGTCTCGCGTGAGTGATAAATGTTCCGACACAGTCGGGCGATTCAGTGATGTCATTGACGCTCGTGCACGGATCAAAATTATTTAATTTTCTTTTTTTTTCACCTGCGATTACATCTCTTAACATGTAGGGGAGCGTGGGGCTAGTTGCAACAGGGGTAAGTTGTAACACTCAATTTTGACCGGGAATTTAAAACATTTTGATTTAATTTTTTTGCTGAATGTGCTTCTTATAACTCGCAGCATAACGTAAACACCGCTAATACCCCACTAGACATCAAAATAGGATATGCACACGAGCTCTATTTCGGCCAGGTTTCGGAAAAAAATACTTACGAAAATTTTGATTTTGACTATTAAAATTAAATTAATTGTTTATTGTTTTTTCCTTGTTACATCGTAAATTTAACTAGCTTTCATTTGCTTTTTTAAAAATTATTCTAAAGTTTGTAGTTTTTGAGATATTTCATTAAGTAGACATAATGAGCCCATGGGGCAAGTTGTAACATGTTAAAACTTGCCCCATGCGCGTATATTTTTTTTCTGCTTTCTACATGTATTTGTATAAATAATATTATTACAACTTGTAGTGTAGTGATTACATAGTGTTACAAATTATTTTTGACTTTTTGTGCATTCTTTTACTCCTCTTTACTCTAAAATTGTCGAGAAAAATATGCTAAGTTATTGTATCGTATATTTTTTAGCATGAGAGACTACCAAAGATTATAATCATCACAAGAATGAACCACGATGATACGAACCACGATACAAGAATGTGAACACATAAAAACGTGTTCTTTCTTATAAATGTTGCCAGTCTTTTCATTGTTACAACTTGCCCCGAGCCTGTTACAACTAGCCCCAGACATGGGGTAAGTTGTAACTGCTCCCATTTTTTCAAAAAACGTCTGGTGTAAAAGATGGGTAAAGATTAAAAATTATTTTTCAATTGGAATTAGTGCTCAGATATATACTTTACAAACCCTCTTACTCATAATCTCAAAAGCATATATATTTTAGGTGTTACAGGCCTTTTTCCAAAAACTGTTACAACTAGCCCCACGCTCCCCCACACTTGTAGAATCTCATTGTGCTCGATAAAAGGTACAAAAATCCTTGTAACGATTTCTGTCTGTCGATATTCGGGATTTTTCATGCTTTATGCCATTATATTTTGAACAAGCTGAACAAGCGAAAACTTTGTGCGGTGGATATCTGAAAAATCGGGGATGCAAAAGTATGGTCGATGGAACGCGACAAAAGTTTTTATCGAATTTACGAGCCATTGAAAATCATCTCTCGTGTCAAAAGGATATTTCGAGACGGTTCAAAACGAAAGTTATTCGATCAATCGGACTAATAAAATTTCTCGTGCCAAATTCGCGATGAATAGAGCCTTCGTCCTCTCGATATTGAATACATCGTGTCTGTCTCGTATCACTTTATTCTCATTTATGAAACCGAGCTTAAGATTCACGAATAAAAGCCTCTCGTGTCTCGAACCGTGTACATGATATCGATGGCTTGTTAGGCAATGCATTGTGAATTTTCGTAGAATCTGCCGCTAGATTTCCAACTATACCTGTAGGCATATGCATATATGTATAAGAGTATGTATTTGTCTCCTTGGCAACATCCTCGTGTCCGTGTTAACAACTAAAGTCTCTCCGGAGTAGTGCGAAACTTTGTCGAAACATACAACCTCGAAAAGGAATTGAGTTTCCTCTCGCGAAGAGATTGGCGCATGTATACAGGGATTTATGTTGGACCTTCCTCCCTTGTGGTGGAATCTTCTAGAACCAGGATTTTTATTTTAAGTAAATAATGAGGGATCATTTATCTCGGATAATTAAATTACACATTAATGAAAAAAAACGACTTACGAAGAGTCGACAAGGGTCGAGGCAAGTTTATTTCGATGATTAATCGAGAGAGCAACGAAGATTATTCCTTCACTCAAGGTACCCTTTATCCAGCTGAATCAGAACAATGGATTTATTGCGATTTTTAAACCTCTTGCGCCATTCTCTTAGGTTTAAAAAAAAAATCCGTTCCAATAAACGGAAGCAAATTTATAGTCCTTGAAACATCGGTTTTTGGACCTTTTCTAATGAAAAAAAAATTTCAACTACTCTGGTTCCCGGATCAATGTCGATTTGAAAATAGGCACCCTGAATTTTTACTAGCTCGTGATTTTAGGAGTTGAAAATTTCGTTTTCCCTCTCTCAAGTAATAAAATCCATTTCACCTCAGTTCGCAAATGGGAATGATTTTTTGAACCGTGACGGGTTCAAAAAATCGATTTTTTTTACATTTTTCGCAAGATAAACATCTTAAGAATATACTGAAAAAGTTTCAGACCGAAATTTAAAATATTTTTAAAGTTATAGCCAACAAAAGAGAGCAATTAATAAGTTAATTTAAAAAATGACTAATTACTACCATTTGGCAATTACCAGAAACTGTACATCTCTCGAAGAAATGAAAAGAGCTTTGAGATCACTTTGAGGAAACTAAAAGATTGCTCTATGCACCAGGCATAGCTGATTAATGTAAGTATAATTTTTTAATGCAAAATCTGTTGTCAAAACTTTGAACGCGTTTTTCTCGAAACTACATTTTCGCAACTTCGGGGAAGCACCGACTAAAAACTATTCAATCAATTTGGCTAAAAATTTGACCCGTTATTTTAGACGCACATAGCTAAGTCTATCACCTTTAAAACATTCAATTTTTCAAATAATAAATCATTTTTTAAAACAGTTTATTAAAAAAAAATCGATTCCGAAGACCTTTTTGTTCACAAGTCCGCCATTTCGTTTTTTTTTCTCTTAAAATATGCATATTATAGGTTATAGACCTAGAATTAAGCCTACAAAACAATAATCTCTTTGGATTTTTCATTTCGGATGACTACGGAAGGCTGTGTGCTTCCCCGAAACGCGTTACCTTTTTTCGAGGACCCCACTTTGACGTACAAAATCATAAAAAAATTTATGTAAAATTAAGTAAACAAAAATTTTGTTATACTCTTCAAGATACGAGTAACAACATGTAAAAATTTCAAAATGATCGCATTTTATTTTGTTATTTAAAAAAATTAATGAAAAAACATCGAAATTTTGGTCGTCACAGTAAACTACTACCTTACAAAGCATCCCCGAACAAAAATCTCGTTGCATCGAGCTTTCTGCATCAGTCGACCGGATTCCGTTTTTCTCTTCACAATGTATAAGAGCGAGGAGCTTCTTCAACGTTGTGCCTCGAGGGTACTTAAACCTATTATGTTAAACAAAGGGGGAACCGCCCGTGTTCTGATGACGGTGAGCTTAAAATGCGCCCCTCCCCCCTCCTCTCACCCTGTATCTCCATTCATCCAGGTAGAAAGAAGTGCTGACGTTGGAGAAAAGATATTTTGCGATAGACAAGCTGACGGGGAACATCCCCATTTTGCTGATTACGATATCGTCCCTCAGATTAATGTCTGCGAGCGCATCGTACAGTTTTTTCCATCTAAAAAAAGAGCCACTCGTTGAATTTTACGGATTCCTTTCACATTGCATATGTGTCTGGCTCTTATTCCATCAGCGTCATAATCTTTACTGGCACTTTGCAATTTCGATTCTGTGAACAAAAGTTATATTCCCTCGGAAATCAACATCTCCTTTATTTCATCGTTTTTAGACGAGACATTTTTTTTCTCTCAACGATTTTGCACCCAGGAAACGGAAAGCTTCCCTTCCCCACGACACAAATGAGATCATTTTATTATTATTATTTTTTCGTAAATGCCCATTCGTTCAATTAGATATAGAGGTATGCATCAAATAGTTTTACGGCTTCCAGTGGGTTGACTTTATAGCGCAATTTCACTGTGTCGATCCATTGCCGAATATGCTCCTCTTTTTAAAGTCATTTCCCATTCTCTCTTTTTTATTATTACCGCGATGACAATAATACGAAACTGCATATGCGATCGGTATACGACATACGGCGAGAAGAACACAATTGAAATAGAATGGTAATGGGGAGGAGGAAAAGTCATGAAAAGTTGTGGATGGCGATAAAATTCGTGAAATTGTGATAGTGGCGCGATTTTGTACTTATCCAAGGGGAAAAAAGATCTTTGATGCTTTTATCGGCATTTATATATGGGGCGTTCCACACCAAACCGGACACCATTTAGCTTTTGCATCTCCGATTTTTTCAAAAATTTTTATGTTTTAGTATTGGTTGAAAGAGGTCTTCATGATTTTTTTCAATTTTTTTTGTCGAGCCGTTTTCAAGATATCGATTTTTCAAAAAGTAGGCTACTTTTTTTTCAAACGCCCATAACTTTGCGAAAAATGGGCCAAATGGGACGTTTTTTTTTCAAAATTTTTGTTCTTAAACATACTTTTGATAAAAAATATCGAAAAAAAATTTCAAACCGTATTTCTATGAGATTTTCAAGTCTTAAAAATAAATTGTTGATTTACAAAAAACACGTACGGATCGATTTTCTTAAAATTTTTTTGTAAAAAACTGTCATCCATTTCACAACTTTTAAGCCTAACGAGATAATGGGTAAACGATGGGATCTGTTTTTTTTCGATTTTTAATTTAGCACCATTTAGCTTTTGTATCTCCGATTTTTTTCAAATTTTTTTATGTTTTAGCATTGGTTCAAAGAGGCCTCTATGATTTTTTTCAATTTTTTTTGTTGCTCCATTTTCAAGATATAAATTGAATATGGAAATCAAATATGGAAATTGAAAAATCGAAAAAAAAAATAGATCCCATCGTTATCCCATTACCTACTTAGGCATAAAAGTTGTAAAATAAGTGATAGTTTTTCACAAAAAATTTTGAAGAAAATCGATCCGTACGTGTTTTTTGTAAATCAACAATTTAAATTTAAAAATTCAAAATTTCATAGAAATACGGTTTGAAATTTTTTTTTCGATATTTTTTATCAAAAGTACGTTTAAAAACAAAAATTTTGAAAAAAAAACGTTCCATTTGGCCTATTTTTCGCAAAGTTATGGGCGTTTGAAAAAAAAGTAGCCTAATTTTTGAAAAATCGATACCTTGAAAACGGCTCGACAAAAACAATTGAAAAAAATCATGAAGACCTCTTCCAACCAATACTAAAACATAACAAATTTTGAAAAAAATCGGAGATGCAAAAGCTGAATGGTGTCCGGTTTGATGTGGAACGCCCTATATATATCTACGTATATATTTACATAGACACGTGCAATGGTACTTGGGTCACGATAACTAGAGCTTCATTGGTTATGTATCTCTTGTGGTTGGCGTTTGCTCGAGAAATGCAACGACGCGAAAACGAGAATAATTCATGTGAGCGATATCAGTTTGGTAAACGAATAAGTTGGAATGGATTTCTACACGCTGAATGACTCTATCTTGCACGATAACGATTCAAATTTCCTGGGATCATCGCACACTTTTTTTCTAAGCCTAGGATTTGGGGATCTGTTCAATGTGTCATTGGAAGGAGAAGTATAATTATCATTTTTAAGGAGAGTCAATATTTCAACAAACTTCATTCGTGAATGTAGGGTGAAAGTTAAAATGGTAATTCTTCATATTTGCCGATCGAATTAACGGTATTACGATGAAAAACCAAGGAGAAATAAAAAAAAGCTCGACAGTTTGGCACATGTCCAAACCGTCAATTTTATTTTGCACCATAACTTCGCTTCCTTCCATACACGGACACCCTCCTCGTTTCCCCCTTTCGAACACTTTGTTCTCTGGAGTTATGGATTCTCCGAAGAATTGATTACCAGCAAGTGCGCCCAGTGTGCACCATTTTGGCTTTGATCCAAAGTTCTCCTCGAAATCGAATGAAACAATATAAGGCGAGAAGCGGGTCCTACGAAAGCGACGGTTCACTCCGCCTTTTTCTCCTTTCGAGGCCCCTAATTATTATAACGCATATATTTGTTCCTCTTGGGCCAAAAAGTTTCAATAGGATTCAGCGGTGGTCGAATTCAACCGGAAGATATTTAATTTATACGATGACCGACATTATTGAATTGTAATTGCGATTCGAGGGCTCTTCGAAGTCTTGCTCTGAAAAATTTTCTCCACTTGAGCGATACCAGATCGGATGTTAATTCATTATCAAAACTTTATCGTTTCTTTTATTCGGTATTATGAAGTTTCAATTACCACGAGACTTTACGAATTGGGAAATACACTGCCGTCCAAAAGTTTGGAAACACTCGTCCCGATTCCACGCAGCACAAAAAGTTTCACTGCTCTTTTAAAAATGAAGATATTTCGATTCAACAAGTGGCGTTTCAAAGGGAACATACTCAGCTTCATTGCGGTTTTACAAAAAAAAAATTTTGATTTTTTTTTGAACCTGGTACGCCCTTTGAAACATGGTCGATTTTTGGCTTTTTTTTTGTATTGAAATTTTGGGGCACGATTCATGAAATTTTTTTAAAACTATTTTTCGCGTGAAAAACTTGTGGAGGGGAGTATAAGCTTCAATTTCGTTTTTTTAAAAGTATCATACAATTTTTTTTCGCAAAAATATTTAATTTTTTGCACAAAACGACCATATTTCTAAAATGTAGCGTAATTCTAAAACTACTCGGTTTTCGTGAAATCACTAAGAGGATTAGAAGTTGCATATAATTATTTTGGATTTAATGGAATTTTTTCAAAATTTTTTTAACATTTATTTTCGGAAAATTTTTCTGTTATGAAGATATTGTTTATCTTAGGTCTCTTACCTTATCTACAAGAGTTTTTTGATGAAAAAGCCGTGTAGTGAGGTAAGAGACCCGATTATTTAAGATAAGAAAATGTCTTGTTGACAGAAAAAATTTTTGAACAAAAAACTTTGAAAAAAAATTCTGAAAAAATTTCATTAAAACCAAAATAATTGTATGCTACTTTTTATCCTCTTAGTAATTTCACCAAAAC
Organism: Alloplasta piceator; assembly: GCA_946863875.1. Classification (NCBI taxonomy): domain Eukaryota; kingdom Metazoa; phylum Arthropoda; class Insecta; order Hymenoptera; family Ichneumonidae; genus Alloplasta; species Alloplasta piceator. The sequence goes on along the minus strand of OX333077.1, from coordinate 4,296,228 downwards.
CGAGTATTTTCAGAGTTACGCTACATTTTATAAATATGGTCGTTTTTTGCGAAAAATGGAATATTTTTGCGAAAAAATATTGCACGAAACTGTTTGAAAAACGAAAATGAAGCTTATACTCCCCCTCACAACTTTTCACACGAAAAACAGTTTTAAAAAATTCATGGATCGTGCACCAAAATTTCAACGCCAAAAAACGACCATGTTTCAAAGGACGTACCGGGTAAAAAAAATCTAAAATTTTTGTTTGGAAAAAGCGGAATGAAGCTGAATATGTCCCCTTTGAAAATTCGCTCGTTAAATTGAAATATCTTTATTTTTAAAAGAGCAGTGAAACATTTTGTGCGGCATGAAATCGGGGCGGGTGTTTCCAAACTTTTGGACGTCAATGTATATATAATATGCTTCGAAAAAAATATATAACAAATTTACTCAAAGTATTGCAAACATGATTTTCCTATCTTATTATTCCAAAAGCCTGAAAGCTCATAATTCCGGTTCCCTTCATTGAAATCAGGATTTTTTAATAAATCTGATTAATAACGCCGTCGGCGTTACTTTTTTTCTGTTATGAATAAAAATGATAATAAACGATTCGCGCGTTTCGGGGTTCAACGGAACTGTAATCACGATAATATTTCGTCGTTAATATCTTGAAGCTTTTAATATCGCAGGTAAGCAGGTCAGAGAAATGCCAGGGAAGGGGGGTCACCGATTAATTAGCGACGAAACGCCACTTTAAACACTCACCGTTAAAACTCGCCACGCTCTTCTTGCTTCGTTCTCGCTGGACTAACTATGCGTTAACTATGAAAAACCACAATTTCATAACTCATCGTTCGCTCTTCCGTGAATATTTTCGACCGTGGATGCGAGCCTGAAATTGGCGATAAAGTAATTCTCGTTCGTACCGACCTCGTAAAAATCTGCAAAAGATTAAATATAATAATAATAATAATTATAATAATAATAATACCGTAGATTCGATAATCGTTCAATATCATGAGATTAAATTTTTAATCGGGATAATAAATACCGTTGAGTTTTGAAATAGACGCGATATTAATAATAGGTCGTATCGAAAGTCTTCGGTGAGACCGAAGAAATTATGGTAAGAATAAACGTTTCACGACAATAAGACGTAATATTAAACCGCAAGGGACAGACGAATTTCCAATATGCTGTATATTATATCAGTATTCACAGCCCAGGCTTTATCTGTCACAAAGTCTTATTTCCATTATATTGTATATATGAGAGATTCCTCACAAACTCTGGTCAATGCTGAATCCTGACCATTGTCGAATATATTTTAACGCGCTTCAAGCATGATTCCCAACTCTTCGAATTTGTTGTTAAAAACCAGATTTTCGTTGCGATTAAAAACATTTAAAAAGATGTTGAAATACGCGCTGTCAGATGCCAAAATACTTGCTGCAATTTAAAAAGACGACGAAGATTTCCATTTACCGTTTCTAGAAGAATTTGTAATTTTTCCAACGTCAAGCTCCCACTGAAGTTCGGTCGTAAAGATAATTCTCGAAATATTTTTTGGGAATAATTTTTTACCAACGACAGATGCAAAAAATGTAGCCAGGAATTCTTCATATTTGCGTATATATTCATATATTTTTTTGCGGAACAAAGCTTCGGTTGGAATGGAGGTTTATAGAGGAATCGTGGTGACAATAAAAAAAAGGGGATTTTTATAATGAGCACCCTGCGGGCATGCGAAGAGAGTGGAAAAAAGTGGAGAAGCAAAATAATAATGAATATTGAAATAAATTCGAACGGTCGTAATTGCTGAATTGGCAAAATTGCCGAGCGGCTTAAAACCACCCTCTCGTTCAATTTCACGATCTCGACCTATAATGTCCATTTTTTTTCTATATTTTAAAATCGTCATTAGCGTTGGTAATTATTGATTAGCATAATTAATTATCGTTACAAAAGAAATTATAACGTTGAGAGGAGAAAAAAGTGGTGAGCTTTCAATGGGAAAAAAATTGTGCAATATGATGGAAATATTTTCACGATGAAAGTATATATATCGACTGATGCTTTTGTGCGGCCAACTAGATGCTACCGGCCTCGCCCGTATTAGTCGCTGCCTTCGCGCTTTCATAGCGTCTCGCTTTGTACGGGGCTTTCACGAGCGAGATCCCGCCTCGAAGGATAAGGTTGCGTGAACGAGAGCTTTTCGTCTGTTACGAGATACGCTTCGCGTGTTCCGCACACCATCGAGCTTTTGTACCACAGGAAAGTCGATAAACGCCGAGCTTACCGACATGCGAGGCTGTTGCTTCTGCAGGGCCCTTCGTTCGACAACGCCCCCACACGCACTTTCATCGATTTATGTTTAACGCGTGCAGCCGTATACGAAGCAATGAGCTTTTTTTTATTCGCCACTTCCACTATTATTACAGACATTAAGGATGTTGAGCCCCAATTCGCAAATGATGAGAAAATCCTGAAAATTTGGTATGTTTTTGGATGAATTATTTAAGAGGTCGTGTAAAAATTTCACAACGATTAGGAAGCTCGTTATCGAACAATTAACATTAACAAATTAAATTAAATTAAATGTAGTCTTACGGAAACTGATATAATTTTGCGATAAGTTTTTTTTTGACCTCTTAATTTTTTAATATCTACACTATATGGAAAGCAACGGAAACAAAACGAAGTTTGTTGATAAATATTTTTTTATTTGTTTAAAAAATTGTTCTTAACAAAATGTTAATATTTTAATAACGAGCTTCCTAATCGTTGTGAAATTTTTACACGACCTCTTAAATACTTCATACAAAAACATACAAAATTTCCAGAATTTTCTCATCATTTTTCATTTGAAAAATGTTGAGGAGGTTGAAGTAATGATGATAGAATTCTGAAAATTTAATATGTTTTTACATGAAGTATTCAGGAGGTCGTGTAAAAATTTCACGACGATTAAGAAGCTATTTATTGAACAATTATCATTAAAGGGACTCAACATCCTGAAAATTGAACGCCAATAATTTTTATATCCAACCAGCTGGACGACAATAATAAATTTTTCCAATCTAATTTCATCCCTAAACCATAAACAAAATTATAAAATTATCAGTTAGAGGAATAAGGAAATTTGAAAAGGAAAAATCGTATTTTATAATCATGCAGAAGCGATGATTTTTTTCTCACAGTTTTTGTTTCCAATTCCGTGCTTTGATTGCAATTTCTCGCAATATTTTAATAAAGAAATCCGTGTTTAAAAACGGTTGATTCTAATAAACCATTCAATTTTTTATTTTATTTTAGACAGGCAGTTTCTGCTTGTGATAAAAAATGTATTTATAATCAAATAGATAATTGCAAGGCACACAGCATTATAGAGAAAAATATATGATGGTTAATAAAAAATAAACCATTTTTTTACATTTTTGTAACTCACAAGGAAATCATTAACTCACATTGGAATATTGATCAGCTTTAAGGGGGTGTCCTGAATTGAAGTTTCAAAAAATCCTTTTTTTATTGTTTAAATCAATAGATGAACTATGTGAGAATATGTTTACAAAGTAACAGAGGCCTATTCTAAATATTTCAAAGAATATAAAGACAGGAGCAACACATTTTTTGGTAACTCGCCCAAATTTTTTATTTTACATATTTTTCTGCCTTTTTTTTAGTTTACCCAGAAGAAAAATTTATAATAAATTTAATCCTTTTTTAGTTTTTTTTTTTAGTAAAAAATTACGAGGTGGATCTTTTCCGTCGATTGAAGACTACAGCAACGTGAAGCCCACGAAATAGGCTTAGAAATCCCTTATTTTTTTTTTTTACTGAAACAAATTTGTTTTTGTATTCGTTAAATATGTATAAAACCATACCTCGAAATTCAATACCTTCATTTCTTTTTTTTCCTTCTAAAAAAAAAAAATCACAAAAAAACGAGGTCTCAGAACATTCTAATTCAGGACACCCCCTTAAGGACGTATTGCCTTATAGCTTCCCAGCCAAAAATTGTATCTGATTGAAATTTCAATACTTGGTGATACCATAAAAATCTGGAAAAATTCATCAACATTTGGCATGCCATAAACAACAATTATCAATAATAATATTGCCCAAAAGCGATTAATAAATTGTTTAAATAAATAATTATTCAACAATTTTTTGGTAAGTTCTTTTTTTCTTAAATCGAATGCGTTAATTTTTCTGAAAAAATACATAAATACAGCCATTTTTTAAATTTCAAAACGGGAATTTCAAAATGAAGAGAAAATTTTGAAAAAATTCATATGCGTTCAAAAAAATTAGCGCATTTGATTTGTTTAAGAAATAACAGAACTTACTAAAAAATCGTTGAATAATTATTTGTTTAAATAATTTATTAAAAACTTTTGGGCAATATTATTATTGATAATCGTTGTTTATAGCATGCCAAATATTGCTGAATTTTTTCAGATTTTTACTGTATCACGAAGTACGGAAATTTCAATCAGATACAATTTTTGGCAATACATCCTTAAAAGGATTATTATGTTCCAACGTCTTTGGTTCACGTGCAATCCCAGCTGACCAAGTGCAAACTAGTAATTAAATTCATTTCACGTCCGCGTCCGTGCGTATGTGTGAATATATTGCTGAATAAATCATTCGCATTCCCAAGAGCTTTTCGTTCGCTGCGCCAGGGCATCACGATTGGAATGCATGGACGGTTCTCAATTGTGTTAAGAAAGTAAACTCCCGATCTCAACACGCTGCATAGCATTTAAAAAGCTTCTCCAGGAAACAAATTTGACAGTGAAAGACATTACTTTAGTAAATAGGTAGCTCGATTGAGTTAATGCAAGAATTATGTTCGCAATCATCTCAGTGACGATTTATAAACTTTGGATTTTTAAAACAACAATTAACCGATTGTCGCTTGATAAGACGTTCGCCTTGAGTGCATCAAAGCTTCGTGTTTTGGGATAAGTTTGGCGGCGAAATAATAACGATAATAGACGAGCTTAAACAAATTCGCTATATTCATTAACTTGGCTCCATCGCTGATGGTTTCTTCTCGCGCGCCCTGAAGCAAGAAAGTTGAGCGACGGTGCAGTCGCTGAAAATACAAACTTCCAGAGTTTCGTAACGAGTCCTTGAATATATAGATGTAGATTATATATTTATTGCCGGCGAGAGGAAGGGCGTAAATTCGCACAGTTCGAAAGACAAAGTGACGCTGATTGCAACCCTTTGTTTGTCATCAGACGATATATTTGTATTCGAGTTTTCGCGGACTCTACGTCCGAGGCTTTTCCAACCGTTATTTTTCCCCAACGGAAAATCAGCCAGGAGCGAAACCCAGGTTTATATACGGTTATTCTTCGGTGCGCTCTTCGTCCGTTGCGTTTACTTATCGTTGAGAAAAGGGTCATTAAGGCAGGCAAAGTGAGCTTGGTAAACGCGTTAGTCACTTTTAATACTTCGGTCGGTCTCTCTTGCATTACGAAATGGCTCTGGACGCTCTTTTCTGCTTTCATCACTGCTTCTCCATATTATTTTCTCACAGAGAAATCTTTATGGTCACGACAAGAATAATCTTGGAAAATGGAAATCGTTGATGCTTTGATTTTAAAATCCCTCTAAAGCTTAATTTCTTAAGTGGCATGTTTAAAATTAGATCTAATTGAATTTTCCAAATTTCTTTAACTTTAATATCACACTTTTAGCCTCTCGATTTATTATCGATTTATAATATTATTCATTTAATTTTGAGATAGTACTTTATTCCCGAAATATTGTTAACAGAGGGGATTATTCGTATATCGGAGATTTAATAGCCCAAAGAATTTATCGGAATTTTGTCTAATTTTCCGGTGCTTCACATATTGGTTGAGAATTGGACCATGTGGCTGCGCTTTGGCTCAAAGGATGCATTATCCGGGAGTAATTGCCTGTCGATCCGGAGTTGGATAGATTTTTTTCTGTCCTTTATTTCGGCCACTATATTATTGATGCTGGTGTGCGCGGAGGGTCGTCAATTGCTTGCTCGGACGTCGAACCACTCAGACTCATGGCATACAATTTCTCTCTCTCTTTATTCCGATAAACCGTCATTGCTCTCGACATTAATGAACAGAAGAATTGGAGTATTTACTTTCAACGTAACTCCCTCAGGAGCTATTCGCTCTCTAACGTTGACGTTTTTTTCCCCTCTACGTTCCTTTTCCGCCAAAGACTCGAATCCGTGCGTCCTTCTCAACTCCACTCCCCAATCTTGCTAATAGTTTTCTCTAAATCGTTTGGTTAAATTCTTTGCAATCGGAAAATGAAATTTGCCTGCCACATTTTCCAGTTTGATGAAGAGAAAACGTATTTTCCATTTACTTCATGTTTGATAAATTACTACTCAGCCTTGAATGAGACTTTTACGAAACTGTGCTTGAAAATAAAAAATAAAAAAATGGTTAGAAAGGTGCATTTCTCTCTTTGGTCGGTTTTCAATAAGTCGCGAGCCAATCTTTCACCGCAAAATTTTTTTTTTAATTTGTTTTTTCCTAGATTTCTACCTAATCTGAACCTTTTCGGAGGGCATCCAAGATTCTTCGTTATCGAAATTCTGCGTTATTTTTTGAGATTTTTCGTGCATCTATAGCGAAAGGGAGAGCGTCTTCAGGAAGGTTCACAACAGAGGTCAAAGTTTTCACTGTCGTGACAAGCACTTTCAGCGCCGTTTCTCTCTTCCGGAAAAAAGGAAAATCGCGCTCAAGAAAAAAAAGCTCCGGGATTTTCATTCCCTAGTGTCTCTCTCTCTTGCTGTAACAAAAAATAAATTGAAAAAATAAACAATTGCGCGAGAACCAAAGATGCACTACGATGGAACGCTTCTTTTTTTACGTTTTCACAGAGTTATTTTACAATTTCCATAGAGCTTTTCCGATGAATTCTCAATGTGTGAATATCAGTGAACTAAAACATATTTTGTAAGCTATGGAAATCCTCGTTCGACATGAGAAAACTTGAACAGAGGCTGAAGATTTTTTTTCTCCTTCGACGCAGCATGACATTCCATAAAAGTAATGGTGCAGCTAACCTCATCGTTCGCTGCACAAAAGACGAGAGAGTAATAAAAAATGTATATTAGATCTGTCAATTTTTCACCGTGATTTTACGATACAATTTCCCGACGTAATACCGATAACATCAATGTAAAATCTACACTATATGCATGAGCATAAATCTTCGTGATATCCCTCGTATAACATTTCGACTTGTCACGACTATATTTTGCTTTTTGAAATTTTCCCCGAACAATGACCAAGCTTTTTTCTCATCGATCTGAATCCGTAGAACGAGTCGATTAAGTACGCATCGCTAGACTGACGTGGTTCCCCTTCGATTCGATCAGGCGTTCATCTCGCATGAAAATTTAACGTTGGATTTACAGGAGAGAAAGAAAGAGAGAGAGAGAGAGAGAGAGAGAGAGAGAGAGAGAAAGTGAAAAAAATGGCGTTTCTTCTATCAAATTTGAATAATTTATGATTTACCATCATGGCACGTGCTCCCAACAAATAGAGTATCACTTCCTTTATTTGCTAGCATAAAAAATACACTTGACTAAATAATCCATTAAGCACATCAACCGGATAATTTACAGTGAGATTTTTTTTCTTTTTACGCACACGAGTATTCGAGAGACCGGTGGTACCTCGTACAACACAATGATTGTTATATTATACGCGCATATACATATATATATTCGGGTTTTGAGCTCAGAGTTCCTAAACGCGTCACGTCGTCAGTTTATTGCAGTAAAAGTTGGGGTGACCGTCTGACTCTTACAAATATTAATGGAACCTTTTTACAGAGCAAAGCGCAGAGAAAGGGAGATTGAGAGAGAAAGAGCACGAGGTTGAACGCGAGTTGGGGATGAAAAAATAACAGGGGGTGAACTTGTGCGAGAGAAGAAAAATTAGTTTTCACGAGGAGACGCGAAACTCGACATTCGCGCGTATAAATTTGTTTGCTCAAGAGCAGTTATACGTATGGGACTTTCTTCCTCGTCGGATCTCATAGTCGGCAATTAAAGAACCCAGAGATGTCGTGTTTATTCTCCGGGGATATAGTTACTATTTCATTAAAAATGCCATTCAAAATAATTCTGTGACGAAACGATTGTTCTTCAACAAAGAATGATCAACTTGGATATACGATTTTTGAAATTAATTCTGATTGTGATAATAATCTATAATTATCATAATCATAATAACAATTATATACTTATAATATTATTATATGAGAGGTATTCCAAGTCAAATCGACCACTTTTTAACCCGACCCCTTTCGCTCTGGCTGAAATTTTGTTTTCCTTTTCTAACCAATTAAAAACATTTTTCATTACATTTTCAAATTTTTTTATCCAACCCAGAAGAACAAATTTTTTAAAAAGTGACTATAACTTCTTCAAAAATTGACTAATTGGGACGTTTCTTTTTGAAAATTTTCGTTTTTGAACGAACTTTTATCGAAGTTCGCCATTTTTTATTTTTTTTTCACTCAAAAAATAATTTGATTAATTCCAGAAAAAATATCCCCCAACCTGGAGTGGCATTCCTTTTCCTTCTTTTTTTTTTAACGATTGAAAAAAAAAATTCTCCCTTGGGCTTATTTCACAAAGTACCACTCTGGAAATTTTTGAGGATTTATAAAGGACCTTGGAATTTAAAAATTGAGAAGAAATAAAAAATTGAAAGTGGTAATCGCCGATATTTTTTTTTTTTTTCAAAAAAGTGAAAACAAATAGAAGGAAAAGGAATGCCACTCCAGGTTGGGCGGCATTTCTTCCGGAATTGATCAAAGTATTGTTTGAGTGAAAAAAAAATTAAAAATGGCGAACTTCGGTAAAAAGATGATTTTTCTCGAAAAAGTGAAAAATTTCATAGATTTAAATATCTTAAATTTCGTTTGTATTTTTTTTCGTAAAGTACATTCAAAAACAAAATTAAAAAAAAAACGTCCCAATTAGTCAATTTTTAAAGAAGTAATAGTCATTTAAAAAAAAAAGCTTTTTATTTCGGGTTGGATACAAAAATTTGAAAGTTTCCTGAAAAATGTTTTTAATTGGGTAGAAAAGGAAAACAAAAATTTGGCCAAATTGAAAGGGGTCGGGTTTGAAAGTGGTCTTTTTGACATGGAATGCCCCATATAATTAAAATGTTTTTTTTTTCTAATATCGAAAGAAACACAATCCTAACGACTAATAGAAGAAGAAATAAACAACAAAAATTAGAAATGTCGATGGATCTGGATCAATTTCTTCGAAGTCTTCTATACGTATCAATTCCCTCCTTTTCCCTCAGCGGAAATAACTAGTTACGCAAATTCGTGCTGATGAATTAATTCTCCGAACGAGAATAATCGGCAGAGAGGATACTTCCTGCGTGGAGAGAGAAAAAACCGTACGAAGGCGTGTCTGATCGTACGTTCGACAGTGACCACTTGCGCCGCGCTATACGTCTGACTATCGCGTGCCTTATCCACTTGCGCCTCGTCTACTTACACTCGCCACTCGCTCTCTCTCTCTCTCTCTCTCTCTCTCTCTCTCTCTCTTTCTCTCTCTCTCTCCTCTCTCTCTCTCTCTCTTTGGGCTGACCGCGCTTGACTCCTCTGCGTGTTGCGCATTTACCATACATTGCCTCTCGATGTACTCACAGTGAAACTATATTTAATTATCGCGTGCCTTATCTAACGGTCTCTCTCCACCTCGCTATATATGAATATCCCTTTACTCTGTGACGAGATTATTTTTACGACTGGCTAATGGAATATGCTTTTAAATCACGTTTTCATGCAATCGTTTTTTTTTCTTCATTCAACAGGAATATTTCAACATTTTCTTTCATTTTAACTCAACAATTCGACAAAAGTAACGGGGCACACGTGATCAAATTATCCAGAAGGCTCAAAATGAATTTGAACCTTGCACCATTCAAATCCAACGAAATGGTTCAATTTTTAATAAAATTCGCCATAAAAAAGTTTTCAAAATCAAAGATTGTTGAAGTATATTTAGCATTTTTTATAAAGAACTTGGGATGCTAAATGCACAAGTGCAGACCAAGTCTGACTAGAAATGAATCGCTGAAACTTATTTTATTTTAAAATCGCGATTTTTCAACATAGGAATGTAGAGTCGTTACATTTGATTTCTCAAGAGATATCTACCAAATTGTTAAGTTATTGTTTTGGACTCAGTTTCGGGATATGAAATTGACATTTATTTGGCGCTTATAGCGGAATTGCGAGAGTGAGATTTTAATGAAAGACACCAATAACATTCAGAAATTTCGCATTCGAACGATGGCGTGTCCAGCATCCGGCTAAGAGCTTGGATCTTTCAAATTGTCACCGTCCACTCTATTCATCGTTCGCCCATGATTCTTGATAGCACGCGATCATCTTGACTCAAGCTCCAGGGACACTGAAGTATCGTGACGTATACTTCATCCACTTCAAACCGTATAAACTCCATTATAATATGCGAAGTTTTATGCCCGAGCTATACGACAAGCGAGCCTCAATCTGGGCGAGATTGCCTCAAAGGGGTGCTTGAGTCCAGGCATACGGAAGAGTGTCTTATTTTATATATAAGGGAGGTTATACTGAGGCGCAATACTGTAGGGGAGGGTGGGGCACAACGGCCCCTCTCAAAAATTTGGTCAAAAAAAGGTTTTGGTTTCTTGTCAAGTTATCATAAATTTGATGTATTGACTCATTTGTAGGTGGAGCCACGATACCTGAGACATAATGGACCACCCTAAAAAATTAGGTCAGCATTTTTTTTTCTTCAAATTATGATGAATTTCATGTATTCATCCATCTTTAGGCCGATGCGCTACATCCGGGGTAAAATGAAACATCAAGAAAATTTGAAAAAAATTCATTTTTAACGAAATTGAAAAATTTTCAAAAGAAAATTAAATTATCTGTCATCTAAAGAATTTTAAAAAAAATTTGTTGGGTCAACAAAAATAATAGTTGAAAAATATATAAGTTATTTATTATTTAACGAATTTCTAATTAATCGATATATTTTTTTTAGTTGAACAAATAAACAATTACATTAATTATGATTTATCATAATTATTTGAAAACGTAACAAAAATAAAAATTTCGAAGGAAACATTAAATTACCTAAAATAAATTACTTTTCATAATAATCACAAATATATTCGTCGGAATAATCTTTGTCCATACCTGCACAGGAATCATGAGACCATCCCTTACAATTTTCACACTGAATTCATGATTCCTTAGATTCCGAGTACAAAGTCCATTACGATAAAAACAATGGCGAACATTATTTTCAACTCTTGAACAATTTTTTAAAAAATTCTTTTGTGTGATAAATTTTTAAATTCCTGTGTGATAAAATGTTGTTTTTTTATGATTTTTAGAGGGGGGCTGTCGTGCCCCAGCCTCCCCTATTTATGTGTGTGAAAGCTCGCGATCGAGGCGCACGCAGAAATACGATAAAAACTGCTACGTTCTCTCCTAAGGCTAATAGAATATGCTTTCAAATCACGTTTTATAATCTACAAAAAAGGGACGATGGGAGAAGCAGTAAAAAAACGAGAGAAACGAGAGGAAAAAAAGTGGAAAAATGGCACGTAGGACAAAGTTTTACCGAGAGATTGCTCGCGGCACTTTCGCGTTATGGTATACCAAGCTCATGATTGGAAGAGTAAAGAAATTGCGCGTGTACTCGGTTGTGTGAGTGCGAAAGCGACGATGCATTTGCATAATTTACCCACCATCAATGTTGATTACATGCACCTCGAAAGCCACAATTTTCCGATGGGCTACAATTTTTCAATTATTTTTTTTCCACAGCGCACGTATCTGAAAAAAAAAATGGATAGAAAAGTTCCATTTGGGGAAATCGATTTTATGGGAAATTCATTTTATTTTTTACTGATGAAACAGTGCAAAGTTTCGTCGGCAATCATCGTCCAAATTTATTTATAACCGACTCCAAACATCTGAAACGCTAAAAAATCCGAATTAACAAAAGAAACTTAAATTCCGCACACTTTTATCTAATTAACTAATTGATTAGCAATTCATTATCAGTGATTTATTAAATAATATTAGTTGAAAGCATCGCAGTATCTTTTACATCGACGAACAAAAATTAATTATAACAAGCCCTTATCTGGTAGCTGAATAATATTTTGATGAAGTGAAATCGAGGGTCTCGGGTAGTCTTGACGCTTATGGAATGTATTTCGCTGTTACGAAATTTTCCAACCTGATGACTCTCAAGGACTGTACTTTGCGCTCGTATGTACTTCTAACGATCTCGAGCTTCTCTTCATCGCCAGCGCTTCGCTGATTATACGAAGCAGAATGAGAGAGACTGCGAGGAGTGATTGAAGACACCCTTGTAACGAAGAATAACCCTCGAGCCATATCCTCGATTTACATCTTTCTCAAGCTGCATCCTCGATTTACTCTGATGCAATAGACCGAAGTTACAATTTCTTTCGGTGCGCTGAAACTCGACACATCTACGGCTTTAGTAGTTATTTCTCTGCATCAGGAATATACACGCTGGCTCAAAAGTTTGGAAACACCAGTCAATATCTCTTGCCGCACTAGAAGTTGCATAACTCCGTCAAAAAAAAAGATACTCGAATATTTAAAAAAGCGTTTTAACAGGAAGAAATTCAGCTTTGTTTTCCTTTTTTTAAATATTTTTTACGTTTTTTTTCGACCTGGTATCCACTTTTGAACGTGACCGTTTTTTGGCCTTTTTCGACCATCGTGAATTGGGCGCACAACTTAAGGACATTTTTTTTGTCTTTTTTATCTACGGTACATTTGAAAAGGTTAGCAGACGCTCTATTTTTATTTTTTTTTAAATTCTCGTACGATTTTTTCTCGCAAAGTTATTTTACTTTTGGCTAAAAAAGCTTAAATGATTGCTTACACAATTGTTTAAACAATTTATTAATAACTTTTTTGTAATATTATTTTTGATAATTGTTGTTTATAGCATGGCAAATGTTGCTGGATTTTTTCAGATTGTTATTGTATCACGAAGTACGAACATTTCAATCTGATACAATTGCTCGCTTCAAGGTCATCAGAGTTTTGAGCAAAAAAAGTTTTTAAAAAATTCCATAGGAAAATTCTAAAATTATTCCAGATAATTCCGTATATACGTACGCTACTTTTTTCATCCCAGACATTTTCTCTTAAACTCTATAGTTTTTGAGTTACGTTGCATCTTTCAAAATTTGTCTTTTTTAGCCAAAAGTCAAATAGCTTTGCGAGGAAAAATCGTACGAAATTTTTTTTAAACATAAATGGAATGTCTGCTGACCCTTTTGAATGTGCCGTAAATAAAAAAGAAAAAAAAAATGTCCTTAAGATGTGCGTCCAATTCGCGATGGTCGAAAAAAGGCCAAAAAACGATCACGTTAAAAAAAACATACCGGGTCGAAAAAAAATCATGAAAAATATTTTTAAAAAAAGAGAAACAAAGCTGAATTTCTTCCAGTCAAAATGCTTTTTTAAAAATTCGAATATCTTTTTTTTTGACGGAGTTATGCAACTTCTACTGCAGCAAGAAATATCGACAGGTGTAGATATGTTCTGTATTGGATTTCTTATTTCATGGAAATTTTCCAGTAGCATTTTTATTCGGTAGAAATGTCTGGCAAAGAAAAAAAACGTAGCGCTGTAAATTTGGCCAAGATATTCATGAATATTTAACAGGATGTTGCGGGTAAAAAAGATTAAACGCTCGACGGGTATTTAACGATAATCGAGAACAAATTTTTCACTGTCAGAGTAAAAAAACTAAACATATATCTAGCCATAGAGCGAGGCTGATTAACTGAGTAGAATGGCTCGCGATCGCGTGAGTGTCCGTTCTTTGTTTCGTACGAATAAATTTAAAGAAAAGGCACGAAGTGGCATGAATGAATGAGTAAAATGTAGAAAGAATATAGCGGAAAATTTAAATTCTACGAAAATTCACTGGCCGATCCGCGAGAGCCAAGTTTGGGAATATAAATAAATAGATAATCGTGGCTAACTCGGACGCTCGTCTGCGTGCGAGTTTTGCTCTTATCGCGTATCGTCCAGAGCGATATATTTTCGTGGCTCTTGCAAATTTCTCGAAAGCATGTTTGGACGTTGAAACGCGATAATTTACTTTGCGCTGAGAGAATATCAACGTTTTATACTCTATCATCGTAGATTTATCGTCCAAGAAGGATTTATTCGGCCTCTTTTCGTTAAATCAACGCGAATTTCTGGAGAGATATTTCTTTTTTCATTTTTTGACCCTTTTGGATTTAAAGGGAAGTCTACGAATCTTTCCTGTTGTTTTCAATCGATGACATTGTTCAATGGAAATCAATGAAACTTTGGAAGCTGCCATTTTTAGCAGTTCATGGGCAAATTTTATAATCGGGTCAGTTTGAACAATTTTAATTTGTTTCAATTAATTGAGGCAATTTGGACCAGCGCTAAGCAGTACTTGAAAATTTGGTCAGAAAGTTTCTTTTATCATAAAACGAAGTTCTAACAAAAGAAAAGAATTAAATTTTTTTTTCGAAAGTTCAAAATTTCACCATTTTTTCAAGTCTATTTTTTGAATATTTCGAAAACTATCATAGTTCCGAAAAAGTCGTTCTGGGTTCGTCTTAGAGAGTATACTTGGGGCTACGAAAAAAAAAATATTCCGAAAAAAAAATTTGAAAAATGATGAATTGAGAGCATTTTGAATTTTCAAAAATCGGACAGATCCAAGTTGCCATTGTAATTTTGATTCAATTTTTTTTTTATATAATACCTTGTACTAATTTTAAAAGATCCTAAAATTTTCAAAGAGTTGGTTTTTGTTTTTTCAAAAATATGAATTTTTGAATTTTTAAAATTCGTGTAAATCTACGATCAACATCAAGTTTTTGGTTAAATTTTTTTTAAATCATACCTTGGATTGATCTTAAAAGATCCTGAAAGTTTGAGGATGGTGTTGTTTTGTTTCAAAAATTGAAAAATCCTGAAATTTTCAAGATGGTGTTTTTTTTTGTTTTGAAAATATACATTTTCGAATTTAGTAAAAAAAAAATATATATATTTTTTTACAAAACTTTTTAATAAATTACAAAATTTGTTAATAACGAAATCTTCTGACCAAATTTCATGGAAATTGAAAGTGGTCGATTTCAACTCTTGGTCAATTTGACATGGAATGACCCAAGTACCAGAATTTACGAGACGTCCCCGAAAACTTGAAAAGTACTTGATTTTTTCAAGTACTTGTACTTCAAGTACCACCGGGACTTCAAGTACCTAGGCACTTTGTACGGTACTTTGTACTTGATACTTGAAGTACTTCCAAGTACTTTGCTTAACTCTGATTTGGACAATTTCTAGTTAAATCGGGCAAATTCATCTATTTCTAATGAATTTGTGGTATTTCCTTTTCCCTCAAGCCCAGGCATTTTCCTCTCATTTCCTCTGTACGCGGATCTGTACTATAATATTCCACTTGTGATGGGTACTTGGGAAATGTGACCCTCTGTGGCCTCGGCTGTGTGACGAGTGGTTGCCTCTCTGCACTTATTACCGAAGGGAGAGAGACGAACAAGATAGAGAGCTCCATTGTCTCTTCCAACGAGCTGGGACTGGCCTCAGATTCAAGATGCCTGGCAAAGCTCTGTGAGCCAATGTGCAAATGAGCCAAGAAGGGAATAGACGGGAACCGAACGACGAGAGACGAATAAATGAAAGAGGACGAAGAGAAAAATCGAAACGCTTCGAAAAAAAAATGCATCGTAGTATCACACATTTACGAAATCCATTATCCTCGATTCTTCCTTCTCCTAGAAAAAATTGTACACATTAATTTTCTTCATTTTTATTATTTCTTCAAACTCAACGACTTATCGATACATCTTACCTTCTTACTATTTTTCTTTTTCTCTTTGGATTAATCATACATATACATATATATGCTATCGAGCATAATCGTTTAATCTTTTTTATACAAGTGAAATTATTTTTCTTCAATTTTTTGTCACGCCACTATGCGACTAATTCAAGCAGACTACGAAAGATTTGTAGTTTTTTTTCTCTATTCTCTTCCTTCGCCGATTCGTGCGATTTTTCTTAGTTATTTTTTATTTCACCCGTATAATTATTCGCGAGTGTCAACATTTTTTTTTTTATATTTCGTCGAATTTCCTACACGAAAAGTCTCGTTTTTCTGTACAGATATTACTTCTTCTTTTTACCTCTGGTGTATATAATTTTTATTATCTCACATATTCATGTATTTTGCGTAATTACGATCGTGAAACTGCGCACGAGCGATTTCAAGCGATTTAGATTTAGCTTCAACCGGAAACGCTCTTCATAGCGAGATAAATCTTTAGCGCAACGAGGATTTTTCTATTCTTCAATTTAACGTGTTTTACAAGTCGTATTTTGCTTATTTCGTCATATAAAATTACACTCACGCACTCTTTCTCTCCCTCTCTCTTTTTATTACTTTGATATTGGCACATTCATGCAAGCGAGGCCTAAACGCCAAGCTAATTGCCAACCCCGTATATCCGAATATGTGTATCATCACCGCTTGTACGTATATTACGGAGTCCTGAAAAAATGAACAAAAATCATTACGAAAAAATTTATCGCTATTCACTCGGTGGGGTTTTTTTCTCATTTTTTTTTCACTTGCACGGCGATGATATTTAACGTTAAACACAATCGCCACGATGTCTTACGTCACTTGGACCCGTATAAAAATTTAATTGAAATCCAGAATATCACTTCGAGGGTTTTGGGAAATCAAAAAACAATCGTGATCTCGTTTTGCTCTTTCTTCTCGGAGATCAATGAGCTTTGACAACAAAAAAACGCTGACACCGAAAAAAAGATACGGACCGAAAGTACGAAAAGCGATATTCGCTTATGCAATTTGATGATAATTGTAATACTTGTGTAAAAAAAACATGATTATTTCGAAAAATGCACTCTCTCTATTAAGGGGGGAAAAAGGTCAGAGAATCGATTTTTTTTCTGATACTACAGCTTGAAATTTTGTCAGAAAATTTTAAGTCATTATGAGCAAAACTTTTCGAGTTATAGACAATTGAGTCAACGATCTCCGGACAATTGAGTTTATAAAAAAGTTATTGAGGCGCAATCATATGGCCAATATTATCAAATAAGTAAAAATGAGTGTGTCGGTCATGCAGTAGCTACAGGCGAGTTGCTTTATGGAGCTGGAATCAACGATTCTATGTAAGTTAAGAAAAAAAAATCCTCTATTTTATTCATGTATCAAACTTTAATCGCGTTTTTTTCAAAACTTTTTTTTTAAGTCAGTATAGTCAAAATTTCTCGAAAACTTTTCGACCGATTTTGCCTAAGCTTTGCACACTTCTTTTACATAATAAATACTCGCTTCTGAACGAAGGATTTTTTTTTTTCAATTACAACTTATTTTTTAATTAAACAAAAAGAGTAATTTTTTGCAAAAATCTGAGTTTTTTTATTGCACCTTTACCAAAATCTCAAAAATGAATATTCAGTTAATTCCTTCGTTCATATCCAAGATAAACTTATGTACTAAAGATATCTTTTTGGTTTTTTTCATTTCAAATGAAGCAATCATGAGTTATCCTGACTACCGGTTCTCACCACTAATCTCAGAATAATGCTAAAAGATGTAGAAAAATTAAAAAAATATTAATAAATAAGGTACTCTGAAAAAAAAATCACAAAAATATGCTTTTTTTGTATCTCAAACCCTTTTCCACCCTTAAGGTTGTTTAGAAGCAAATCACGTTTAATGAGAAAATTCTGAAAATTTGGTATATTTTTCAATGACGTATTTAAAATTTCACGACGATTTGGAAGCTCGTTATCGAGTAATTAAGATTAACAAATGAAAAAAAAATTAAATGTAACTTTGCGATAAGTTTTTTTTTTTGACCTATCAATTTTTTAATATCCACAATATACTGGAAGCAACGGAAAGAAAACGAAGTTTATTGATGAATATTTTTTTTATTTGTTTAAAAAATTATTTTTAACAAAACGTTAATTTTTTAATAACGAGCTTCCTAATCGTCGTGAAATTTTTACACGACCTCTTAAATACCTCGTACAAAAACATACGAAATTTTCAGATTTTTCTCATTATTTTTTATTTTAACCCTTAAGGGGGTTGAAGTAATGATGATAGAATTCTGAAAATTTGCTATGTTCTTACATGAAGTATTCAGGAGGTCGTGTAAAAATTTCACTACGATTGAGGAGCTATTTATTGAACAATTAACATTCAAAGGTTTCATAGCTTCTAAACAACCTTAACGCAGATTATTCTCGTCTCCCATCAGTTTCAACGGATTCGTATAAATTTCTAGGCGAACTAGCATAAATTCTAAGACTTTTCGGGACTTCTCGCTCCTTCGGAAATCCTATTCACAGTTTTTATTTCAGACACGGGCGAGAGATGAAAGTGTAAATAGAGTTACAAGGAACTCTCAATCTCGCACTCGACCTCAACTAAAATCTTCGATCGGTTCGATCGAAAATAAATCAATTCTTCATTCATTATCTCATACACTCGTCAATGATATGAATCAATAGAAAAAAAATATTAACTCAATCCAACAAACGTGCTTAAAAATATTTTACAATGCCGTCGTACTGTTAATAATTATATTTTATATGTTTACGTATTCATTTTTCTTTCATCGTAATTTATCGTACAATGGGAATCCCTAATTTCCGACGTTTTATACACAGTAACACTATTTTTTTCTTATTCTTCACATCCATCGTTTTCTTAATCCCGAAAAAGCACCAATTTTCAGCTTTTCGTTTTCCTTCAAATTATCACGTTAATCCTCTAAAGTATTATGCGATATTTATAGGAATTTCGTTTTACAATCTAAAGAGAGAGACGTTTTGATAGGACGTAATATTACATTATCTTTTATCCTTCGTTATAGAACTATAAATGTTTAAGTGCTCGCGAATAAAATCGAGAGTGCCGAGAGGATATTATTATATTTCTACGATATTAGTTGGGCAGAAGTTTAGAATTTTTAATATCACCCAATTGATTTATAAGTAGACGAGGATGAGGAATACGAGGATTTTTCCTGTGAGAAAAATTTGAAAAAAATCATCACATCAATTATCTTCGATATCATCTACGATAATTTTTTTCTGTCTCACCTATTCAACCTTCAAAGGTTCCTCAAGATTTAGGAAAGCAAGCATATCCAACATTCCGCTGAGACGAGAAAATAAAACGCTTGAGAAATAATTCATCGTGCGCAAGAGATGAAAGAGCTCCGAGCTTGAAAAGCGAATGATAAAAGTTTACCTATTCTGTTTTGTAGTGCTCAAGCGTTGTGACTGAACTGTGGCAATTGAAAGAGCAAAGGTGTCGAGGAAAGAAAAAGAAAAATAGAAAAGAGCGAAAGAGGAATGAGGAAGGAAAAATTTCAAGTGTTCTCTATCCATCGAGCTTTTTTTTCACTAGCGTACAAAGTTGAGCTGAAAAAGTGGGCCAGTAGGGGAAAAAGTGTGAGCAAGGGCGCGAGAAAAATCGTAAATCATGATGCGTGACTTGCAGAAAAGAGTTTGAGGAAAGAGAGAACGAGAGATGGAGAAAGAGCGAGGAAGGAAGATAGAAGTGATCGGGGAAACTCCGGGAAAACAGCTTTTGGCAAACTTTTTGAGTCAAACAGGCAGCATCAGTTCACCCTTTTATCGTCCCCTCGATTGTTCCTCCTCCTCTTTCTCTTTCTCTTTCCGGTTGCACCGAATGTGTGAGCTGCTGAAACAAATCTCATCCGGATGACCATTCGTCTCGCTGGACCCTCATCCACTCACGCTGCGAATTCACTTTTCCCTCTTTACTTTTTTCCCTTACTCCGGGTCTCACCTTTTTTGTTTTCCTATCTCGAAAGTGCTCGAAAGGTCGCAAAGGGGTATCCCCGCACTCGCGAACAATTTGTTCGCGTTTCAACGACCTTCATCGCGTCATTGAGTCGCGTCCGCGCTTACAGTTCAGCAAAGAGCTTTTAAATGCCGTCAAAAATTCAAAAAAAAATTACAAAAACCAACGGCATTTGTTTTTGGGGGTGCCCAACAGGGTGGAACATCCCTCGATTCGTTCAACACGTCGCACGATTTACGGTACTCAGTTTTTACGCTCGAAGCTTTCTGCAAGTAGAACGAATCTTCCTGCGGTCAGACACACTCGTCGAACGAAAAAATTAAAAAAAAATACCAAAGTATGTCATTGGCATTCGTCATGGAAAATTCCTAATGCATCCGATACTTTTAAAGAGGAGAGCTCGAAAAGGGAAGAAAAAAAAACGAAATCCCTGAAGGCGAGAGGATAAAGTAGGTAAGATGTTGAAAATACGTTGACTCTGGCGCTTTGGCTTTCAACTATTCATTCAGCCTCGTCAAGTATTCAGCGAGAGGCTCCGGCTCTCATGAACGGAGGAAAACCTCAAACGCGATCAAAGCTTTGCCAGTCTTTCAACCCTATGTATATATAAATACGGGTCATTCCATGTCAAATCGACCAAGAGCTGGAATCGACCCCTTCCAATTTTGATGAAATTTGGTCAGAAGTTTTCGTTTTTAACAAAACAAAGTTATGTTAGAATATAATAGAATAGAAAAAATATATAGAAAGAACAGAAAAAATTTGTTTAATTTTTTTTTTCGAAAGTTAACAAAAATTCAAAATTTAACATTTTTTCAAATCTTTCAAGTTTATTTTTTAAATATTCCGGGAACTATTATAGTTACAAAAAATCGTTCTGAATTCGTCGTAACGAGTATACTTAGGGCTATGAAAAAAAAAATTGAAAAATGATTAATTTGGAGAATTTTGAATTTTCAAAAATCGTGAAAATCCAAGCTGGACATTAAATTTTTGGTTCAATTCTTTAAATATAATACCTTGTACTGATCTTAAAAGATCCTGAAATTTTCAGAAAGGTGTTTGTTGTTTCAAAAATATGAATTTTTGAATTTTTACAAATCGTGTCAATCCACGATCAACATTTAATTTTTTTTTTATATAATACCTTAAAATATACTTTTATATAATACCTTTTGGTAAAAAAAAATTTTTTTTTTACAAAAATTAAAAGATCCTGAAATTTCCAAGATGGTGTTTTGTTGTTTCAAAAATATAAATTTTCGGGTTTTGGTAAAAAAAAAACAATGTTTTCAAAAATTAAAAAATTTATATCTTTGAAACAAAACAATACCATCCTGAAAATGTCAGGATCTTTTAAGATCAGTCCAAAGTATTATATTAAAAAAATTAAACCAAAAATTTAATGTCCAACTTGGAATTTCACGATTTTTGAAAATTCAAAATTCTCCAAATTCATCATTTTTCAAAATTTTGTTTCGAAATATTTTTTTTTAAAACCCCAAGTATACTCTCTGAGACTAATTCAGAACGATTTTTCGTATCAACTATAATAGTTTCCGAGATATTTAAGAGATAAACTTGAAAGATTAAAAAAATTGTAAAATTATGAATCTTGCATTACTTTCGAAAAAAATTTTTTAAATTTTTTTCCTTTGGTAGAACTTCGTTTTATCAAAAACGAAAAATGTTTGCCTAAATTTCATCGAAATTGAGAGGGGTCGATTCCAGCTCTTGGTTGAATTGACATGGAATGACCCATATATATGCGGGTATACGTATAGCTATATATTTATGTTGATATACCTTTCCCGGGTGATGCTATCGTATTATCAGCCATATATACATACCTGTGCATCATGAAGAGGGAAAAAAAGGAAAAGGGAAAGAGAGAGAGCTTTCCATGAGTTTCAAAAAGGGGTTAAAAACCTTTGATTCGATATTTACGTGTGTGTGAGAGCGAACGAACGAGTGAACACATCGCTTCCTATCTTTACATTACCTTATGTACATCCCTCTACTCGTCATCGATTTCGTTTCCAATGGAATATTTCCGCACGATGCTTTTCGTGTCATCGTCAGGCCTCTTCTCCCTCCCTGTCTTTCTCTTTTTCGCTTTATCCGCATCTGTGAACACTCTCCGACTAGAAACACAAATAATCTCCTAATAAAAAAAAACCATTTTATCTCCCAATTACGATTCCATCAAATTTATCCGCACTTTTGGCCTCAAAAAGCGAAATCGCCGTCAGAAAGATTTTTTTTTCTTACGACTCTCCTTACCAACAAATTTATGTTTCTCAAAATTCTTCGGCTTCCAAATCGTTTTGTAGCGACATAGTTTTTTTTTCGCCCGACGAAACGAAGCATCATTGTACCGAAAAAGTAATACAAGTTTTACCTCATTCTTTCCTTAATAAATAAACATTCGCGAATTTTATCGTTTTGTAAAATCCCTTCGATTTTTATGTTTCAGATAAAGCGTTTTCAAGCAGCGATGGCCGCTGCAAAGGGTCCTAAATCAAGTACGAAGAAAAGCGATTACATCTACACATGTGAGGATTATGCAGTTTAAAAAAATATCCAATAAACTCAGGCAATATTCAACTCAGCATTTTAAAGTGCAAAAATATGAATCTTTCTTCACTAAGAATCCAGTTCTTTTCAGCCCTTAACTAATCGTAACACCTTGATGAGTCTGGAGTCGTGCATTCTGCCAGGAATGAAATGAGACTCGAATTAATTTGGGTCAAAAACCTTTTGCGAAACATTATTCTCTAATGGCTGTTAGTAGCCGTTAATATGTAGCAATAAAAATCACCCTCTTACTCTCATCACGCTACATTTCACTCTCCACGCATCATCGAAATGTCCGATGAGCTCTATCCTACGTGAATCAACGCACACATAGCTTCGTCATTACACTGCGAGGCCTCAATAGTTTCGTGAAGGATGCTCATGTGTTTATATTAGACTGATTAAAAAAAGCGACTATTTTTTGTTTTTAGAAAAAACATATTAAATACTTTCGGGGAGGTGAAAAAAGATGCCTGTTAAAAGCAGAGCTCTTATTATAATTATTTAGATATGTCGCATCGCAAATTTCTATTTCCCATTTAAATAACACAGGAAAAAAATGTTTGAACTTTTAAATTTTATACCTCGGCTTCAAGTCAATGTGCCGAGTCGAACGATATGTATTCTTGTAGGGAATTGAACGCTCTACAAAAAAGGTCTCTTATGATTTTTCGATAAACTCAATCCTTCAA
Organism: Alloplasta piceator; assembly: GCA_946863875.1. Lineage (NCBI taxonomy): Eukaryota > Metazoa > Arthropoda > Insecta > Hymenoptera > Ichneumonidae > Alloplasta > Alloplasta piceator. The sequence goes on along the minus strand of OX333077.1, from coordinate 4,272,981 downwards.
ACGTTATCCACGGTCTAATGTGGTATATGGACTAATATATATGGGGCGTACCATTCCAAATCGGACAGTTTAAAAAAAAAAATTTTATTTCCTCAAATTTTTTATATTTTTTATTACCTATCAAAAGACCCTTGCTGGTAAATTTTGAGATTTTTTTGATTACCCGTTCAAAAGATATTAAATTAATTTAAAAAACCGCTCTCTTTTCGGTATTTTCGTCATAAGTTCTTTAATTAAAACTTTAAAAAAAATTTCTCTTTCTTTTAATCTCTTTCTTTCTAATTAAAACTTTTCAATTTTTTTTTTGTTTTTTTTATGGCCTTTTCAGAAAAAAATACAACAAAAATATTAGACGTGTTTTTAAATGAGTTTTTTTAATTTTAAACTTTAAATCGCATTTTAAAGAGTGGGTGCATATTTTGATTTTTTTTTTAAATTTTTTATTTTGAACATCTATCTATTCAATAACTTTTAAGACTAGTCCGATCGTGGGATTTTCATAAATCCTATGTTTTTTCGATTTTTGAAAGCAAAAATTTTTTTTTATTTAAAATTTTTTTTAAAAAAGCGTCAAAATAAATTCTGAATAATGAAAAAAATACTGTACAGTAACGAAAATTGATATTCATAATAATTGATGGAAACAAAAAAAAATCATTTTCAAAAATCGAAAAAAATAGTAGTTATGGAAATCCCACGATCGACTAGTCTTAAAAGTTGTTGAATAGATAGATGTTTAAGCCAAAAAATTTTTAAAAAAATCAAAATATACACTCACTTTAAAAACGCGATTTAAAGTTTAAAACTATAAAAAAATCAATTATAAACACGTCGAATATTTATGTTGTATTTTTTTCTGAAAAGGTCATAAAAAACAAAAAATGTCAGAAAAAAAACTTTTCATTTGGACTATTATTAAAGAACTTATGACCAAAATACCGAAAAAAAACGGTTTTTTTTTGTTAATTTAATATCTTTTGAACGGGTAATCAAAAAAAATTTCCAGCAAGGGTCTTTTGATGGGTAGTAAAAAATATAAAAAATTTGAGGACATAAAAAAAAAGTTTTTCAAACTGTCCGATTTGGGATGGAGTGCCCCATGTGTATATTGGACTGTGAAATGGGTGAAGTGTTGGTAATTTCTTTAAAAATTAGGTAATTTATGTTAATGCAATTTAAACTTTTGTTTCAAGAAATATTTTACGATATTTGGTAACAAGTTCCAACATTTTGCCGGAAACTAAAAAAAAAAGTGAAATTTACTCTAAATTCACCTTTAACCTTGAATAACTTTCGAAGGAGTGAGTTTATCGAAAAATCATAAGAGATCTTTTTTGCAGAGAGTTCGATTCTCTACAAGAATATGTGTCGATCATTTTTGGTACATTGACTCAAAGCCGAGATATAAAATTTCAAAGTTTGAAATTTTTTTTTCCTGCGTTATTTAAATGGGAAATAGAAATTTGCGATGAGACGTATCTAAATATTTATATTAAGCGCTCTGCTTTTAACAGGCATCTTTTTTCACCTCCTCGAAAGTATTTAATATGTTATTTCGAAAAACAAAAAATAGTCGCTTTTTTGAATCAGTCTAGTTTATATATATGTGTATATTGTATATAACTATCCTTGGGTTTGTGCATTAGACCCAGCGTCAGCGTGGATGTCCGGCGCGCGCACCACCGCAAAGCATTCTTTTGAAGGCCTGTCGAAATTCCGGTGAGAAAATAGTGTATATAACGGGATTTAGGGTACTATTGAAGTAACCGAGCCAGAGAAAGACGCTTGCAACTAGATCGGGTGGTTCGCAAGTTCTGCACACAGCTTGCAAAAGGGCGACGAGGAAAAATGGTAGCCAACAGGCTACGAAGGCACCGGTGATTATCGCGAGTGTCTTTGCGGCTTTCCGCTCTCTCTTTGCCTCGATAGTCTCGCGAGTTTTTCTCGTTGACATGACGCTGCTGGCCTGTTGTTGTTGTTGTTGTTGCTGACTCGGGGTAAGAATCGTTTGTGTCTGAATATTTTGCGTCACCGTTGTTGTCGTCGTCGTCGTCGTCGTTGTTTTTGCTATTGTTGTCGTCAATGCCAATGACGCTGTCTGTTGACTCACCGCGTTCGCGCCGTTGTTGCAAGACGACGTTTTTTCAGGCGACACAGACGAATGATCAGGGGTCGAACGCGTTATGGTGAACGCCGTTGATTCCTCCCTCGGCCTATATTTATAGAGAAAATATTCGTGATAACACCGTCCGTTTGCCTCACGAAAAGATCACGCTCCTCAATCAGTTTTGCCATCCTCCGTTCATATGAGAGATTCCTGATCACATTTTCATGCTTTTTCTCCCTTGTACAATTTTATTTGCCATTTATGTTTTCCAATTTTTTAGTTTTATCAATGACAAAAATTGTTTCGTAGATTTCTGAAGCTTCAAAATTTTTAGTTTCGATCTAGAGAGCTGAGAAACCTTCGCAAAAACTATTTATCCAAGGATGAAGTATTTGAGATTGATTGAAAATCTTCTGAAATTTTTTTCGTCGATTTTCTAACGGTTGAAAACTTAATTTTAATTTCCAACGTTTACTCTTTTCATTTCAATATACCAATGTTGGATTTAAGTTGAAATTTTCCAATCGATGTCTATGAATTTCGATTTCGTATACTTGTTATTGAAATTCAATATACGAATGAATATGAAATTTCAGTAACAAGCATAATAATTTTGAAGATATTTTTTACAGTGAATACTTTGGGCGAAAATAAGTGCATAACACTCTGTACTTGTAAAAAAAGATAAATAAATGGAGAATGTTTTTGAGAAATAGTGAAAACGTAAAAATTTTTAAAATTGGATTAAAAGTGGATTTGCTCAGGAACCCTTCATATATAAATATCATGCAAGTGTGTGTGTGTGTGTATGCGTTTATATATATCACATTCTAACCCTCGGGATCATGAAAATGTTGATACAGCGGATCTTTGTTATTCAATCTGTGAAATCAAACGTTTTGTCGTTCATCCCGATGAAAAGCGAATATCCGCAGGGCGAATTTTTTCGTTTTTCCTCTCCGCAGCTTCTGCTTTACGAGAAATATATATATTTTTTCACGTATTCGTGCAACGAGAAAATTCCATTCATTTCATCGGAACTGATTTCATCTGTTTTTGAAGAGAATCGATTTTGAATTCAGCCGAGAAATACATTTGAAGCTAACAAGATTTATCAAGAGCTACGATCGTTTGTTTGCTCCGTGCAAATTTTCTTTCCCACTGGATTTTCTCTTCAACGCGACAAATTTACTTCTCTCAATTTTCTCCATTGATACGTATATCATGCGTGATTTATGGAAAAATAAAACGCAAGTGCAAGTGTTTTTGAATCTACGATTTAACAAAGAGGTAAATAAGTGTTTGTTAACCGTCTTCCGACGAACTTTAGAATTCCTCTTCTCTCTCGTTTCGGCTGTACGGCCGCACCTGGCTTCTTGTGGATCCTTCTTCGTGCCTCCTGGAATATCCTCCAATACAGAAACAGGATGAACAGGAGAGGAAGATAGAACGTTGCGCAAGTGGCGAATATCTGTGGACGATTGAAGAAAAAGAAAAAAATGCATCATTAATTCATTTAATGCTGCAGAATGACATGTAGGACATTCACATCAGAGTTGTAAATAATGCATTACTGTATTTATTACCCATTACACTGCATAATGTGAAATGGATAAGTGTACCATGACAAAATACAAAAGTAATGTGTAATGGATGCGTGTTTCATTACAAATAAAAAAGTAATGTGTAATGTATGTACTTTCTATTACAAATTAAAATAATAAAAAAAAGTAATTTGCAGTGGAGAATATTCCATTACAAATAGAAAAATTGCCGTGCTCGTATTAGAAACTTGCACATTGCTGTCTCATTATTTTATTTCGCTCACTAAAAGTTCATCCACAATTATCACAAATGATCCATAAAGTTAAAAAATATAAACAAAAAACAGACAGTTCATCGTGAAATATGAAGTACGAAAATGTACTCAACCCCAAAAAATTATCCAACTTTATATTGAACTTGCTTTTACACGCTGTTACGCAAATTTGTCGCTTTATTGAATCCCTAAATAATGTGCATGTTCTTTTTTTTTTTAACTTTATGGAACATTTGTGATAATTGTGGATCAACTTTTAGTGAGCGAAATAAAATAATGAGACAGCAATCTGTAATGGAATATTCTTCACTGCAAATTACTTTTAAAAAAAATTGTAATTTGTAATGGAACGTGCATACATTACACATTACTTTTTTATTTGTAATGGAACATGCATCCATTACACATTACTTTTTTATTTGTAATGGAACATGCATACATTACACATTACTTTTTTTATTTGTAATGGCACATGCATCCATTACACATTACTTTTTTATTTGTAATGGCGCATGCATCCATTATACATTACTTTTTTATTCGTAATGAAACACCCATCCATTACACATTACTTTTGTAATTTGTAATGGAAAACTTGTCTAATACACATTGTTTAAAGTAATGGGTAATGCATTACGTTTACATCACTATTTTCACAACTCTGATTCACATTAATACCTTGCTAATGTACCGGATAATCGTCTTTGATACGTCGGTTTTAGTATCGATTGATAACCCGATTATTATACGATCGCGAGCTGAATGGAAAATTATAATTGTGGCTTGTATAGTATACAATGGCTCGGAGGTGTCCCGACCGCGACTCATGGTGTTAAGAGCTCATTCTGAGAGTGCCATTGAGTAACTTTGACGTCTTCAAGTGACGTCGGGAACGTCGTCAATAATGGAGAGAGAAAGCCAGAGAGAGAGAGGAGCAAAAGCTTAGGGGAGAGCAAGTTCCTGTCAGCAAAGACAGCGAACCTCTCTCTCACTCCGCAGCTACTCAAAATCCCTCTCACCCTCGCCTCATCTATACGGACTGTTAAACTCGATTCCGAATACATCAAACAAAAATCCAATTTAGCTCTGCTCTCTAGCGGGTTGGATAGCACCGAGGGAATCAAGGAGTACACAGACGAGGAAGGAAGAGAGGAGTTTCCTCTTCCCTTTCCAACCATTGCCTCAGCTACTCCACTCTTCTCGCAAGCAGACACATAGATACATATAGGAGGGACAGATAGATAGATAGATAGATAGATAGATAGATAGATAGATAGATAGATAGATGGAGAAAGAGAAAAGATAAGGTCACAGGCGAGAGTGGAACAGACGTACAGAGCAGAGGGAAGACGATAATTCGATAAGACCTTGTACTAACATTCAATACGTAGAATTATCCACCACCGTATGTGCCTTTCACGAGAAAACGTCCTTTGCACTCAACACCGAGACACCCTGTACCGATTCCCCAGAGAGACGTGATACTGTCACGGCTTTCCCCACTTTTTATCTATTTTTTATTCCACCTACTTTTTTTCATTGCGATTCTATTACATTTTGCACTATCTGCTCTCTCTCTCTCTCTCTCTCTCTCTATTTCCCTCTTTCTCTATCGTATTTTTATCTCCGTGGCTCTCGGGCAACTTCCCCGAGGTATCGTATACTCGAGTAATTTATATTCGAGCGTATCGCGCGCTTTCTCCAGCATCCTTTCGATCTTTTGCGCGGACGCCTCCTCCTTTCATAAGAGTAGGACTGATACGAATTTCAACTCGGTCGTAGAACGCAATTTTATCATTTCATTTTCCATGATAAAAAGCTCACGAGCTATCCGCGATTGTATCGAGATTCTCAGGGTTGAAGAGAGGAGAGGAAAAATCGTGCTCCAGTTAAACACGAATTTTTTCATGACGGAGGGAATTCGTTGGTCCCATTTTTTTGTCTGGGTTAAGAGACACACTCGGCAACGATATGCGACGATATATCGGGGGAACCGATGGTTAGGGATAAAAAAGAGAAACGACAAAGGAATCGAAAGAACACTTCGAGCAGAGGAGGCTCGTGCTCACTCACCTGATAGCCAGGATCCTGGGACGGCAAACACTTTCCTTCGGCAATGCGATCCAAATAACCGGGATCCTTCCAACCGAGCTGAGGTGCCAATGATATTCCGAGTGATACGACCCACACGGCAAACACTAAGATACCGATCCTTCTTGGATTTCTCGCCTAAAAGCACAAGAGCGAAAGAACATATGTATATAAAAAAAAAAAGTCCTCTCCATCATTCTTTATTTCTTTCGCGATCTTTTCGCGGATGGTAAAGCATCAAGTAGGATACATATGGGTCATTCCATGCCAAATTGACCAAGAGTTGGAATCGACCCCTTTCGATTCCGATGAAATTTGGTTAGAAGTTTTCGTTTTTAATAAAACGAAGTTCTAACAAAGGAAAAAAATTGAAAAATTTTGTTTTGAAAGTTATGCCAAAGTTATGTCAAAATCCACGATCAACATTAAATTTTTGGTTCCATTTTTTTTTATATAATACCTTGTACTGATCTTATAAGATTCTGAAATTTTCAGGATGGTGTTGTTTGTTTCAAAAATACAAATTTTTGAATTTTGGTAAAAAAAAAGTTTTTTTTACCTCTCAGTTAAGTGAAGTTGAGCAATCATGCAATTTTGTAATTTTAAGCAGAACAAAAAGTAAAAGTAACAGTATTCAGGTAAAAAAAAATTTTTTACCGAACAAATCAGGTACGAAATTAATCTGAAACATGAATGTCTATTCAACAAAATATCCCATTACCAAAATATTTAACTACAAAAAAAATCCATAGTATCCACGTACAAAAGTAACTGGATGATAATATCTACTAAGAATTTATTAATCAATACTTCTGAATAGTGAAAGGAAATGTCAATTGCTTGGAGGGGAAAATATATTTCTCCCCAAGACAAAATCTCCCCGGACAAATGGTCCTAGAATATTCTACCCCATTATTAATAGCTTATCACTATAAGCTATTGCAACAATTATTTTCATTTAATTATCACATATTATTCATCAATAATTACTTATAAGTTTTATCAAGATGACGGATGAAATTACAACGACAAAAAGTTATATATAAATTAGAACTTTGTCCTCAAAATTCTTGTTTGCCAGTTTTTCAAGAACAATATTAAGTAATAATAATAATTATTATATTTTTTCAGGCGGATATTCATATATCCGGATATTATTTATACGATATATTTCTATTTAGATATTATACAAATGGTTATTTTTGTACATGATATTTTTTTTTTAATATCTTGAGCGGGGACCAGCGCAAGATCTATATTTTTCAAGGGAAAGGAAGTTTGTATAAAAAATCGCGGAGAGCTGCATGGGCGAAAATCTTGGGGAATGAAGAGAGCGAATTATGTTTTTCAGATATCCTCTTCTGTGTATACGATGATTGAAAAAAAAGAAAGTGGACTATATTGCACAAGAAAAAAATAAGATGAGGGAGGTAGAGGGGAAGGAGGAAGAGGAGGGAATAAAAATAGAGAATAGAATCGGGAGCCGTCACTCACTTCATATCCGGCCTTTTCTTTTTGTATGTAACCGGGGAATCACTCCGTTGTGGAATTTTCTCAAGTCCCCGGAGGACCGGGAGCAATTAGACTCGAGTATCCCGAGTTGTCCCCCGAGCTCTCGCGATCCTCCATATATATCGCTATAACCATCCTATCTGCCTTGTATATACGTTTTTTTTCCTTTCCATCTCTCTCGGTCTCTTATTTTCGCTGCAATACAGCCAAGTCGAGCTGCATCGATGGGTTTATCGGTCGGGGGCGAGGGGCAGGGGGGAGGAAACGAGATGGTCGAGGCTCTATAACATCGGAATTGAAGGAAGGGATGCATTCTGTTCTCTCGAATACCTTTCGTCGTTCCTCAGACGTAATTTCGAATCTTGCTGGCTTTATTGCACCAACCCGAACTCCCTTTTCTTCACCCCATCAGACCCCGATGTAATAATACCCGGAAGTTCTTACGAAACTCCGATTATATTACCAAATTTTTTCTTTTTTTTTTCCTCCAAATTTTCTCTTCCCACTTTTCCTCGAATGAATCTCACAATGTAGACCCGAATCCAATTATCATATCAGTTGAAAGATCGGTGATTTTCTAATGAAACGAAGATTGCTGGAATTGATGAACTTCCTCGTCGGTTTTCAAGACAATTTTCCGCTTCCACCGTTCGGTTGAAATTGTAGTTTCACGTATCGTCGACTTACTTTTTTGGAGCAACTTTAATCCTGATGGAATTCTGTGTTTTCTCCATTTTCACAACCAGAAATTATCGTGAAGTCTCTCGTCTCTCTTGAACCTTTTTCTGACATCGGAACATCGTGAGAGCAGGAAAATGCAATTTTCGTCCATTGGAGACGTGTGAAAATATTTTTGAAATTATTCTGTATATGTGAACGAAAATGAAAATGGCAATATATTAATGCAACGAGGCAGATAATGATACATTGGCCACTTGTGAATTGATGTAACCTCTGAGATTAACCTCTGAGTCTCTGTGCATAAATTTTATTCGCGAAACGATCCGATCGATTTAACGGCTTTTTTCAGTCACAGCGAACACTGCGGGCTCTTTTTCTCCCTTGTTATTTAACAAAGGCTTAATCCTTCGGTATAAAACGATAGCTAACGACAGCTCTATATAATAGTATCGATACTACTTTATTGAGTCTCGAGGGGCGATGAAAAAAGAGCAAAACTGCAAGCTAATGCCCACTAAAATCTCCGGTGATCAATTTGGGATAAGCAACGAATATCTCCATCGTTCGAATGATAAATATTGTTCCGTAATGAATCGGTCACAATTGTAAGTACCTGTGACAACATTATTTCACGTTTTACTATGGGAAACTGTAGTTTTCATTTTGTACGATGCGAAAGAAGCAACGAAGCGAAACTATTTCATCGGAAATTAGACACGCGCCTGTTGTAACATCGTGCAATAAAGATCATGCAATCCAATGAGGGATAATTAACCTGTATGTAATTGAGATCGGTGACTGCCCAATATCGGTCCACCGCAATAGCCACCAGATGCAATATCGAGGCGGTGCAGCACAGTACGTCACTGCTGGTCCACATGTCGCAAAATGTCGGTCCAAGTGGCCATGACGAGTTTATCTGGAACAGACGGAAATTCTTCATTGTATTGACTATTCTCGTCTGAAGAGGAATTTTCGTAAATTACACTCTTTTCTTCTCGCGAGCCATTTTGTTCTGAAGCATTGTGCTGGAAGAACAATATTCGTTGGATGAATATAAATTTAGTGAATTCAAGTCATAATATAGAGATACCAGGACTGCTGTGGTCAGGTACTTGCAAAATAATTTATTTGCTAACAATTGCAATAAGTGGAGGTGATGTAATTTTAGCCGAAATGCGTTTTTTTTTTTAAATTATATTTTTTTAGAACGTTATATCGATGTATTTTTTCCCCCTGAACACGAATCTACCAATGGTTCTCCCAAAAACTTGAAATTTTCGCGAATGTTCATCAATGACATTTTTCATGAATTTTTGCCTCATTTTCAAAAATTTTTAAATAGCGATATTTCAAGTGGTCATAACTTTACTTCGGTTTGACCGATTCCAAAATATCTTTTTCGCACTTAAAGGCTGTAACTAAACTCAGAAAATGGCGATTAATTCATTGCGATGACTCAATTTTTGTAGAAATGAGAGTAATTTTAAAATCGTCGAAAAAATGAAAAATGGAAAGGAATTTTCAAAAAATTTGCAAAAATCGATGGTCGGACTTTAAAAATCTGCGAAAAATTGAAAATCGGTCCGAATTGGATGAACCAAGAGGGGGTTTTACAGCTTCAACGATTGCAAAGAGAATAAGCACAATTCGTAACTGAAATGTCATCTAGAAAAAAAATGACGGTCATTTCAGTCAACACGTGCAATTTTGGCCAAAATGCAAAAAAAAGATTTTTTTTTTAAATTGTTTTCACATCGTATATCGATGTTTTTTATCTCACTAAGCACGAATCTACCAAAAATTTCTCCAAAAACTCTGACTGCTTATAAACAGTTTCAACATAATTTTGCGCGATTTGTAATCAGCAGTGAATTTCATATGAAAATACATGTCCTGGATTCGCCGCAAAAGCTCGGTAGAAATGTTTTTCAGAGGTAGAAAAGGCATTTAGATTTTTTCTTATTTTACTTCGCATTCATGGAATTGCCTTAAGGAAAAGATTACGAATAATGTGGATTATCTGACTCCTGGTTTACGATATACATATATATATATATGTATGTATGTATGTATGTACGAAGAGACGCGGCAGCATCTCTTATCTATATAGCGCCTATACACCAGAGTTACTTGTTTGGGGTAAATGCATATGAGAGGATCGTGAAGTACACGTTTGCAACCTCCTGATAGCGACTTCAGGGTCGAGTGCACTTGCAGGAAGAATGGATAACCTCTTGCTTTTCCCTCTCTCGCTCGCTCTCTCGTTCTCTCTTTCGTAGATTGGGAACTGTGTCGGGCATAACCCGAACAGGCGACTTTATTACCGTCTACGATGGTTTCTCGCAACTTTGGACTTTACGCGAAATCAAACTTTATTGTTTCCTGTATACGCTGCAGCGAGCGCTATGAGAAGTGGAAGTTGTTCAAAGAGAGTGAGAGAGAGAGAGAGAGGGGGGGGGGAGAGAACGAGAGTAAGATGGCAAGAGGGTGAACTGAATGCTATGGCTTTCGAAAGAGATTCTGCGACCTCATGACGGCATTCTAGCGGCTGTTTCGCTTCCTCGGCTAGGCAATTGCTGTTTCGCTGTACTTCTACTGGCGTATCGTAAACTCGCAGCTTTCGGCGCCGAACAAAGAGAGCGAACAAGCAGATATTCACATACCCGGAGAAAGACAGAGGAAGAAAGAAGGGAAGAGTGAGAGAGGAAGCTGCAGAGATCAGCTGGAAGATGCGCGACAAACTTGCCAACAGAGTTGACGTTGCTTTATATATGCTCACTCTTGGTGTAATTGCATTCGGATAAGATTAACGTTTACCATGTAAACCTACTGGCAAAATCGAATTTACCTCAGCCAACAGGAAAATACAAGATCTTGAAAGCGTTTGTGTTAAGGTGTCCACAAAAATATAGGCAACTTTGAGAGCTTTGAGAATCGAAGGAAAAGCAAAGTTAAGGAGAAATTAAAATTGATAAATTTTTTATACGGAACAAAATTAAATGACGAGGAGATCCGGAGTGAAATTTTCAATTGGCATGATTTTTTACGTGGCCTTTTCAGTCTTTTTTCCTTTCTTCGTTCATCCGATTATTTTGAGACTGGAATAAAAGTTATCGCGAGATCGTGGAAGACGATCGTAAAAATTGAAAGATCGTGAAGAATCATGAGATACCTGAAGAAATAGCCACTCAAGGAGAAACAGAGGGAGATCGAATCAACGATTGCAAGAATGGCCGAGGTACTTTACTTGGCTGGGTTTTCACCCTTTTTGCCTCTTCTTAGGGTGTCTCATGGGTTGGCGCTCTGAAGATTGCCTGCAATAGATGTATATGTGTATTTATAAATATAATCCTGGGCAAGTCAATCACTTCGTGAGATCAGTGAGACTTTTGCGGAGTTAAACGTTACAAACGGATTAAACTCTGGCGGTTTTGGGGTAAATTGAAGTCACAGTTCCATGCAATTTGAAGGAAACTCTGGAATAGTCCGAGACCGCGCTATCTATACTAACAACAGGGATGCCCAAGGATGAACCACTTGAATGGGAAACTTGTGTTGAAAGGTTCTATGAATTATCAAAGTTTCACTTGTATATAAGGTATTCGTGTCCAAAATGGTCAATATTTGACTCAGCGTCCTCCTCATCTCATCGCTGATTTTCAACGCGTTTTAATTATCGTTTAAAAATAAATAAGATTTCATAAGATTCTCTCTTCAAACCGATTTTTGTTTCTTATCCAAAATTTTCGTTTTAATTCAGAGTTCAGGCAAATCAAAAAATTAATTATCATTACATCAGTCATCTAATAAGTTTTAGCTCGATTTAGCTTGAGTTTTGCCGGAAGCTTAACTTAATAAAATTTTCAAACTTCAAGAGAACAAGAAAATACGTCACAGCCCATTTTATAGTTATTCAAGATTCTCAAATTGAGGTACGAAATTTGAATTTTTATCAATATATTAAAAAAGTCTTGATCACAAACAAAAATCTTTAACAAATTTGGAGAGCTTTTGATGGAGAATCGTGAATAAAATTCTAGAAAGTGGAATTGATCATCGAATTTGGTCTGGAAAATCTCATATAAGTGAGCGTTTCAATGTGAGTACGAAGATGTATAGGACAATGGAAGAATTTCATTTTCCCTGGAACTTTCAGTGGAGAAATTTCGTTATTTTATTTCCGGCACGTTAAGAGAAAGAAAAAGAGAGATTAAATGCGACTATAGTCGTACATACGGAGTAAAGTTTTCTTTGCCCAACCACCGCACACGTTGCCTCGTATCTTTCGCGTCTCGGCTAATATCGAACTCGATTTATCGACGTTTGTACTGCATCGATCAAATTCTTTCCCTCCCTCTTTCTCCCTCTCGCAAAAGCTAATACCGTATGTGCTTAACCAAAGATACGAATATATGTCGCCTTATGTACACTCGAGTATCATTTGTGTGTATAGCAAACCATCTGCTCGAGCGTATACACACACGAACAGGATCTAGATCGACGCACGGTTAAACCGTGAGCGTTTTCCAGCTGTCGACTTTACCCGGGGTTCAAGTGTAAATGTTGCATAGTAAATTTTCCCTCACGAAGTAAAGTCAGATGCGTTTATATGCAGCTGCTGAGAGCCTCTATCTGTCCCTCTTTCCTTTACATCGCGGTTGGACGATCTGAGAAGCGAGTTAAACGCGAATCTACATTCGGGCTCTGGCGTTTTCCAGTCCTTTTCTACTGTTTGTCGATTCAGGGAAAAAAATTGCGTCTCGTAGCTCTAGAAATATTCTACTTTAATCATGTGTGTTCGTAGAGACTCAAACAGTTGTATATGGGGCATTCTACGCCAAAACGATCAGTTTTGAACCCAACCCCTTTCGATTTGGCTGAAAGTTTTTTATCCTATTCTCTACCCTATGAAAAACGTTTCTCAGAATTTTTTCAAATTTTTTTACCCACACAAAAAAATGTTATGAATGTTTGAAAAAATGGCTTTTTTTTAGCTATAAATTTTTCAAAATTTGACTTATCGGAACGTTTTTTTTTTAAATTTGCGTTCTTAAATGTCCTTTTTGAAAACAATACAACAAAATTATTAAAACCCATCTTCATAGTTTTTTTTAGATTTTTGAGGAAAATCGAATATTCTCGATGATTGCCATTTTTTCTTTTTTTTTTCTTTTTATTATATCAAACTTTGAAATTTTCTGCAAATTCTCAAATTTTCCAGAGTGGTGTTTTTTTATTTTTTTTTTCCAATTGAAAAAAAAAATATTCAACCATAGGCTTAATTTTTGTAACAACACCATTCTGAAAATTTTTAAGCGTGTTCAGAGAACTTCCAAATTTTATAAAAAAATAAAAACAAAAATTGAAAGTGGTAATTATCGAAAAAAAAATTATTTTTTTCGACGTATTAAGATAAAGAATAGAAGGAAGCTCTGAATAATTTTGTTGTATTTTTTTTTCAAAAAGTACATTAAAAAAAAAATTTTGAAATTTTTTTTTGTATTTTTTTGTATTTTTTTTCAAAAAATACATTAAAAAACAAAAATTTTGGAAAAAAAACGTTCCGATAAGTCAAATTTTGAAAAAGGTATAGCTATTTTTTTAAAAATGTTGTTTTCGATAATTACCACTTTCAATTTTTGTTTTTATTTTTTTTTTTCAAATTTGGAAGTGGTATAACTATCGAAAACAACGGTGTTATGAGAAATAAGGCTAGTTGATATTTTTTTTCAATTGAAAAAAAAATAGAAATAAAAAAAACACCACTCAGAAAAAATTCGAGGATTTGCAGAAAATGTCAAAGTTTGATATAATAAAAATAAAAATAAAGATAAATGGTAGTCATCGAGAAATTTTTGATTTTTTCCAAAAATCTAAAAAAACAATAAAGATGGGTTTCAATAATTTTTTCGTTTCATAAAGTACATTTAAAAACTAAACTTTTGAAAAAAAACGTTCCGATAAGTCAAATTTTGAAAAAGTTATAGCTATTTTAAAAAAAGCCATTATTTTCAAAAATTCATAACTTTTTTTTGATTGGGAAAAAAAATTTGAAAAAATGCTAAGAAACGTTTTTCATAGGGTAGAAAAGGATAAAAAACTTTCAGCCAAATCAAAGGGGTCGTGTTCAAAAGTGGTCGATTTGGCGTGGAATGCACCATATATATCCAACGTCCATGTTCATGAGAGAGTGTGTATTCAGTTACCAGTTAAGAATTAACGTTCCGGGACTCTTTCGTGTTCAAAGTCGTGCGGTGAATTAGAAAAGGAGTTAAACTCCCCAAAGGTATGACCAGTCATTTCGCTGATGAAACTCTATCTAGCTCTGCGCCCCTGTGTACTCCGCCCTCTTTATTTCAATTGCACGGAGAATCGTATATCATGGATAAACGTGAAACAGAAAGTTAAACAGTAGATGGTAAAAAATAAGAAGAATGAAAGACAAACGTGCACCTGGCGGTTTTTCTTCCTTCCTCGAAACCGAGAAGTTCTCTCTCAGTTGGTGGTAATTCACTTTCAGTTTGAGACAAATTTATCGAGCCAACGACAGTATGGAATGGATGAAATTCTATAGCCAGCGAAAAGTTGAGGGACCAAAGGTTGCCATTTCAGTTTACGATTAATGAGATTAAACTTGCCGCGAAAGAAATTTAAGGTTTTTAAATTGTTGGGGAGCGTAAGAACGAACTTATTGTACGTGCTCATTGTCGATACGTTTGGGTATTGGTACTCGTTACAATAAGATGCGAACAAAGTCAAACTTTCGTCACGAGCGTTGCTGATGCTTTATCCAACGTCCATGTACACTTTATCTGGGTTAGAGTTTCTATCCTTGCACGACTTTACGTTGCGATGAAGTAACTCGTCGACGCTTCAGGGTGAAACTACGACGATGACTTTTCAACTTTATCGCAGTGACGCAGAGCGGACTTCTTGCCTCTCGGTGCTGGGTGTCTTCATCTTTATGACACGTATGTCATGTAAGATTCTGAACAGTCGCTTTGTCTTCGTGAGAAGTTTGTTTCGCTTGTACTTGAAGAAACAGTCGCCGAAGGCGACGAGAACAAATTTGACTGTCTGCGAGTGCGAAACCTGATTTCATTGTCTTCAATCTTGAGGAAAACCGTGGCTATTCCATGAAGGGTTGGTCCACTTTTTTCCCGGTATGCAACTAAACCAAATAAAAATTTTAATATTGCATCGCATGAATCCGTATAGCCTCTATCTTTCACTTGGTCGCACAAAAGCTTGAAACAATATTTTCCTACACACCCAATACTCCGGCGGAGAAGTAATTTCGCGTCGAGAATCGATTTCAATATAAACGGAAAAATCAGAGGCCACGAGTGGAAGAGAAATTTTTTGTTTTAACGATTGGCTGAGCTACTGCGATGAGAAACTAGAAAACAAATCCCACGGAGGAAAACTGGAGAAAGAGAGAAGTTTTACGAACCTAACACGTGTTGGGATTTCGAGGATACGTGTAGGAAAAGCTCAAGAGGATTTGAACGTTGGTGGATGAGTAAAAGTAGGAGCTAAAGCATCGGAAAACCACGAGAATCAAAGTGAAAGACGATAAACCTGAAAAATGTCTTGTTTCCAGTATTGGGATGAAACAAATGTCAGAAATTCCACAACGAAACCGATCTTTTTTGCCAACTTTCGTTGACGATTCATCAAATGTCATCAAGGGAAAACCGAGAAGATTTTCCACAAATTTTCCTGGCAATGAAAATTCAACGACCCAATATATGGAGCTACGATAGCTCGTTCTCGCTATCGAAACGATGGGGAATTATTCTCAATGTTCTCGTTCCAGAGTTAACGGGATCGGAGGAAGAAAACCTCAGCAGTAAAAGCATCAGGTTATATCGTTGAACTGCATCCCGAGTAAGTTTAATAGTCGGGATTAGATCACGCGTTTCAACCGATCATTAGATAGACACTATCATCATCGTATATAGGTCACATATAGAGAGCGGCAATTAGATAAAAGTCCCACCACACGTATGATACTCTGAAAACCAAGCTGTAACGTGAGATGGGGAGCTTCAACCTCAGTGGAATCGATGATTCAAGTTGGCCACACGAATATCTGTGGCAGAACTTTCCTTGTAATAAACTGGTAGCAATGAAATGCCTCTTTACTTCCTGCACGATAATAACTATGAATATGCATTCTGAAATGGTAGTTTGTTATATTAATCATTATATATATATATATATATATATATATATAGATATCGATAATAGCAACGGGGTTTGATGGTGATCGAAGAGGGAAACGCTGGCCTGATTGAGTTCTCTCGCCCAGAGCGACAATCGATTGTATCAACATTGGCATCGAGGACCCAGGCATCAACGCCTATATATATGCGAAATATACCTCCTCCGTATGTGAATGTGACAGTGATCACGATCACACAAGGTCCATGATATATATTATAACAGAAGGGACAATAGTACGCGGACAGATGGAATCCTTGTATAGCCCAGGAGATAATTTGCGTATGCATGCGATCTCTGGTGACGGAATTCTTGATCCCACAAAGATCGAGCTCCGGATATTTGGCTTCGCGGTGATCCAGGGATCTCGAAAGATTGGGAAACTCTCGGATAGCCTCCCTTTCTCTCGTTCTCCCTTTTTTTGTACCGATCTATATTCCCTCTTTTTCCGTCTCTAAGTCAAAAATCACCACCGAGATAGAATATGCGTGATCCGGAGTCTACCGAAACCAGGCGTTGAATAAGAAATATGCGGACCGTCCGCAGGGATATCCCCAGATACAACCTTCGCAATAACACGTATATACGCTCTGAATTTCCTTTGGCTTTTCCACGATCGATTAGAAAGTGTAAGGGTGCGGCTGTCGATGGACAGCACGTACCCATTGGCAAGGTTGACAGGGTTCGCAAAAATTCGCCGGGATTTTTGACAAGGAATAATGAAACGAAGGGAGCAGGATGGAGGAGTCTTTGAGAGACGGAGAAAAAGAAAGGTTTTGGACGAATAATTCGATGGCTTTGGTGGATTTCTCATCGTGTTATTAGAGTATTTCATCGATTTCGCCTTTGCTCTGAAATTCCTTCTTTCCCTGAAAACAGGACTTGGATAATTTATCGCGAAAAGGGCATCTATTTTTTGATAAATCTCACGATTCTCCTCATGATCCACAATGTTTACATACGCATCATTAGCATATATGCCGCGAGTACTGCAGGTTTGTAACATCAAAGTCCGGTTTGTGCAACATTCTTCCTTGAGGGAATGAGCCTGGTGACATAAGAGAGTGTATGCGTTTGGCTTGAGGATGCACCAACTGCGTGTTAGTGGGAATTCCCCCAGGCTCTGGTTCTTACAATGGACGAAGAGAAGGCGGAAACATCACTGACTGCGAATAGCAAAAGCTGGAGGCTCTCGTAATTGGCTGGTCTTGTGAATCGTCCCACTGCGTGCAAAAGGAATATTCTTTTGCTCTTCCCCCTTTCTCTCCGTCGAGATTTTTGTCTGTTTTTTAGAGTCCCAAGCTATGCAGAATAATACGGAATAATTTAGCCTCGAATTTACCCAACCGCTGATTGCGGAAGTTGCGACCCAATCAAGCGCATATCTTCACTGGATTTCGTTGAGAGATAGGAAATTCTCAATGTTCGACAATTATTACGAAAAGATAACTACGACGCAGTTTGAAACTCGATTTGAGATATCAGGAAATTCCAAAACTATTACCATAGTTTCGTCGTCGACCGCAGCGTTTTCACTTGTTCCCAAACTATCGCGTAGATTGGATTTCACATTGTTAACCAACTTTTTCATGTGTGTATTTTTTTTTGGTTATCCAAGAAAAGCATCATCGATTTCATTGATCTTAGCCAGTCATTCTCCGGCTATCCTTCAATAAAAATGTGTATAGAACGAACGTTTAAATTGTTCGGGATCACCCTTCGTGAGAGCTGAGTTATGTAGGATTGAAATTGGTGAATGAGATTGGAAATTACGAGGAATAAATTTTCTCCGAGCCCTCTCCATTCCATACGAATTCGCGTAATCGTCAGATCGGACTTTTTCCTACATATATATGTATCTATGTATGGATACAGGTTTTTTTTCTCTATGGATTCGATAAATTGGATTTTTCCCCTTTTGATGCTCCTGCCAGAGGGAAAATACGAGAAAGGATTAGCGCTCGTGGAAATCCTGAAAAACGAATATATATCAAACGTAGAATTCGATTATTATATATCTGTAGATGGATATACAAATACCCATATATCGCATATACGTACATAGAGGCAAAAAGCTGAAATGCGTGGATCCTTTTTTGCAGCGAAAGCGCAAAATTCCTTTCAGCAGAAAAAAAATATCCTCGACTTACGCGTGAATGTTTCAACGTATCGGACAAATACCTTTAATCGGCTATATTCCAATATACGATCGAACGCGGCTGATTCCCAAAATAATTACTCTTTGAATTCTGCACCTGCTTCTTCTATTTGTGACTTGGAGGAAGATTTAAGAGAATTCGATCCACGTTGACAAATACATTGGATGAATCGGCAAACGTGAAATTTCAAACTGGGTAGAGTAAATTTCATTGATATCGTTCGAAATCCGTTTGGAAAATGCTGAAAATTTAATCTTAATGCTGGAAATTTAATTCTGTCAGTCACACTTTTTGCGCATCAAAAGAGTAACCACAGCCTATCCGCGCACTCTGGAAGGATGCAAAATTCACGAAAGAATAGCGCTTTCCAAAGTGGCAAAGTATGCCGTAAACATTTTCTCTCGTTGAGAGCATTTTCCGCGGATAGGATGACAATCAAGCGTGCACACAGCGATAGGCGACAGACTCGCAACAAAATCGATGAGTTCGAGGGAAAGCGCACACATACACACACACACACATCGTAATATCGTGTGTGACGGTGGAAAGAGAAAAGGATTTGTCGGGGTGAAGTGTGTTGAGTGGTGTATAGCGAAGTTAGGGATTTCCGAGAGAAAGAGAGAGGGGAGGATAAAAAAAGCGCGGCAAGACTCCAATACCGCGAATGGACTTTCAAGCAGGCATACATCAGACCCCTCGAGCACATCATTCCGTCTCTTCTCCACCTTCCCTCTGTTGCCGTCCTTTCTATATACTTTTATTTCCTCTCACACACACCCTCGGTACATACTTAGGGGAATAGAGGGGCAAAATGGACACTGGAGACAAAATGGACACCATAAAAAAATATTAATAAATATATAAGAAGCCAAAAATTTAGAAAACGAGAGAATTATTATTACAACTAGCGTTGACATACCTAAATAGACTCATCAACGCAAGTACAGATCCCAATTTCGGCACGTTCATGAAAATTCCCTATCAAGAGTTAGAATTTTTTTTCACTAAAATAAAAAAAAATTAGATAATGAACTACGATTAAAATTAAATTTCGCCAAAAAATCAATTGCAAAAATACACCAAGCAGCTTGATTCAATTATCTTGGATAATTAAGGCGGTATTCTGGTCTAGAATTATGAAAGAGTCATTTTTTTCGTAATCTTAAAGTTCAGACCTTTTTAAGAATATATCCTCGAAATGAAATTTTTATGTTCCAATAATTTACGAAGTTATAAGTGTTTTAGTGACGGGGCCACGATGTCCATCACATCCCTTTTTTTAGCCTCAACTTTCCCAGCTTGTAACTTATTTAATTTTAATTTTTTTTCTCGAAAATTTTTATGTTTATTCTCAAAACATTAATAAATATATTGTAAAAAAATAACGGTAAAAATATTTTTTGTTTTTTTTTATCGAGCTCGACAAAACCCGTAGTAAAAAAACTCCATTGAATCGCCAATGGCAACCAATGGTCCTCATACGACTCCATTGGACAATGAATGGGGACCCATTGAGATTTCCGCATTTGTCAATGGCGTACAGGGCTGACCATTGATCAGTGAATGGGTATCCATTGAACATCAAATGCGGATGAATCGAATGATCATCATTACTCAATGATGCTCATTGGAAAGCCAATGCGGATGAATCGAACGATCATCATTACTCAATGATGCTCATTGGAAAGCCAATGCGGACGAATCGAATGATCATCATTACTCAATGATGCTCATTGGAAAGCCAATGCGGATGTATCGAGCGATCAGCATTGCCCAATGGTGTCCATGAGATGGTAAATGCTGATGAACGAAATGATCCGCTTTACCCAATGATGTCCATTGGAAAGTCAATGCGGATGAACTGAAAGATCAGCATTTCCCACAGATGTTCATTGGAACCCAAATGCGGCTAACGATGAAATGATCAGCATTTACCAAGGATACCCATTGAATAATAAGTAACTACGAATTATACAATGATCAACATTTATCAATAATGTCACTTCATTGATGACTGATCGAATGATAAGCAGCATTCGTTAACGATGTTGCAATCCATATTCGAGGTTCAATGCAGAACAATTAAACCCATCGATCGATGAGAATTTTTCCGAATGCGATATTTATCAAACGGCGGTGAATTAATAAAGTCAAGTAAGAGTAGATGTCGCTGATTCTCATATATGAACCAAATATTTTCTTCAATTGTAATAAATGCTGATGATTATATCGATGGTCAATTAATATTAGCATAAGCTCGGAAATTATTCGAAAGTAATTTTAAAAAAATGTATTATAAACTGCTCATCAAGTACGCGTACGTTTGGGATAAATGATTTTTAAAACCGTTTATTTTTAACATATACACATAATTTTATCAGTCCTTCTCAACCCGATTTGTGAGAGGAGAAACGTATATACTTTCATTATCAATCGTCATCTGAATACACTTACAATCTATTTTCTCAATTCTGAGCTTCAATAATTTCTATTAAATGTAATAATATATATCGCGTTACAGCTGCCATAAGGGCGTATCACCTCTTTTACGCCCTTATGGCATCCGGGAGCCATAAGGGCGTATTGAATTTTTTTTTTTCAGGAATCTACGTAATTATGACCGAAAAGTATAGAACCGATGAAAAAAATTTTTTCCCAATTTCCCAAACGGGATTTTGAAGCGTGAACGATTACGAAGAGAATAAGCTCTTGCTCAAGCCGCAATTCTATCTAGAAAATATTTTTGTTTTTCGGGCCTCATATCGATGTATTTTTGCCCCCTAAACACGAATCTATCAATAGTTTTTTCAAAAAATCAAAGATTTCATGAATTTCGATAAAAAACTGTTTTGCTCAATTTTGGGCCTATTTTCAAAAACCTGAAAATAGCGAAATTTCAAGTGCTCATAACTTCACTTTGGTTCAACCGATTTCAAAATTTGTTTTTCGTACGCAAAGCTTGTGACCAAACTTAGAGAATGCCGTTAAGTTCATCCCGATAACTAATTTTTTGTAGAAATGAGAGCAGTTTGAAAATCGCCGAAAAAAATGGAAAGGGGTATACCTTAAAAAATTTACAAAAATCTATTGTTGAACTTTAAAAATCTGCCAAAAATCGAAAAACGATCGTAATGGGATGAACCAAACGGGATTTTGAAGCGTGAACGATTACGAAGAGAATGAGCTCATGCTCAAGCCGCAATTCTATCTAGAAAATAAATTGCAGCCATTTTAGTGAACCGATTGAATTTTGGCCAAAATGCAAAAAAAAAAAAAAAAAAATTATTTTTGTTTTTCGGGCCTCATATCGATGTATTTTTGCCCCCTAAACACGAATCTATCAATAGTTTTTTCAAAAAATCAAAGATTTCATGAATTTCGATAAAAAACTGTTTTGCTCAATTTTGGGCCTATTTTCAAAAACCTGAAAATAGCGAAATTTCAAGTGCTCGTAACTTCACTTTGGTTCAACCGATTTCAAAATTTGTTTTTCGTACGCAAAGCTTGTGACCAAACTTAGAGAATGCCGGTAAGTTCATCCCGATAACTAATTTTTTGTAGAAATGAGAGCAGTTTGAAAATCGCCGAAAAAAATGGAAAGGGGTATACCTTAAAAAATTTACAAAAATCTATTGTTGAACTTTAAAAATCTGCCAAAAATCGAAAAATGATCGTAATGGGATGAACCAAACAGGATTTTGAAGCGTGAACGATTACGAAGAGAATGAGCTCATGCTCAAGCCGCAATTCTATCTAGAAAATAAATTGCAGCCATTTTAGTGAACCGATTGAATTTTGGCCAAAATGCAAAAAAAAAAAAATTATTTTTGTTTTTCGGGCCTCATATCGATGTATTTTTGCCCCCTAAACACGAATCTATCAATAGTTTTTTCAAAAAATCAAAATTTTCATGAATTTCGATAAAAAACTGTTTTGCTCAATTTTCGGCCTATTTTCAAAAACCTGAAAATAGCGAAATTTCAAGTGCTCATAACTTCACTTTGGTTCAACCGATTTCAAAATTTGTTTTTCGTACGCAAAGCTTGTGACCAAACTTAGAGAATGCCGTTAAGTTCATCCCGATAACTCATTTTTTGTAGAAATGAGAGCAGTTTGAAAATCGCCGAAAAAAATGGAAAGGGGTATACCTTAAAAAATTTACAAAAATCTATTGTTGAACTTTAAAAATCTGCAAAAAATCGAAAAATGATCGTAATGGGATGAATCAAACGGGATTTTGAAGCGTGAACGATTACGAAGAGAATGAGCTCATGCTCAAGCCGCAATTCTATCTAGAAAATAAATTGCAGCCATTTTAGTGAACCAATTGAATTTTGGCCAAAATGCAAAAAAAAAAAAAATTATTTTTGTTTTTCGGGCCTCATATCGATGTATTTTTGCCCCCTAAACACGAATCTATCAATAGTTTTTTCAAAAAATCAAAATTTTCATTAATTTCGATAAAAAACTGTTTTGCTCAATTTTGGGCCTATTTTCAAAAACCTGAAAATAGCGAAATTTCAAGTAATTATGACCGAAACGTATAGAACCGATGAAAAAAAAAATTTCCCAATTTTTTTTTTTCATCGGTTCTATACTTTTCGGTCATAATTACGTCGATTCCTAAAAAAAAAAATCGATACGCCCTTATGGCTTTCGAGACCCACTCGGAAAGCCATAAGGGCGAATAAAAAAAAAAAATTGGGAAATTTTTTTTTTCATCGGTTCTACACTCTTCGGTCATAATTACGTAGATTCCTGAAAAAAAAAATCGATTTGCCCTTATAGCTTTCGAGACCCACTCGGAAAGCCATAAGGGCGTATAAAAAATTTAAAAAAATTGGGAAATTTTTTTTTTCCATAGGTTCTATACTTTTCGGTCATAATTACGTCGATTCCTGAAAAAAAAAATTTCGATACGCCCTTATGGCTTTCCAGCCCTACCTTTGGCTGGCATACGCCCTTATGGCAGCTGTAACGCGATATAATGCGTATATAATTATTGGTCATTATGCTAATATTAGCATTATGATTAACCTTACTTATTGATAACTCACATCATTTGATTATTTAATGCGTAATTCCATGCATATATAGCAATCATATGAAAAAATGGGGATTTTTCAATGGCGACGAATGGAGTTTTTTACTACGGGAACGCTCAAAATATATGTCCCTAGACCAGAATACCACCTTAAACCAAGTTGAAGGGAAATTCTTGGTGAAGTGAAGTGTCTAAAAGCGATACAATTTATTTTTTCAATGTTTTTCCACCTTTGCTTGAATTTTTGATAAAAAAAAATCTGTAAGGTTGTGTCCAATTAGCTCCAGGAAATTTTTTCTTTGACTCGCTATCTAATCGATAAAAACAGTTTTTGTAAAATGAAAAGCAACGAGTTTACACTATTTGTAGCGTCCTAGCTGTAGACTAGTTAAAAAAAGCGACTATTTTTTGTTTTTCGAAATAACATGTATTATATACTTTCGGAGAGGTAAAAAAAGATGCCTGTTAAAAGCAGAGCTCTTAATATACATATTTAGATATGTCTCATCGCAAATTTCTATTTCCCATTTAAATAACAGAAAAAAAATTTCAAACTTTGAAATTTTATATCTCGGCTTCGAGTCAAAATCATCGGTACATAGTCTTGTAGAGAATTGAACGCTTTACAAAAAAGATCTCGTATGATTTTTCGATAAACTCACTCCTTCAAAAGTGATTCAAGGTCAAAGGTAAATTTAGAGTAAATTTAACTTTTTTTTTAGTTTCCGGCAAAATGTTGGAACTTATTACCAAATATCGTAAAATCTTTCTTCAAACAAAAGTTTAAATTGCATTAACATAAATAACCTAACTTTTAAAGAAATGACCAACAGTAGTTCACCCACATTCACATATTTATTAGACCGTGAATAACTTTTGAAGGAGTGAGTTTATCGAAAAATCATAGGAGATCTTTTTTGTAGAGCGTTCAATTCCCTACAACAATACGTATCGTTCAATTTGATACATTGACTTGAAGCCGAGAATTTCAAAGTCTGACATTTTTTTTCCTGTGTTATTCAAATGGGAAATAGAAATTTGCGATGAGACATATCTAAATATTTATGTTAAGAGCTCTGCTTTTAACATGCATCTTTTTTCACCTCCCCGAAAGTATTTAATATGTTATTTTGAAAAATAAAAAATAGTCGCTTTTTTTAATCAGTCTACTGTGCTATCTTCTTACGGTGTCCATTTGGCCCCTTTCGCCCTATAGCTATAAATATATGTGATGCATATAGTGGTAGAGTATACCTCTGGCTTTTAACCCCGACAGCTTATCAGCGGACCACCCTCTCTTTCGCTCGACCAAAGGAGCTGACGCTTGCAAACACACACACACGCATTAACATAGATATACCGTCTTCGAGAGAGAAAAAAGGGCGCAATTCGTGAGATTGCCCGTGACGTTTCATGCCCACAGGGTCCTTTTTCTTCGTTGTCGTTCGATGTGAAAAAAAACAAGAAGGACGAATCAAATTCACCGGCTCTTATTTCGCTTCGAGCGTGCACACGACGCAAGAATCTCGACAAAAGCCCCGAGAGCGGCCTTTTTTCCCTTCCACCCTTCGTCCTTTCCACAGAGGGACTCACATTCCAGCCTCGACCACAGTCGTTCTTTTGTTCCTACAAGTAACTTTTCTCCCCGTGTATGTTACGAGGTACAGAAAAGTTTGTACGTGTGGACGAGAGGATCGAACGACAAGGAGGATTCCGAAAAAGACTCCGCCATGGCAATCTATGCGCAATCTTTGACACTCTAATCAGCGAGAGTTGAACGAAGAGGATTTTCTACCAATCACGAGCGTGTTAGGGGAGTCACGTGTGGATAAGGATCGTGTCGTAGCTCTGGCCAGTATTCTTGGGTGCGTAGGTGAGATTGGGGATGATTGACGCAATTATCATGTTTGCATTTTCATTATTTCGAATTGATTAATTAGCTTAATGAGGTTGATAAGGCTTGATAAAGCTAGGCCAGTTCTGGATCCCTTCAAGGTCACTCCTGTGACGATTACAGTGTCACCCTTGAAACTTGGAGAACATTCGATGACATCGTCCTGCGGGAAATAGTTTTCCAAGGACTTCTGGAATTATTTACCACAAAAAATTTCCAAGAAAACTAGATTTTCCCGATGGAAAATCTAGTTTTATCACGGGGTACAGGCAAATAACGAACATAAAGTAAAAGTTGCATTGTATTCGGTAGATTGAGCTGCATATATCTGTGCGAAGTTTCAACTTGGTCAGAGCACGTTTAGAATTTTTCTCATCATTTTAAAACTATAAAAAATAAAATGAGAACGAAAGACGAAAATTCAAAACGCGTTTTCCGCTTGTCATGACATGACAGCAAAAAGGATAAAACAAAAATATCATGATGAGAATTATGGAAAATTATGCATCTCGAGAAGCTCTTCTTGGAAAATTAAGGAATGTACATGTCGCGCAATTATAAGCGTGGAGTTTTGGAGGATCAAGGATTCACGACGAAATATGAGACAACGTGTAAAACGTCATCGTTATTCCTCTCTTCTTTGCAATTATATAACGAAGGCGATGCTAAGATAGCAGCGAGAACGGTAGACGCGATAAGGGACGTTGAATTTCTGGTGTCTCGCCCTGGAAAGTGGCAAAATTTACCGAAAGGCACACACATCAATGCTGTGCCTCATTTATAATTCTCATCTTCTACAAATTTTCCAGCTATGCTCTTCCATTCAGCAATGCCTCAAAGCTCAAGAACTCGCCGATTTTTCCATTTTTCCATTGTACTTTTTCCTCTCTTCACGATAGCAACGAGATGGCGCTTTGTATCGCTGCAGAGTTCGAGAAATTTTCCCCGGAAAACGTGAATGTCACGTTCAAGAGGGCATGCAAAATCACGCGCGTTTATGCATGCGAAGAGCCGTGTCCATGTCCGGCGTTGTACCGTGAAAAAAAGTGGACGCTACAGCGTTTTAGGATACAATGTTACGAGCTGCTCGTATAAATATGTTTCTCTGTGAATCGACGATTCCTCTGTCTCTTCACACCTGCTTCTTTTTCATTCTCGGAAAAATTCACGTACACTTTGATCACGTTCTCCCGAGCTTTTTCCGGGAAATTTCAATGTACAACAATACACACACGAGAACATGTTTATATCGAATATTCCAAGTGAACTCTACCAACAAATTTGTCGTATTTGGTTCGTTATTCCATTTATGATCGTACTGATGAGCGCTCCTAAGCTTGAGGGATTTTTTCTATTATAGCTCCTATGAACAAAAACAAAAATTAACGAGCCAAAAAAAAATTATAAAATTTTGTTTAATTATGACGAAGCTGCTTTATGCAAAATTCATAAGGAATTAACCACAGCCATATTTCGTTTTCCTACAGTTTGAAAGCTTCTTACGGAAAGAACGTAAAAAGTTGGACTGTTTCAATCATTTTTTAGCTCTTTCGAGCCTTCGATTCGTTCAAAATAATTTTTTCCAGCGATACAAACTGAGAGAAAAATTTACAAAAAATTCTGGGTGCTCATTAGTTCTGATACAATGGTGGAAAAAATTGTGATCCAGATCCACGAAGGTGAGAGTTGGTGATTGGCTCAATTGGCACAGAATGGTTCGTGCTCACATTTATATTTATTACTGACTTTTTGCATTCAGTGGAGTTCCAACACACTGCGCAGGAGACTGTTAAATGTGGGTAGGGCATAATTCTTTTTCAATGTTCGATGCGTGTCGAACGGCGGGAGCGCAGTTGTCGAAAAAAAGCTTCCACAGAGGGAAACTCGCTCTATCGTGCGGTTTGGGCCAAAATTAACGCGTACGAACGTGGATGGTGGTGACGGGGGCTCGACAGAGACAAAAAATAGGGCGAGAGTGAACAAAAAAAAGCGACGTGAGAGCATATTGAAGAGAGGGAGAGAGAGAGAGTGGGAGAGAAACAGAGACAAAAAGTGCGGGAAACGCCCAAAAACGTGAAGAACAAAAATCGACAGAGACTTACACATATATATATATATATTCTCCATCTCCGAATCATTGTTAACGACTGCCACACATCAGTTTTTATTGCAACGAAATGAGAATGTAGTCCGTGTAGTCTGAGTCACGCGATCTATAAATTTCACGAGGGTGTCGGCATTTATTTTTTCTCTCACCGAAACTCGCGATGAAATATATTTTTCTCCGAATGTCCCTTAAGAGATATAAAAGAAAGAAATTAATAGGCGCACCACAGGCGTTTATAATAAAGCTGTGTATTATACGTTCAAAATTAAGCTTTTTCCGACGCCCCCGAAACTTTTTTTTTTAAATTAAAAACAACACGTGCCGCAAGACGATCTAAGTTCATTTTTTGAAGAAATCATGTTTTTTTTTGAAATTTCTTATCACAAATAGTATTTTTCCTGAAATATAAAACAATTTTGGAACTCAAATGAATAAATTTTCAAATTTTTTTTCATTCGATGTGGTCTAGTTAATAAAAAATGAAGGATATTTAATTAATTGTTTAATACAAACTTTCTTTTTTGAAGCAGATTTATCGATTCCAAGGCTCAAGCAAACTTTCTTTAATATTTTTTATACTTTCACTTCTATAATCATCTAATTTCAGAAATTTCCAAATCAAAAGGAAACGTTTTAGGGGGCATCGGAATTTTTTTTTATTTTTAACGACCAGTCTTCTGTGTACACGTAAATGTGTATATATGTATTTATCTATTAATTGAATGGAAAGAATCTTTCGGTCTTATGACATACAATAGAAACGCTGTGTTTCTTCAGCAGCGGGACAAGTGGGGTGGTTTATGCTCGAACAATGAGGGGTGTAATATCGATTTTTTCGCTCTCGAAAAATGCTTGACTCTACCATCTTTGGGAATCCCATCGAACATGTCGACTCGAATTTCCTCCTGTTGCACAAACCGCAGACTCTGTTATCTTATCATACATAACATCTCGCGCTCGATTCTTCCCGTCTAATGCATATATTTATCATCCAATTTACGATGTATGCATATCGAGGTGTTTGAAAGACAGGTTTTTTTACGACTGCATTTCTTAAAGCCTTGAGAATTTTTATCACCTTTTACCTAAAAAAAAAAATATTTCTTTAAAAAGTGTTTTCTTGTTTTTTCTCATGAATAATTTGTTTTGATAGAAACTCTGCGTGATTTGTTATCAGCGGTGAATTCCTCATCGAAATAACGCTTGAAAACGTTAAAAATAAAAATATTTTTTTTCCTGCCATTTTTGGGCGACTTTTCGGAAATCGAAAATAGCGAAATTTCAAGTGGTCATAAGTTTACTTTGGATTGACCGATTCTAAAATTTCTTTTTCGTACGCAAAGGTTGTGAGTAAACTTAGAGAATACCGTTTGATTCATCTCCATATCTCAATTTTTGTAGAAATAAGACCAGTTTGAAAATCGGCGTAAAAAACGGAAAGGGTATGCAAAAATTTGCAAAAATCGATGGTCGAACTTTAAAAATCTGCCAAAAATGGAAATATTATCGAAATTGGATGAACCAAGCGGTGTTTTGAAGCTTTAACGATTGTGAAAAGAATAAGCGCAAGTTAAAGCCAAAATCTTATCTAGAAAAAAAATTACAGCAATTTTAGTAAACGGATTTACTTGTAGTTTTCTCAAAAAATCAAAATTTTGATAAATTGTCATTAAGAAAGTCCTTTGTTTTAGATCTCCCTTGCTTTTTCTTATGAATTAGATTTTTTTCCACAAAAAAGATGCGTGATTTGCAATCAACGGTGAATATTCCATTGAAATATGGTTTAAAACTGTCTTTACGGAGGGCCAATAAATAATTAAAGTAGCTTCTTCTAAGTTGTTGTTACAACCCGTGCAACCTACTTCTTCTTTTCCTTCTTCATCTCTATTAGGAGAAGTTTCAATTTTTTTTTAAAATATTGGCCACTAGAAAATTGAGAGAGGTCGAAAAAAGGTCTTGTACTTTTAGTTCCGCGAATGCCCGCTAAGATCGTACAGCGTGCCAAACATTTAAACGGGTCAGAAAAACTTTAATTGCAGGTGCAAGTTTATTTTTGCAAAATTTGGACATCGGAGAATTCAACGAGGGAAAAAAAAGGTTAATAGGTTTTTTCTCCACGTGACTAAGTTATGCTGAGCCAAAGTCGAAAAATCCCTCGAGATACAGAATTCTCGAGGGTCATTCTTGTCTAATAAAATAAAAATTATCTTGCTGAATTTTTCTTTCAAACGTATAAAAGTGATTTCGAGAGATCGTGATTTTTATCAAATGGAATTGAAATTTAATATTTGTTGAAAGATTTACGATTGCGCGAAATTATTTTTTATCTTATCAGAAAAATCATCGGAAAATTAAAATAATTTGACGGAGCATGCGATGTCGTTGTGTGCACGCGAACGGTGGAGGCAGCGAAAGAGGGGGAGGGAGTCCTCGAAGGAGCAAGCGCCCGCGCGGGGCGCCAGGAAGAGACTGCTACGCAGCGCTCTGAGCTCCCGTGTATATGCCCGGTACGACCGACCGGCTGAAGGTGGGGACTTGCGCGAACTTCGACTTTATACATCGATATGCGCAACTATATTCTTTTTAAACGCATCTATTGTCATGGTTTTTAGTTGTTTATTGAACCAAATTTATATATTGTATACCATCCATTTATAATCAATAAACAATATACAAATAAAAAAAAGGTGATGGTGGGGAGCGAGTCGGAGCAAGCGCGTGAGCGCGAGAGAGAGAGAGCTTACTACTTATAGGCCCGTATATAAACGGTCGGCGGAGAAAGAGAGAGTGTGAGAGAGAGAGATAGTGGCGAGGAAAAATTTGTGAGAAACTTTTGTAATAATTCATTGTAATACGGGATTGTGCAGACCAGATGAGATGAAACTAGACACAAATGAAAGAGAAACGATGACGGAGAAAAATTGTAATTGGACTCTTTTGAATACGCGTTTTCCTATTTAATCAAATTGAAATTCAAATTAACTGCCAACATTTTTTCTTCAAAGATTTTTTTGTTCAATAAACGATAACCCATCGTTGGCGCGTTTCTTAATATTAAATTATAATCCTCAGTTTTAAGAAGGAAATGAGAGTTGGCCTTAGTTTTAAGAAGGAAATGATTTTGGCAATTCGATTGAAAATAGTAAAAAAGAGAAAATGAAAAGAAAAAATTGAGGGACACTAGATTTTTAAAATTATGTGACATCTAAATTTTGTTCTCAAAGTAGTTTTTTATTTGCCCGATGAAAAAATCGATGGGGCAGTGAATAAAACCACAGGGACAAAAATGTCGATAAGGAATGCAACCATAAAATAAGTATTTTTGTGGACCACCCCTACATGTATATATGGGGCATTCCAGCTATAACCGAACAGTGATTACGCCGATTTTTTTTAGTTACTTTTCGACAAAAAAAAACATACGTATTTCTGAAAAAAAATTATTTTCAATCCTCTTCCGTTTTAACACCTTTCAAAGTACAATTTTGTTTTTTTCGACAAAAGTGTATCCTCCGATTTTTTTCAAATAAATTGACAAAAAAGTACATTTAAAACCGCATTTTTTGATCGCTAACCCATTATGGAGAAATCATTTTTCTATTTTTTCTATGTGTATGAAACTTTGAAAAATGTGTTTTCAATGTGTACAAAAATATGTACGATATTTCTGTACACATAAATATTGTAACTGTATTAATAAATAATAATATCAACAACGTTACCTGTGTACTTGCTCCTTTTTTACGAATAAAAACACATTTTTCAAAGTTTCATACGCATAGAAAAAATCGAAAAATGATTTCTCCATGATGGGATAGCGATCAAAAGATGCGTTTTAAATGTACTTTTTTGTCAATTTATTTGAAAAAAATCGGAGGATACACTCTTGTCGAAAAAAACAAAATTGTACTTTGAAAGGTGTTAAAACGGAAGAGGATGAAAAATATTTTTTTTTGAGAAACATGTATGTTTTTTTTTTTCGAAAAGTAACTGAAAAAAAATCGGCGTCACGAAAAAAAAAATGTGAAGGTAATAGCCGCTCGGTTATAGCTGGAATGCCCGATATATATAATACCATCCTGATGTACTTCGTACTAAAATTTATGGTTGCATCGAATTCCCAAAAAAGATCATAACGCCTACAATTCGACAGATAAAGTTATGGGAGTCACGCCCTTATGAAGACTAGCAAATCGATATAGTTTATCGTACGTGAGATAGCAAATAACTCAAGTGGTATAGATTTCAATTTTGAAATTTAAGAAAAAAATCAAATCGTCCTCACTCCTCTCATCCCTCATTTTCCACCCCCGAGAGGGACAGGGGCTTCTAAGAAGAGAGAGAGAGAGAGAGAGAGAGAGAGAGAGGCAGAAGGGATTGCATAATTGCTAGTGCAAACACACATTACTGGCGAATGTCTAGCTGAAATATCTGGTTGCAAGTGTGATGATGTACGAGAGGACTCCGGCCGATCTATTTGAACCCAGCGCGAGAACTAACCATCCACCAACGGCTCTGTTCAAACAATAATTACCTCGTGGGTAATTATACTTTAAATGAATCTCTGAATATCAAATCGCGGATAACCCAACGGAATAAGCCCGTTCGCGCGCACTCTCTGAGGTCATTAACGAAAATGAAATTTCGCCGAGGAGAGACACGTCTAACCCAACGGAATATCTGATCATGCACATGCACCGACCAATGGCGAGCGAAAGATTTATATACGCTCGGAAACGGGCGGGAAATTCAACGTTTTTTCATACTCTCGCGTATTTGTGATGCTGCGAAGGTGATAAACACTCTCGTAATTTTGATAATTGCATTTATCGTGATACTAATCATTATTTACATTTTCAGCAACGTGTGCTCGTACTTGCCCGAGCAATTGCAGCCTCGAGTGGCCATTAAGGGGTTATACACAGTCAGGAGGTCGAAAGAAATCGATTTTTCAAGAATTTATTCTGGAAAGATATTTTAATTTATTCACATAAAAAATTATTTACATATTTTTGTAACTTTTAACTTTATTTTGAAATTTTTCTTTTTAAAAAATATTGATTCTTGAAGCGGTGAGCACGTATCTCTGGATTGGATGATCAAAAATGAAAAAATAAATAATAATAACAAATAATAATAGGCAAAGTATCTATATTTTTCACATAATGGTGGCTTTAAAAAAAAAAGTTTCGATTTTTGATGAACATTTTTACCTCAAATTGTTTATAAAAAGGAAAAATCGGAAAAAAAACTTTGATTAATTATTAAAGAATATATTTATTGAGCTTGTGTAAAAATTTGAGACTGATCGGCTTAGCACTTAAAAAGCCCTTTACACATATGTAATTACGGGTTTACAAATATGCCTATAACTTCGATTTACGAAATTTCATGTCGTATTGACATGAAATTTACTGTGTATATGAGGCGATCCGTGTCACTTCCGCTAGTAATTAAAAAAAAAATTCCACAAATAATTTTGAAAAATCGAGTTACTTTATTGAAAAATATTCACCGAATGTCGAAATTAAAAAAAAAATTTATGACGTTTTTTCTCATTGATTACAATTTTTTAACATTTTTCCGTGAACATTTTTTAACATTTCACCGTGAAGTAATAGCTATTTTTTTTTTGAAATTTACATTTACATTAAAAAAAAAATAAATAACTGTTACTTCACGGTGTTTAGGAATCCCATACCTAATATAAAAAATACCAAAAATTCGTTTTTCGTATTCACAATTCGGGGAAATTGAAAAAAAAAAATAATGAGTGTCTTTCCTTGAAAAAAAAAATATTTTTATATATTTTGCCCTGAAACCCTGGATAAAAGAGAAATCAATTTTTAACCGGAAGTCCTGCCAAAGATACAGCGATTTGAATGGAAAAATGTTAAAAAATGGAAATTAACGAGAAAAAACGTCAGAAATTTTTTAAAAAATTTCGAAAACTCGTTGAATATTTTTCAACAAAGTAACTCGATTTTTCAAAATTATTTGTGGAATTTTTTATTTCACTGGCGGAATTGTGACATAGATCGCTTCATATATACTTAAATGTACATTACAAAAATGAAATTAAAAAAAAAAACTCGATTTTTTGAAAATCCTGCCTGCGTTTAACGCCTTGGAAGAACATTATGGAAGAAATGAAGAGAATTTAAATGAAAATGAGCGAAAGAGGGACCAGAGAGATTAACATAACGAGTGATGAAGACTGAAGTGTCGACTGGTGTTCTTTGGCACCGCAGAAAAGCCAAATGCACGCGTAATACATGCAAGCTGAGATAAAATAGGCACCCCGAGAAGTGCACGGTAATTGCGGTACGAACCCTTTTGCGGTTTGTGATATATATAAATAGTCGAC
The DNA here is from genome assembly GCA_946863875.1 of Alloplasta piceator. Taxonomy (NCBI): domain Eukaryota; kingdom Metazoa; phylum Arthropoda; class Insecta; order Hymenoptera; family Ichneumonidae; genus Alloplasta; species Alloplasta piceator. The sequence goes on along the minus strand of OX333077.1, from coordinate 4,238,971 downwards.
GCCCCACGCTCAACTTTAATCACACTTTAATGTTTATTACCGGCCTGTGTTGGAGTTTTACTCTTCAGCTTTCGGACCTCATGATCCTGAGTTTTCCCAGCCATCTCCTTCACAACGTCGTTCGCTTTCTTTTTCACTCTTCCTCCTTCATTGTTTCGCGCTCTTTTGTAGAGTCGAGCAGAGAACACACATACAAACAGACCTTTCGCACTGGACTTCATTTTGCCATTTTGCGCTCCTTCTGCTTCCGTCTGCTTCTGTTTAAATTGCCATTCCGGGCTCCAGAGTTCTTTGCTCCTTCTACCTCCGCCCCTCATGAGCGAAGAGGTAAAATGTAATTTATCAGGTTCTATAAATGAATGAAACCAGATGGGGCGAGCGTCGAGAGAAGAGTACAAAATTTACTCAGTTCAACGGAATGTTTGAATAACGCTAAAAGCAATCCGCCACGGTTTGCCAGAACTACGAGATATGGAACTAATCAACGGGACATTGGGACTGAAGAAATGTTTTCCCGTTTGCAAAGTTTGCACAATTTATTACTTTCATTTGCAGAGGAAAGTATCAAATATATATTTATATATATATTTTTTTTTTTCTTTCTTTCTTGGATTATTACATTTCTCCTTTATCCCGCGAGCTTCTCGAGCGCGTTCATCCTCGCTATTTTTAATTCTCGGTACTTCCGTATTCCTCGTGCTTGCGCGCGAAGCGCCACGCCGAAGACTTTGCGTATAAATCCTCCTGGTAAATGGCTGCTTGGGCACCTTTACCAGTGTTAGTCGGGAAGAGGGACGTGCACTGGGGAGGGAAAAAAAAGCATTTATCGTGAATGTCCATAGGGGAGGAAAGGAAAAAATAAGGAATCGCAGGTCACGTTGTGGGAAATGTGGCGATGGAAAGAACGAGAACAGAGATTCCCAGGCCTCTGCCCCCTTTACGTATCTAACGGTCCGAGGCAAACGAAAGTGAACGCAAAGAGAGAAAGAGCAGTGCACATTTTCGGTGTAAAATTCTGGCACTCGAGGAAATAGGGATGGAAAAGATGAAAGAGACAAGAGAGAACGAGATAGAAAAGACGAGGAGAGAAAAATGGGCGTTTGTGTGAGTAAGAATCAGCAAAAGTGTAGGTTGGTGAAGGTAAAAAGTGTATCAGTATGAGTGTGTAGATAGGAATGGCAATGAGAGAGTGTCCATTTCCATGAGAATGGACGAAAGATGTGGTCGATACTCGGACACACACAAACGCGTCCTCTTTCTTATCGCATCTCAGTGTTTCATCCCCCTCTTGACTCCCCAACCACTTTTTCCTTCGTTCCCTTCTCTCGCCAATTCAATATGATTTTTATTAAGCATTCGTACTATAAATAAAACATGTTTCCAAAAAAACATATATATATTGTATATATGATGTATTCCACGCCAAATCGACCACTTTTGAACCCGACCCCTTTCTATTTGGGTGAAAGTTTTTTGTCCTTTTCTACCCTATGAAAAACCTTGCTCAGAATTTTTTCAAATATTTTTACCCAACCGCAAAAAAAGTTATGAATTTTTGAAAAAAAGGCTTTTTTTTTTAAAGCTATAACTTTTTCAAAATTTGACTCATCGGAACATTTTTTGTTCAAAATTTTCGTTTTTAAATGTACTTTTCGAAAAAAAAACAAAAACAAATTGAAAAAGGTAATTATCGAAAAAATTTGATGTTGTTCGAAAAATTAAGATAAAAAATAGAAGGAAGCTCTGAATCATTTGTTTGTATTTTTTTTCGCAAAGTAGATTCAAAAACAAAAATTTTAAACAAAGACGTTCCGATAAGTCAATTTTTAAAAAAGTTATAGCTATTTAGAAAAAATAAATTCAGAATGGTGTTATGAGAAATAAGGATAGTTAATAGAAATAAGGATAGTCAAACTATGAAGATGGGCATCAATAATTTTTGTTATATTTTTTTTCAAAAAGTTCATTCGAAAACGAACAAAAAAACGATAAGTCGAAATTTTAAGAAGTTATAACTATTTCGAAAAAGAATGCCATTTTTTTCAATAATTTATAACTTGTTATTGGTTGGGTAAACAAGTTTGAAATAATTTTGAGAAACGTTTTTCATAGGGTAGAAAAGGATAAAAAAAACTTTCAGCCAAATCGAAAGGGGTCGGATTCAAAAGTGGTCGATTTGGCGTGGAATGCCCCATATACATATATGCATCATACCGTCTGACCGCGTCTCGTTATTTTCTTGCCTTTACAAACGCAAAATGTCGATGATCACGTTTTTTTTCGAATTGTCTAGACAGCTGTGGGATGCTCGACTGTCTCTTTCTTTTTATCCTCTTCACAATCGGATATTTGGCGCGCGCTCTATGGATTTCCCGCGTTTTTCTTCCATCACGAGCTCTGCTTCGAGAGCTCGATGAAACGCGCCATATTCTCGTTTCTTGCTGTTTTTTCGACGCGCAACGATACGGCAGAAGTTACGCGAATGTCGATATCCCGGTCGGGGGTATAGAAAACTAAAAAAAATAAACCAACAACATTTATTGTCGACCGGCTGATATTGGATTTGGAGACTGAACGCGCTTGTAACGCTCCTGGGGCTCGTCGAGAAACGCTCCCCCGCCAGAGGAAAATTGTGATTGCGAATCTCTCGAATACTGCAAACGATTTTTCGTTGTATTGTCTATTTATTTTTCTAGTACTCTCGCACTCGATCCAGACTTGACCTTTTTGTGCTCCCTCTTTCGTCTAATGGCCTCGTGACATATACATGCTGCAACCACGAAAAATTTCCTTGAATAATGATTTTTATCCGGACAGCGAAATTTTTCGGCTACATTTATTTCTCGTTTACGTCCCCGAGAAGTGTGTCAAGTTGGTGCATTTTTTATCAATGAATATCCATGTCAGTGCGATAAATTATTTGCATTTTTGCACCAGAAATAATAATATTTCCCGGCGAAGGGCGATAAAAGTTACTTTTATGCGCATAGATAACGGAATGAGATTTTTTTCCCCCAATTTAACGAGAAACAAACTCGTGGTACTCGTTAGATTGATAATCGGTTTAAGCGCAGATATTAGTATTTCGATATGGGCGAAATTTTCATTGTCGGGCGTGGGAAACGATATTCCACATTTGTCCCATAATTAATGCCGCTCATTCATTAAACCTTGCTACGTGATATCGCGAGGGAATTCAACGCGTCATCAGGTGGCGTGTAATGAAGACGGAAAATATTAATGGATGGCAAAAAGCTGAATAGTAATTATCTGATAATGTAAAACGCAGTGTTCCCATTTGTGTATCCTCCCTTCTCTCCCGCGATGGTGAATTGCCGGAGGAAATAAATGGTTGAAAAATGCATTATCAATGTTTCAGTCGTGCCATCGACTTGTCGCGACGACCTGACAGCGTGTAATTCGCTAAAAAGGCTTATGCTTCCCCGATGCTCTTAGCAGTTGGTGCAATTAACGTGATTGATAGATGCACTTATAGGGTAAAACTCCTTGCCGGACAGGCATTGCTCGTCTTTGCGCGAGGGTAACTCTCGGAAGCTATTAAAAACTTTGGAAACTCCAGTCTGTATACCTTCTTGGAACGACCCTTACGACGACAGAATTCTCTCTCTCTCTCTCTCTCTTCCGTTTTGCCACTTCTCTATGACGGATAGTTGAGGATGTTTCGTTACTTCGGTAGAGTTTCGTCACTCCGACACTGGAATGGAAGTTGACATTTTTGTTTTACACCCAGTGCTTGAATTTTTGAAAAATAGGGAATGTAAACGAGTATGTTCACTTGGGTACGTCAGTATAGGCGCTACTCGCAGCACGAAAATTGCCGTGAGATAGACCGATCGCATCCTGAATGACTTGCACGAAGACTTTAACACTGATTGAGTACAGTTGATACGCATTTTCCTCGTTAATCCGCATAGTCGAAGCGATTGATGGGATAATCAACTGGATAGCCACGGGGACACCATATGTCGCTCGCGTTACCGAGATTCTCAGTGATACAACATCGATTTAGTCAGACGTGACGGGAAAAAATATTGTCGAGGCTTTTCACGATGTACGCCGCGAGCGTTTGGAATGATCGAGCATACTCGGGATCGCCGAGTGTCTCGCATTAGCGAGATTTTCAGTGATGAAGTTTTGTTTTGCTCAGCCATGTGGAACAGAACTTTTTTAACGACACTTTAACGACATGGATTTTGAAAAGTTCAACAAAATCCACGTAGAGTTTCAAAGTATTGCGAGCTTGAGTAGTACAAGAACGTTTTAGTCAGACATACAGGGAGGAAACTTCCTTCGAAGATTAAACGCAGACGCGTCTCGTAATATCGAGAGCTTAAGTAGTACAACGTTGTTTCAGTTCGACAAGTAGAAGGGGAATTTTCTCTGAAAATTTTGCGATAGAGTAAATAAGTGCTCAGAATGGTTATACGAATGTTTAGGACGGTTATTGGTAATCTTTAAGTCAAGTGAAACGAAAGTATTGAGAATTTCAGTAGTACAACGCTGTTTTAGTCAGACCCGGAGATGAATCTTCTCTAAACCCTACTCGATATGAAGTTTGCCGTAAGCTACATCAATTATATCTCCTTGTATTGTGCAATTCAGTAGTATAAGGCCGTTTTAGTCAGACATGCAGAAAGGAAACTTTCTTCGAAGATTAAACGCAAACGCGTCTCGTAATATCGAGAACTTAAGTAGTACAAGGTTGTTTTAGTTCAACAAGTAGAGGAAAAATTCTCTCTGACGATTTCACGATAGAGTAGATAAGCGCTCAGAATGGTTATACAAACGTTTGGGATGGTTATTGGTATTCTAAATCAAGTGGATCGAAAGCATTGAGAATTTCAGTAGTACAGCACAGTTTTAGTCAGACCTGGTGGAGATGAATTTTCTCAAAGCGTTTCTCGATATGAAGTTTGGTTGAAGTTTGCCGTAAGCTGCATGAATTATATCTCCTGGTATTGTGCAATTCAGTAGTATAATGCCGTTTTAGTCAGACCGGACAGAGAATTTTCAGTAAAGATTTCGCGTCAATTTCGTTATCTTAAATCGAAGTTTAAAATATTACAACGTTGTTTTAGTCAAACGAGGTGAAGAATAAATCTCTCCAAACAATTTACGGTAGATTCAATAAACGTTAAGGATGCCTTAGGATAACCGACATGAAGTATATCAAAAGTATACAGAATTTCAGTAGTAAAGCGCTGTTATGGTCAGACTGGGTGGATGCGATTTCCTGCCAGCTCTACGTAATACAGCGACATTTTACTACGACATATTTTAAGTTTTCAGTCTGGTATTAACATTTTCACGTGTCTGACCCTTTTTAGTCAGCCATGACGGGCCTAAAAATCGTGAAAAATTCATGATAAGGACTGATAAAGCGCTTTAGATTCGAGGAATATATTATATTCAATCAATTTTGTGTCTCCACGTTCTATGCGATGTGAGAACAGCATATGATATTGATTGGCTGCAGATGGTAGATTCAATATTGGTTACGTTAATGATGATATGCACACTACCTTGTCTCATTTGCTATTTTATCGGTACTCAACTCGTGGCGCATCGTAATGTTTGTCAAATGATAATAACTTGTTTTTTATTACACAAATTTTAATCGACCATGTACCGTGTATAAAATGATATTTCATCGTGGAAAAACGTGCAACGGCATGATAATAAAATGACGCGCGGTAATCTCGAGCGAGCACCGTTGTATATATCATACAAAAACCATGTATCCTGAACGTTATAACGGAAGTCTCGCTTTCACGTGAATGCATGTATATATTATCGGAGCCTCGCAGCTAGATCACAACCGTATGAGAAAAATATAATTGAAAATGTCACGGTATGCCGATGATTTATCCACTGCGCTATCGGCCAAATTGTAAAGCCATTTTGCGCTTGTATTTTATGCAAATTATGCCGAGCCATCGGTGAATAATTTTGCGACAATAATAAAGAGAGATAAAACGCAAGGGCAGCACAGAATCTATTAAGATTAATAAATGAATTTATATGAAATTTATGGAAACGTATAAATTACTTGCTAACGATAAAAGCGCCCACAGTTGTAGCTATAGAAACAAGAGTTCGCTATAAATGTCGTTTTACTTGGAAATTTGCGAAATATATGTAGATGTATATATAAACGATGTGGTGAATGTTTCATGAAATTACAATTTTGATGCAATGGATCTTTCAACGGCCAGTCGAATGCCCGCGGTCTTTCCCCAATGATGACTGAGGTACAAGAATTTCAATTCAAAACTTTTCTTGACAAAGTTTTCAGCGTAACAACGTAGCTTACATCCACACAGCACACTTTTCACAAAAAGTCGTTCTTCTCGTAGTTGTTTCAAACTTCTCCATCACACGTAAGCGTAACGCCAGGTATATACGTTAACATGTGTATATATAACGCCTGAGGGATGCGCCTGAGGGACTTGGCAATACAAACGATCAAGAATATCCAGCCTCGAATATTTTCAGCGCAAAATACCGCTATACGCGATACAAGCGTTCGTTTCAATAATTCGGAGAGTTATTACAATGAGAGTTACTCTCCCTCCCTCTCTCTCTCTCTCTCTCTCTCTCTCTACCAAAATAATTTTTGAACAATCTCCCGACTCTACATAATTGACCTGAAGTCTTTTACGATTTTCCATGACCGACATTTCATCGATATTATCGCTGTAATTTATTGTGAGAACAATTGTGCAAATTTAATTTTCAAATTAAATTGTGCAAATTTAATTTTCAAATTAAATTGTGCAAATTTAATTTTCAAAAGAATGTAAAAATTAAAGAAGAAAATAAAAGCATTTCATCATTCTTTGAAATGTATCGTGAACCCTTTCTAAATTTATAGTTGCAACGAGACGGCTCAAACGCTTCACCTTGTATTTATTACCTGTCGCCTAATTTATGTCACCCATAATTTTCATGAGAGAGAGAGGGACAGGGAGAAAGGGGAATTTTCGCAAAGTAAGCATTCGAGCGATCGACCAGCGGCGCCGTGGCGCAAACTCCACGATAGCACCACTCGACACTTAATAAGCTCGTTCACGGGAAGTCTTACGGGAGAAAAGGTCTGGATACATATATACATACCTATATGAGGCATTCCACGACATTTCGATCAAAATCTTGCCTTGATGATTCCATTTTTTCTCTTCATTTTTTATATAAACAAACACAAAAAAAATTCCCAAATTTTTTCAGAATTTTTTGGTCACGCGTTGTTTTGGATTTTTTTTTTTTTAAGAAAAGAGACCACTTTATAAAATCTAAAAAAAATCAGAATAATCTAATAAAATATAAGAACGTTTTCGGGCTTTGTTCTAAAATGGAAAATTTAATACTCTATATGAGTAAAAAAATTTTTTTCGTATTTTTTTAAATATTAGTCATAGAGTATTAAAATCTCCATTTTGGAACAAAGCCCAAACATTTTCTTATATTTTATTAGATTATTCTGAATTTTTCAGTTTTACAAAGTGGTCCTTTAAAATAAAAATAAAAATCCAAAAAACGCGTGACCAAAAAATTCTGAAAAAATTTGGGAAATTTTGTTTCAATTTTTTTGTTTCTATATAAAATTTCGAGAGAAATCGGAATCATCAAGGCAAGACTTTGATTGAAATGTCGTGGAATGCCTCATATATATTTGTACATACGAGATATTCGGTGAAGAGAAATGTGCCCGACGAAAATTACGAAATTTCTATGCCGTTTCAGTATATAAAGAGCGTTTAATAAACATTAAAAATTACTCACCTCGTAAACGGCTCCGAGTGGCATAACGAGACACGCGACCATGAGATCCGCCACTGCCAGACTCACGATCAAGTAATTTGCCACAGATTGCAAATTTCTCTCGGACAGAATCGCCGCTATGACGAATACGTTTCCTGCAACAAATTAATCACCAATAACACTCTGTATCTCTCTCTCTCTCTGTATGAAAATTTATATAGTATTGGAAATTTGCCCAAATTTATGATAGCATCGATCGTGGCTCGACCCACTCGAATCGTCGGACAGAGATGAAAAGTTTAAATGCAAACAATGGTCAAAACCACACTCCGAGTGCTTCCCCTTTGGGATACGTATATCCCCGTGTGAATATTCCGCCCGATACTTGTACAATGCCGAAAAAGGTTAAGAAAACGAATTGGAGTATTCGCCTCGATGAATATTTGCAATGCAACGAACGTGGTTCGTTTTACAAATAGATTTTATTGTACGGAGCACACTGAATAGCGAGTGTTTTTCACAATAGCGACGAACCACGGGGTTGTATTCATTCGATCGTATGTACAATCCAATTGTTACCAAGTGGTCCATTTCTTTAAAGTGATTTTTATTTATTTATAGAAATCCATCGGAAGGAGCTGCAAAATGTTTTTTAAAGTATTCTGCAAGATTCTAACGGAATAAAAAATCGGCCTAGAGATGAGGGAGTTGATTTCATTTATAGCAAACTTTGAACTATATCAGAACGACCACTGGAAAAAAAACCCTGCAAATTGAAATTTGCACATTGCTTTCTCATCTTTATCCATAGTCCACATAGCTTCCTTTATCACAAAATATGGTGATCAAATTTGGCTTCCTCATAAAGAAAGCTTTGTTAACTATTCAAAAAAATGATTAATCAATGTGCAAAATAGTCAACTTATATTAGTTTGAACTTTTCAATGCTAGTTTAACGCTACAAAAGTGTTCAATTTTTATCGCTTGCGCTATTTTTCAAAAAATTCAAAATTTCATAAAATTGTAATCCTTGGATAGATTTTTGCGCAATTCAATAGCGAATAACATTGATAGCTATACTGGCTCTTCACTAAATTTCATTGCAATATCTAAAAAAATTCAAAAGTTACAGCGTTTACGCTTCTTTTATAAAAATTAAATATTTGATAACAATTTAATCATTCGATCGATTTTCGCCAAATTTAATAAAGAACATCCTCGATAGCTATATTAGCTCTGTGTAAAGTTTTAGTGCAATATCTTAAAAATTGCACAAGTTAGAGCGTTCAGGCTATTTTTCAAAAAATTCAAAATTTCATTAAATTTTAATCCCTCGATGGATTTTCGCCAAATTCAATACCAAACAACCTTAATAGCTATACTAATTCTGTACAAAGTTGAGTGCAATATCTTGAAAATTGCAAAGGTTAGAGCGTTTACGCCATTCTTGCAAAAACGAAAAAATCGCAACACCCGTTATAATTAAAACAAATTTTTTTCATAATGAAGAGCAATTTGTGCTCGACAAGTGTGCCAAATTTTAGCTCGATATCTCGAAGCGTTCTCGCGTTATTAATTATTTACATCGGAAACTCAGGATACACACACACACGCACACACACACACACACACATCCATCCGGACATTTTTTCTAAATATGATTTCTCGATGTTTTAAGACATTTTGAACATATCGGCATAAAAATCGCGAAAAACAAACAAAGCTTCCTTTATGAGGAAGCAAAATTTAAAATATTTTTGGAATTCTCAGAGGTATCTCTTTCAAATGTTACCTTATACGATATATTAATTAAATTTTTTGCCAAATTTCAAATTCCTATACGTAATATAGTTTTTGGCAATTTATTTTTAAGGTACGGAACCCTAATAACAATAACAATAATAATTATCATAATAAATAAAATCCTCGAAAGGTCGTTCCTAACTTCCACTCCATATCTCATATTCCGCGGACTTTTTAAAAGCTTTTTTGTTTTTCTTTACTTCAACTTTAAAGCGAGAAATTTTTTTCGAATCATGCATTGAACAAAAGCGCCGCAAACGAGATGTTGCGAGAATTCGCAGGTGTTGCGGAAGAAAAGAAAGAACCCGAAAAAAAAGAAAATAAAAGCTTGCATTCGCGTAAAATCGACGGAGCGAAATGTATCACGGATGTGTTTCATATATCCCATGAAAGCGTGTTTCTCGAGTGGCATTTTGTGTGCACATCGCATGGCAATGCGCGGCGGCTGTTTTGACATGCATCACGATTTGCCGGTAGTGAATTCGCGAAAGCGCGGTAATACCAGACGGAATGGAATAATAAAATAAAGAGGAATAAAGAGAGTGAATGAGCGCAGAGAGCGAGATACAGAGAAAATAGTGGAAAAATAAGGAAAAATTTAACAGTTTTTCGCGAAACGGATATACAATTCCGGAAGTTTAGCACCCGCTGAATTCGTTGAGAATTTTTCTGACGCCCGCTGAATGACGAACGAATGAAGAAACGAGAATCAACGAGCGAACAAGGTAGTGCGCGCTTGGGCGATAAAAAAAGAAAAAAGACGGAAAAAACGGAGTAAATGAGAAACTAAACGAGAGTTCGAGAAAGCCCGAGGGACGTCAAGCGAAAGAGGACCGATATTGCGTGGAGATTCGCGCGAGGCAAGTACCAAATGTGTAATGGAATGAGATCAACTCAGGCTGGCAAGTATACAGGATTATAGCGGAGAAGAGACTAAGAGGGCGAGAAAGATAAAGTGACAGAGAGGGGGAGAGATAGTGAAGTTGAGTTAGCGTCGGGTAGGAGCGAGAAAAAGCACGCTGGACCATCATCCCGGCGAGATATACGAGAGTGGCGCACACCATCCACGTATAAGCGTTGATTTTATCAAAGCGTCATACATATATATGAGTCATTCCATGTCAAATCGACCAAGAGTTGGAATCGACCCCTTTCAATTTCGATGAAATTTGTTTAGAAATTTTTCGTTTTGAATGAAACGAAGTGCTACCGAAGGGAAAAAATGAATTTTTTTTTCGATAGTTACACAAGATTCAAAATTTCACAATTTTTTTAATTTTTCAAGTTTATTTTTTAAATATCTCGAAAACTATTATAGTTACGAAAAAATCGTTCTGCGTTCGTCTTGAAGAGTATACTTGGGGCTATGAAAAAAAAAAATATTCTGGAATTTTTTTTTGAAAAATGATGACTTTGGAGAATTTTGAATTTTTAAAAATCGTGCAAATCCATTATCAACATTGAATTTTTGGTTCCATTTTTTTTATATAATACCTTGTACTGATCTCAAAAGATCCTGAAATTTTCAGAAAGGTGTTTTTTTTTTAATATGAATTTTTGAATTCTTAAAAAATCAGTAAATCCACGGTCAACATTTAATTTTTGGTTAAACTTTTTTTATATAATACCTTGGACTGAATTAAAAAGATCCTGAAATTTTCAGCATGGTGTTGTGCTGTTTCAAAAATATACATTTTTGAATTTCGGTAAAAAAAATTTTTTTTTAAATAAAAACTCAACAATTCATATTTTTGAAACAAAACAACAGCATCCTGAAAATTTCAGGATCTTTTTTAATCAGTCCAAGGTATTATATAAAAAAAATTTAACCAAAAATTTAATCTTGAAAATGGATTTGCACGATTTTAAAAAATTCAAAATCCTCCAAATTCATCGTTTTTTAAAATTGTTTTACGGAATATTTTTTTTTCCATATCCACAAGTATACTCTTCAAGATGAACCCAGAACGATTTTTTCGTAACTATAATAGTTTTCGAGATATTTTAAAAATGAACTTGAAATATCAATTCCTACTCTCGCACTGAGGAAATTTTGTTGTTGAAAATGCAAAAATTTATTCGACTCAACCAAATATTTGTTTCCGGACGTTCAACGAGATCATTTTGGTAATTCAACAAAGATACAGTGGAAGTTTTAGTTAAATCGGTTAAATCGTTGTTTGAATGGGCAAAGTTTCAATTCAATCGAATAAATATCTTTGTACCAAATAAATTGTGTGATTGAAAATACGAATTGTTTTTTTGTTACAGCCAAATTTATTTAGTTAAAATATACTAGAAATCAACGAAATATTGCTGTACAGCAACTCAGTAACGTGTAAATTGGACTAGACTGTATCTGGAAATTGACCAAATAATTTCGTTCACCTCATATCTTACGGTTAACCAAATCCATTTGTTGAATTAATTATAGTTTTATTGTTTCAAACAAATTAATATTGAATCAACTAAATTTTTTTCAACTAAATGGATTTAGTTGTTTTAACTGAACTTTTTTCTCAGTGCGTTCGATTTAACATGGAATGACCCATATATATATACATCGATGAGATAAAGCTCGTTTTATAACTCGTTCGGGAGATACCGTCGGATAAGTAGCATTTTCCACTTATGCACGAAGCTCCGATAAATCTCACGATCGCTCATATCACGGACGCGATTTACACACAGACGTACGTATAGACGTGTATGAGACGAGGAAAAAAAACTCGATTCAAACACGTAAAGTAATGGCGATTACGGCCTTTTTTTCAACGCGAGTCGATGTGTACGAGAGTGGAGAAAATCTCATCTCACGGTAGACAAGATACTGCGAGCGAGGGTAAAAGAAGCACTACGTGGACATTATATGTGTTAACCAGTGTCGAAAGCCCGGAGAAAAAAAAACACAAATGCCTTAAGGTCGAGTACGTGCTGGACAGAAATAAAATTCAACGAGTTTCCTCCGTGCAAGCTCTCATACTCATACTCTCTCTCTCTCTCTCTCTCTCTCTCTCTCTCTCTCTCTCTCTCTCTCACTCTCTCTCTGGTGGTCGTATTTTCTTTTGTTCTTGGTACATGTGGTGTGAAATAATAATCCACGACTAAGACCCTTTAATAAGGGTTGAAGACCTTTTGTGGCGTCGTAAACTCGAGTAAACTCGAGAACCGTCGGGTAATATGAAATTCTCGAACGAGGAACAATCAGGGCCCCTCAATTTTGTCCTCGCCCAAAACGATAGGAATTTTTTTTTTCATTCTCTTCTCTTTTTCGTCGATGATTCCCGAATAAACTGTTGCATTTATGACGGTCATTATGATGTCGCAAAATTATCGTGGATTTTGGCATTGAATGCTCAAAATGCTCGTGACCAAAACGCAATTTCTAGTGATATTCTTGGCATAAACTTTACGCGGTTCTAACACGCGCACGAAATTCTCTCATCGTCATCTTCCTAATGACGACGATGAGTCATGAAGATTCTCGCACAGAGATTCGTCGCTGAAGTTTGCAATATCTTCGTGATTTGAAGCGAACAACAAACTTTGGCAATATTTATAGACGTGTGGCATTTTGCTAGTACACGTTGCCAGAAATCTTGCGTTTGGCACATTCGCAGCTGTAAGAGCTATTTTTCCAACGAGAATGTATCCCGTCGCAATCAGAATCCAACGATATAACGTCCCTTCCAAAGTGACGACTCTACCGTAAAATATCTCTGGCATATAGAAGCTAGCCGATGTCTCTGTCAAACGAAAAGCCTCCCGGAAGTAACCTCCATTAAATAATGACTCCATCAAATCGCGTCTTTAACTTCGAGCAAATCTCTCGGAAGAAGGTCCTTCGAGGACATCTCTGCCATCGCACAATCTTTGTACCACGAGACGCGACTCCCATTTTACAAGTCAGCTGGATTAAGAGCCCCTCGCTGTTTTTTTTTTTTTTATTCGACGGTACGTTTAACGACGGAGACTTTATTTCAACGGGGACGAACCCTGTCACGGCCAATTGCTCCGACAAATAAAAACAAAGCCGTCCATTTTTAACCTGCTCATAAAATTCGGTAGAGTTTATTTCTGCTGGAGATATTGAGACCCTTTAATTTCAAGGAAATGTCATGCGGCAGAGTTTTTAGTGGAAATACGATATTAGAGCTTCGTCGCTCTGCACTTAGTAAAAAAAGCGTTGACAGCTGCAAGATCGTCATCAAATTTCATTTAAACGCAGAACAATCGCTCTTGGAGAGAATATGTCTAACGCTGAGGGAAAAAATTGACACCAAATGAACATTACAACGTGCTTTGTCACACGATGACACAATCGTGTTACACGTGCCGTCTCTCACTCTTCTCTTTCTTGTCTTTCTGGCAATTCCATCCGGTAAAAAGCATCTGCGTACCGAAAAACCGGAACTACAAGAACATTTATAAGAGAGAGAGAGAGAGAGAAATGTTTCTGACGATGGTTCGCCGAGGGAGCATTATGAAGAGCGAGAAGGTACAATGGTAATGGTACAAAAAACCGAGAAAATGAAGAAAAGAAAAACGTGCCCAATCTCTGCGCGGATATTTCGCGCTTCGCAACCGTGTCTCTCCTCGGTGGTACAATAATACGAATGAAATCGGTTGGATATATATGAGGCGTTCCATCCCAAACCGGACAGTTTGAAAAACTTTTTTTTCTTTATTTCTTCAATTTTTTAATATTTTTTAGTACCCATCAAAAGACCCTTCCTATTAAATTTTGAGATTTTTTCGATTACCCGTTCACAAGATATTAAATTTACAAAAGAACCACTCTTTTTTCGTTTTTTTTGTCATAACTTCTTTAATAATGGTCCAAAGTGAGTGTTTTTTTTTCAAAATTTTTGCTTTTTATGGCTTTTTCAGAAAAAAATACAAACAAAATATTCGACGTGTTTTTAAATAAGTTTTTTGAGTTTTAAACTTTGAATAGTGTTTTCAAAAGTGTGTACATATTTTAATTTTTTTAAAATTGTTTATTTTAAAGTTCGATTTATTCAGCAACTTTTACGACTAGTCCGGTCGTGGGCCCTCCCTAATTACTATTTTTTTCGATTTATGAAAATAAAAAAAAATATTTCTCCAAATTATTATGAATACCAAATTTCGTTACTGTATAGTATTTTTTAAAATCATTTTGAATTAATTTTGATACTTTTTTATTGTTAACAGATTTTTAAAATTAATAATTAATAAATAATCGATGAGCAAATAACAACAGTTCAACAATTGTATGACTGGGCATTGAACCCAAATAGTCTACCGAATATTGCTGTCAAATTTTCACCTGAGAAACACTATTTAGATGCAAAAGAAAGATCTTATTTGCGATACAATACTGCTAAGTCAATCACAGGGATACCAAAATTTCATTCAATTATTCCAATGAGCAATAGAAACGTATTGGCAATGGAATATTCTAATTCAGGAAATAATCGTATATGTAACATTTTCAAAAGAATACGTGAATAAATAAAAACTGTTGTTATTATTGTTCACAACAGACTTAACGATTAATTATTAATTTTAAGAACCTGTAAACAATAAGAGAGTATCCAAATAAATTCAAAATAATGAAAAAAAAGACTATACACTGTATACAGTAAGAAAAATTGATATTCACAATGATTTACAGAATTATTATTTTTTTAATTTTCAAAAATCGGAAAAAAAAGTAATTATGAAAGGCCCGCGACCGGACTAGTCTTAAAAGTTGTTGAATAAATAGAACTTTAAAATAAAAAAAATTTCAAGAAAATAAAAATATGCGCTCGCTTTTGAAAAGACGATTCAAAGTTTCAAACTCAAAAAACTTATTCAAAAACACGTCAAATATTTTTTTTAAAATTTTTTTCTAAAAAGGCCATAAAAAACACAAATTTTGAAAAAAAAACACTTAATTTGGACCATTATTATAGAAGCTATGACCAAAAAACCGAAAAAGAGCAGTTTTTGTCAAAATTTAATATCTCGTGAACGGGTAATCGAAAAAATTCAAAATTAAACAGGAAGGGTCTTTGCGTGGGTAATAAAAAATATTAAAAAATTGCGGGAAAAAAAAGTTTTTCGAACTGTCCGATTTGAGATGGAACGCCCCATATATATAGGTACAATAGAAAAAAAGGAGTGTAGCCAGTGGTATCTCTCGAGTCTGGCGAGTCTACAGTTTTGTTCCGTGACCCGAATTTAACCAACGGAAATGGATATAGGTTGTCGCGAAAGAGAGAAAAAGAAAGAGGCAAAGAGAGATGACGATGACGACGGGAGCGATGAAAACAGGACGAAAACCTGGTACAGCGACAAAGACGATGACGATGTGCTTCCGGACAGGAGAAAAAAGAGAATAAAAAGAGTAAGAGATAGCAAGATGAGAGGGTACTTACCGAGAATGGTGGTGAGAATGAGAACACCGAGAACTACGGCCGAAAGTATGGCCGTTACGTTCTCGAATGGCGAGGGCGAGACGTCCAAGGATGTGATATTTCCGTCAATTGGAGAGACGCTGCTCGCACTGTCGTTATCCATTCTGCCTTGGAGCACTTGCGGCTTCCTCGTAGCTTATATACGGGACTATCGCGGTTGATTTCAAAATGGGTTGAGCACAACTTTTTCCCGTTGTCTTTGTTGACCGAATTATAGATGTACGCGGAAAACCAATGTTTCCACGATTTCATGCGCGAACATCGATGGACATTTTTGTCCCACGAAAATTAGCCGCGCGAATTGCCAATGTTTGCGATCGTCAAAACGTCCGTTTTTCAGCCATAATCGTGCACGAATACGATCGGAATATCGCGATATTCCGTCGCGCAAAAATGCATTACCGAACGACGCGACAATGACTCGTCATCATCGGCGACATCATTGCCGGTTGATTACCAGCAATAACGTTGCTCAACCGTCGTTTGTTTCCCGTTACAGCGGTTACTAATCACTTCCCCAAACGTTTGCGCGATTCAACGATGTCATTCGTCCGACGCTCATCAGCGTCGTTGTAACGCTTTGCTTTTGACGTTTCGCGGAGCAGGACAAATCATCGAACCAACATCGAGACGCGATGACTTTCGCTGAGTCGCGGAACATGATCGCGAAACGACTCTCTCGATTATCACCGTTCAAAGTTCCCGACCAATTATTTGAGTCTCGACGCTCACGAGGTTAATATGAATTTGCACCTTTTTTCACAATCCTTCTCAACGTTGATGAATGTGACGATTTTTCTTTTTTCACGTTTCGTTTGTTCGTTATTTCTTTCCTTTTCTTTCCTAATACAGAACAGAGCTAGCCCGTTGTGACAACGAGAACCGCGACGTTATCTCGTTGCCCCGAGGCGAAAAAGCAAGATGCGCGTGGAAAACCCGAGAGATGAGGTTATATAGGCGGCATGCGCGGTTATCCGTATGGTATTTTTGTATATGTATATATGGGTATTCATCACCCTCTATCGCGGTGAAAAAGAGGCAGAAGAGAGGAAGAAAAAAAAGGGGGGAAGAAAAAGAAAACGAGGACCTTGGTGATGACGAAGAAGACCCTCTCACGCCCGCAAGATGTTTCGCGACGTCGGTTGAGGTCGTTGGCATAACCTTGGTTATAGTCGATAAAGGTCCCTTCTCGGCTCCCGGATCAGCAACATTTCACCAGACTTTGCCTCCTGTGTCCCTCTTCGTGCTTTCTCTCAGTCTTCTCCACGGCTTTTCACGTTTTTTTCCTTTCTCTCCTTCCTATTCTTCTTCAACCCCCGAAGTTGATCTGAAAAATGACAATTTCCACTTTTACCGTCTCTGGCGCGTTTCGCAAAATACACGACAAACTTTCTCATGATATCGGGGCGCGTGAAAGTATTTCTGCGTGTGAGAATTTTTTTTTCCCTCCGCGTCTTCCCACGTGACGATTAAACAGAGTAACCGTTCGAGGAGGTGTTACCCCACCAGAGATACGTCTCTGCCATGGGCAATTTCTAATGGTATTGCTTTTACGATGATTTTATTGTGCAACATCGTCCACCCGATTATAATCCTGAGAAATGACATTCCCACCGCATTATAATAAGTAGCTCGGTGAAAAAAATACTCTGGGGACATCGTCACCTTATAATCTCATCCCAAGTCTACCAGATTCCAAGTCTCCGGTCCGTCGTCGGTAAGTATAGCGTCGAATGAAAAAAGCCACGAGACTTGTAATCGAGATGGAGATTTCCCGAGAGTGCTGTTTTCTGGAAGACTCGTTATGCGCCAGGAATATGAATAAGTTGGATTATCATTTGATGGGGATTAATAGAGATTTATTCTTGCAGACCTCGGATTTGATCGACACAATAAAACGCTCGTATTAGGCAGATAATTTATGGGGGCGAATTGTTATTTGCTGAATAAGTTTAATTCGGTAGAGATTTTATTAGGTATAATAACATTTGATGAAGATGTCATGGTCGAGTTTATTTGTATTGCTAGGACATTTTTCATAAAGGAGTCGAAAGCTTTATCATGCGACAACTCAGCATCCTGAAAATTAATCATTCATACTTTGTCCACCGAATTCTTGTGTATTCCTGAACTTTTGGCTCAAAAATATACGTCCATTCGTATCGGTATGGTTCATGTGAAATTCCCAAAGACATCTTCCATGAATGGGTGACTTTCTCGAGCTTATATATATCGCCGTATATCACAACGTCTGCCATTGTGTGCTTTGAGCTTTCACGAATTGTTCACGTACGCGTTTGGGTATTCAAAGGATGAAAGAATCCTGCGAACCTTGGACGATTACATTCGTACGAAAATGGAAACGATGACAATGAGAGACTCGACGTAAAAAAATGCTTCTTGTGACTTCTGAGCTTTCAATGCAAAAACAGTTGCATCTATCACCTCTCCCTCGAATTCTAACGATATTTTGCCCTTCGGGAGCAGCTGTAAAGCGTTTGAAGATCAACATGAAACCCCTCCTGCATGAAGATGCAATCCGGAATGAAACGTGAGTAATCTTTGTTTCTATCCGGACGAATTCTTCTTCTCCATGATTCACACAAAAGCGAGCGAAATACCGTTGACATTGTGACGATAAAACTCAAGTACGAGAAGATGTTTGACCGACAGAAGTTCGTGGAATGATCGCGGTGACTCCATCGAGCAAAAAACAAGAAGAAGTGGCAGGAAAATAAGGGAGTTATCGACTCTTGTCTTTCATTCGAGATAGCCAAGTCGTTCGATCAATGTCAAACCAAGTGCATCAATTATTTCCAAACACGAGAAAAGCACGACCAGATACTTTTTTCCTCATCCTATTTACCTTGTCATATTCACTCCCTCCCAACATCTTTTCCACTCCCTCTCACTCTCTCTCTCTTTTTTGCCTGAAAAAAACGCGGTCTAACATCGTTCAAATTTACGAGGGTTGTCATTTGCGTCAGAAATATGAAAATTTACTCACACACACATAGAATCGGGATGGAAAGAGAGAGTAAAAGAGAAGGATGACCGAGAAGAAAAAGCACCAGAGTAAAGATGATATTTATCGGCGAGTGTTACGATGAGTGAGAGTGAAAATACGATGAACGATCATTTATTCGTTATTCTGTCAGCGTTACCAGGCCCGAATATACTCCATCTTGATTTTTCAGCAATTTCTGGCCGAAACGAGATGATAAATGGGCACCGATTTCGCGGTGGTGAGGGATGGAGACGGGGATCAACGCTCCGGAAATTCTTGCGAAAAATACGTATGCGAATCTTTTCGATTCCTATCGACATTTTATGCGTAATACATCGTTTCTCGTGCACTTACAATAAGAAATTACCGTACCCTCATAAATAACGAATGGCAACAATCCCTTATGATCCACAGGAACGAGATCGATCGAGTTACGAAGAAGGACGATCTGCTTTTGCAAACTTCAGATGGAATATTAAATTACCCCTCAAGAATCTCCATCGTTTTACATACAAATTTCAATCCAATTGAGCTTTTCGCATCGTTCGATATTTCTGCAATTTGCCTAAGCTAAGAAATTCCGGCAAATCGTTCCATAAAGATGTCCCGATGATCGTCAAATCCGCGGACTTTCCTCTCAACCCTCTTTCTCCTTCTGCAGTCATTCTCATCCATTTGTTTAATCGGTTTCAATAATCGCGAAAAAGCTTCGACAGCACACAATGAACTTTCTTGTAAGACTAAGAGAATACTGGAAGTTTCAGCTTCGTTATATCAACCCTGAATAATTGGCCAAAGACGTAGTCTACGGTTCTGCTTTGGACGTCACTTTGGGACACTGCGGGATTTCCAAAGCCAATCGATTTTATGGCACATCCTTGCCGTATTACCGCTGATGCGGCTGGCACTATTCGATCCCTCTCTCCGGTCCTTTCAGGACCATCGGGTCCAGCACACTCTGCCATTAGATTATTCACCGCAGCGAATTAACCGAACGGCTAGTGTCTCGACTACGTGGTTATGTGCATATAGCGAGGAGCCGAAGAGCAAGAGAAATGGATGATAGGGGAATAGAATGGAGGAGAAATGAACGGGAGAGAGATCCAATGGAGTACGGGACAAAACCACTGTATCCTCCACCGAACCTTGGGCTTGTACATGGTCCCGCAACGTCACTCGCGTCTCACGAGATTTTCATCGAACTCGGTGACATCAGGGCGCATGTAATATCTCCGTTGTGCCCGGAGCCCTGCTGTGTCACTTCTCTGGACCTTGTGCACTCGATGCTTTTGGCTCTCCGGTATCCGGTCCCACCATCTCTCTGTGCGCTTCATTCTCCCACAATGTGCGTTTCCCTTTGGCACTTCAACGTACAACCAGACCACACACGGGAAACGCAACACTATACATAATGCACGTGGGTAAAGCTCTTCGTTGTAGCCTTTCTCGGCCTTTATCTCCCTCCCTTCTGCTGATGCTGCGAATACCCAGCTGTGATAGTTCTCCCTAGATAGCGATTCAGTATGCTTCGGTTCCCCGATGAATCGTAGCTTGCATGGGACCTCGTTTACTACGGACCTCTGTATAACAGTGTCCTGGCCGAAACTGCACGTACACACCCTGAAACGGGCACATGGACGCTCACCAAACGAATTTTCCTCGGTCTGGCTTTAGCCTCCCTCCGCACCGGTGATGGAACACTTGTTGGCTCTGGCGTTTCGCCAATGAGACAGAGAACCTTTCTCTTCCTCTTCTCTCTCTGCGTTGTACCCGAGCTTTTTGGCTCTCTCTCTCTCTCTCTCGACCACCGATCTATATAGTGGCCAGATTCGCTCAGCTCACGGTCGGCTCTCAAACTACCGCGATTCAATACTGCGTTTCGATACGCCATCGCGTGCGGCAACGTTTATGTCGTATTCACGAAGGAAATGAGAAATTTATAAACATTCTCGCGAAGTGAATTCGCAATAAAACTGTAGTATGAAAGAGTATTGGAAGGAACAAATTGTCGAGCTGGTTGGGGTCAATTCCACGAAGACATCTCAGATGGGACAGGATTCAGGTCGTGGAATTGAATGCGGGAATGAGGCAGGCAACGGGTTCGCATTTTGGCGATAAAAAGTCGAGAACCAAAGTTATTATTGATAGCCAAAACTTTTCGAATATCCGTCGATAAAGCTGAAGAAATGATTTTTTTTTATTATACGCATCAGAGGATTGACTAAATCGCCTCGACCGATCGGTCGCGCGTGATGTACACACGAAAAGATTTCTCTGCAGCACCTGCTGTTGTGCACCGTGTGTCGTAGATTTACAAGCCACGTGTATGTCTGTTTTTATGGATACACGCACACGAGCGACCATTATACGTGCCCAAAACTCGTAGTTTTTGGTGGGTCAAATCCGCGCGGACAAGTTTTCCGAACTGTCGAAGACAGAGACACGAGTATATGGCGACAGGGGTGGAAACAAGCCCAAAAACAGTAGCACCGGGTTGTTCGACCCTCGGTGCTTCTTCAGCCCGAAGAGCTATTCATCAATGTCGTTTATTCGGTTGTTTACTCGAAATAATTGACAAATACGATTCAACCTCTTCGATCGGAGGAATGAGCAAAGCTATTGAAACCCGAATGCGTATTTTCATTCTGTTGGTTTACCAGTAAGATACTGTAACAGGAATGGCTCGATGGGGCTGATAAAAACAAATGCAAATCGTAAAAGGTTCCCTCTCGACGTGGCAAACTCTTCATCATCGATTCGATAGGAACACCGGAAAGTTATGAATAATTTCGAATGGAGATTAAAGCTTTCGGTGTGCCGCATCATGGAGGATTCACGGGGGTGGTTTACGAGGGAGATGCTGCAGGGAAGCCAAAGAGCTTGGAACTCGACAGATCAACGAGTTATGGCGTTGAATGTGAGGCCGAAATGGTGATGTGGGAGAGAGACAGGGAAGCTATATATATACATACATGGTGTCTCTTAAGCATCAACAGCAGCTGAGCCAATTCTCTCATCGTACCTCACCACACCTTCGCGCATCATCCCACCTTTGCTCGTAACTCGAGATGTCGACGGCACATCCCTTAACTGGTAGAAGACGCCGGGAAACCTTTCTTAATCCCAATGAGGACAAAGTTTACAATGTTGCGTTGAAACTCCCCTGCGTTCTTTCACGAGAAACGTTTATTTTTCTTACCCTTTCGAATAATACAAACTCATTTAGGGTCTGTTCGGATAGTCATCAAAGCCTTATGGAAGGTAAAAAAATAAGGGTTGATAAAGTTCGCAATATCCTTCAAAATCTACTATGTCTTCCGTGATAGCTTCTCAATTGATATCGCCAGCCTCGCGAATTACGAAGTTCATCAATAATTATACCACATCATCCGCAAAATGATCGATGATATTCTGATTGGTATTGGCAGTAATCAGGATTTAATTATTGAACGATCCGGAAAGCCTATTTCCGTCGGAAATGAAATTCCATCCATATTCCGTCGGGCACGTGGAATGATTAGGATATTTCAAAATTATTCTCTCATTTTTTTCTTTCTGTTCACTGTTATTAATTATTTATTAATTATTGATAATCAAATGTTTTAAAAAAATGACATTGCATGAGATCCAAATTTGACTTGTATTTTTAATCACGATCCTTATTGATGCTGAAAAAAATTGCCAAATTCTGAATCTTGATATCTCCAAAAACGGTTTTGTAATCAGAATTTCAATGTGGATGTGGCAATGGTAAAAAAATAGTCTTCAGCCAGTGCGAGAAGTATTTTTACGAGCAGATCTGTCTGAACTTCGAAGAGCAATTCGTTGGAGACAATAAAACGTTAAATTGAAAAATTCTAACGTATATATGTCTACAAATACGTCAAGGAAATCGTCATAGTACGATATGGAAACGCGGACGAAATGACTGATCGTCCGGGACGATTCCGAGTCTCGTTCGTCCGTTCTCATCCCTCGTTTGTTTGTTCGATCGTGCAGACTAGACCGCTCTTACATATATCTGCACAAGCACGTGCTACTGGCGGCAACACATATTCCCCTCAGAAATACATAATGTATGTACATAATATATCTAATATATATATATACATAATTCGTGAAGCTCCTCGTTATCGCTCGCCTATAATCCTCGGTAATGCGAATTTTATAAGAGGATTTGGTGCCACATTTTCCCTTCATTCTCCGCTCTACATGCGCTCTGCAATTCCATTTGATATTATATCTCGTTCTCTCGCTCTTTCCATGCGACTTCCGCCTGAATATCAGACTCTTATCAGCCGTATATATTTTGTGCCACCCCCGAGAGACCATTGTCTTTCACGGTAACAAGAGCGATTTCGGAGATGATGAAAAATGATGCACGGATAAGTGATATATTTCGCCAAACTTTTGTCTATCACGGTGACGAAGAACGTGCTCTCTCTCTCTTTCAAAAGAGAGGAATATAGAGAAATAGATGAGCCGAGAGGCGTGTCCGTCGAAAGAATGAAAATCTTCTTATAGCCGGACCGAAGGTGAATGATGCTGAATTTCGTCGTCAGAAATCCACGATCATCCATCTCGTTTATACGATCCATTCACCCCTCGGTGATACACGATCTTCTTGAGGTTACAACGTCATCGTCGTACCTACTGAATGCACTTTAGGGGAAATAAAAAATTAGGTACAAGGCATTAAGTAGAATTCCCTTTTCTTCGCTTGTTCGTCGTAAAATTCGACCAACGATCGATGAAGACATTTTCGATCGTCCAATTTGCAGTTTGTAAACGTCACCTCGCCTTTGAGGAGGGCCATTGCTTTTACGTTGAGAATACAATCACGAAAAGGGTTTTTAGAGGAAATTGCCGCCGTGTTCGTGGCCTTTGTAAGGCTGGATGTAACGCAAACAGCGTGTGGGATTCTCTGTGTAACTAAACCTCAACTTTATACGCGGAGTTTCGCACGCGGATCCCTCGCTATTCCGTAAAGTTGAGACTCGCTCGAGAAATTGGTTAATTTATCCCTACTCGAGCGAGGATAACGCAGGGCTAAGTGGAGGCTTTCGGGAGAGTGATCGGTGGCAGAGGTGTGGCGCTTCCGAGATTCCACGCAAAATCCCAATCATCCGGCCTATAAACTCGGTATAAGAGACGAGATTGAATTGACCTAAATACCAGATGCTACCCCCAAATGATGCGTCATGCACGCAGCCTTCCAACAATCTTCTGAGCGCGATTTCTCTCTCCCTTTGCTGCCCCATAAAGAAAGATTCGTTATTGTCATGAAAAAAAAGAATTAATTAATCAATTATCCATTTTGCAGATATCCCACTGAAACTTATTGCACCGAATCATTGAGTATTTACAACTCTGCTAAATTTTCATAATGCATTACCGTATTCATTACCCATTACACTGCATAATGTGAAATGGACAAGTGTACCATTACAAAATACGAGAGGAATGTTTAACGAATGCGTGTTCCATTACAAATAAGGAAAGTAATGTGTAATAGATGTATGTGCCATTGCAAATAAAAAAAGTAATGTGTAATGGATGAGTGCTCCATTACAAATTACAATTGAAAACAGAAGTAATTGGTAGTGGAGAATATTCCATTACAAATTAGTGCGTTTCTTCGACAATTTGGAGCAGGTACTATTTTGCTCAAAGGTAAGTCTATTATTTTTTCAATGAAAATAATTTGTGTGGATCAAGTTTTTGTTAATTTTACTATCGTAGTGGTTAATGTATGAACAGTGATTTTTTGGAGTAATTTGTACTCCATTCTTGTAAAAATTATAGGTGTCAGTGTACATTAACTTACACCTATGAACAGTTATTTTTTGAAGTAATTTTGACTCCATTGTTGTAAAAATTACAATTCAAGAATCGAGTAAAAATTACGCCAACCAATCACTGTTCATACATTTACCACTAAGCTACTAAAGTTAACAAAAACTTGATACGCATATATTATTTTAATTGCAAAATTAATAGACTTACCTTTGAGCAAAATAGTACCTGCTCCAAATTATCGTAGAAACACACCAATTTGAAATAGAATATTTTCCACTACAAATTAATTTTTTTCAATTGTAATTTGTAATAGAGTACTTATTCATTACACGTTATTTTTTTATTTGTAATGACACAAGCAATCATTACGCATTACTTTTATCATTTGTATAATAGAATATACATACATTACAGATTACTTTTTTGTTTGCAATGGAACGCGCATCCATTACACATTACTATTTTCATTTGCAATGGAACATTCATTCATTACACGTTGCTTTTGTAATTTGTAACGGAAAATTTATCCAATACACATTGTTCAAAGTAATGGATAATGCATTACTTTTACATTACTATTTTCACAACTATGGTATTTAGTTTGTATTGAATTTCATAAGGATTCGCGAGGCGTTGAGATTTTGTGTATTTCTGAAATTGGCTAAAAATACTTGACAACGGCCCAGCTTTCGTAATTTGGCTGCGCTCGATTTAATTATTTTTCCAGAAACTTTCGAGTTGACGAAAATTGATATTAAATTGTAGAAGAATCGCCGAAGAGATTCATAAATTTACTAAAATTTTCCAAAATTGAAAGATGAACAGATGACGTTAAAAGGATGCGGATAGCGTCACATGACTCATTGAATTTTGGCAGCTGCGCCATTTTGCTGGTGAACGCTAGACATCATTGCCTCAAAAGAGGGAGCAATGTCACGTAAGGGTGGAATAAAGGAGGGCATAAATATTCCCAGAAGTATAGAAATTGTCGGCGTATAAATGTGTAACACGTTGCCTCGTTCGTGAAAAGGATCATCGTGACTCGTGAGCCCGAGACGATGAAACACATACACGAGGCTTACATAACACGGCCATGATCCACGTCAAGGAAGACGCAATATATTACGGTGTATCCATGTTACCCATGTCCGTATATTTATGGTTTATACACACCATAAATATTTGAGTTATTTATAACTTTCATGCATTGTGTATATTGGATAGTACCAGAAATTGGAGTTACTTTATGCACTCTTCGCGTTTTTACTTATTCCGCAATTTCCTCAATAAACAGATTACTCTTACACTTGCTACATCCTTATGAGATAAGCTTTCTTTTGATACAAAAAAAATGGGCCAAAATATTAAAATATTTTTTTTCTTGTAAGATTCTCTTTTTTCGAGGCACACAAAATCCTAAAATTGAACCCAGATCTTTTTTAAACGCACACCATATTTCACGAGCCAGCCTCCGTATCCTCTAAACTTATTTTCGATGTTGCTTTTAGCAATAAACAATTGGCATAACGCTATTCGAATAAACCCTCCGTCAAGTAGTGGCGGTTGCCCCTGTGCCTATACTTTCATCCTTACACACAAGCTCATCGGGTATGATTAAAGTACGGGGTTTCGCTGTACATTTTTCATCACACCGTGGATTCCAATGTATAATGTACATCTATCCTCATGAAAGATAAGCATCGATTCACTTTCCCGTGGAAATAGCGGGGGATCGTTGTACGCACGATGTACGATACACACGCACAAACGTGCTTTGCACGAAATTGGCCTCGTAGAGCGAAATTTCAAGCTCCCCGACAGCCTCAAACGTTGGCCTTTTCTCATGGTCGAGGGAGAGCTACGGTTTGCGCATAAATGTAATACAGGGCATATAATGTAACACATGCTCATCGCGTATATACACTACCGGCCAAAAGTTTGGAAACCACTCGCCCTGATTCCACGCCGCACAAAAAGTTTCACTGTTCTTTTAAAAATGAAGATATTTTGATTCGCCAAGCGGCGTTTCAAAGGGGATATATTCAGCTTCATTTTGCTTTTTCCAAAAAAATTTTGCGTTTTTTTTTTTTATCTCGGTACGCCCTTTGAAAGGTGGTCGTTTTCCGGCTTTTTTTGGCATTGTAATTCTGGCTCGCGACCCATGGAATTTCTTTCTATTGTTTTTCCTATGAAAAACTTGTAGCAGGGAGTATTGGCTTCAATTTCGTTTTTTTAAAAGTTTTGTACGATTTTTTTTAAGGAAAAATATTCAATTTTTCGCAAATTAAAAAACGATCATATTTATCAAATGTAGCGTAACTCTAAAACTACTGGGTTTTCGCGAAGTCACTAAGGAGGTAAAAAGTTGCATACAATCATTCTGAATTCAATGAAATTTTTTCAGATTTTTTCCAACATTTTTTTTTCTAATTTTTTCTGTAAACGAGATATTTGTTTATCTTAAACAATCGAGTCTCTTACCTCATATACACGGGTTTTTCGATGATAAAATTGCGTAGATGATGTTTTTCAGTCCAAAAGTTGCATACAATCATTCTGGATTCAATAAAATTTTGGAGAATTTTTATTTTTAATTTTTTTTTTATATTTTTCCTGTCAAGGAGATATTTTTTATCTTGAACAATCGAGTCACTTACCTCATCTACAAGGGTTTTTCGATGAAGAAGCCATGTAGATGAGGTGAGAGACCCGATTGTTTAAGATTAACGAAAATTTGGTTTACAGGAAAAAATAGAACAAAAAAAAATTTGAAAAAAAACCTGAACAAATTTCATTAAATCCAGAATGATCGTATGCACCTTTTTATCCTCTTAGTTATTTCACGAAAACCCACACTGTAAAAAATGTTATCAAATTTAATAAACTTGTTATTGAAATTTCATATTCTTTTGTATATTAAATTTCAATAACAATTTACGAAGTCAAAATTAACAGACATTGATTGGATAATTAACAATTTTAACTTAAATTAAATATTTGTATATTGAAATTAAGAGAATACACTCTGGAAATTAAAATTTATATTGGAATATTACACATGTATTTGAAATTAAATATACTGTATATGAAATTTAATATACCGTATATGCATAAAAACTTCATATTTGTTTTATTAAGTTTCAACAGAAATTTTTTACAGTGCAGTAGTTTCAGAGTTATGCTACATTTTATGAATATGGTCGTTTTTTGCGAAAAATTAAATATTTTAGCGGAAAAAAATCGTACGAAACTTTAAAAAAAGCGAAATTGAAACTAATACTCCCCGCCACAAGTTTTTCATGCAAAAAATAGTCGAAAAAAATGTTCCTTCATCGTGCGCCAAAATTACAATGCCAAACAAAAGCCGAAAAACGGCCATGTTTCAAAAGGCGTACAGGGTTTTAAAAAAATCGCAAAATTTTTTTGAAAAAAGTGAAATGAAGCTGAATATATCCCCTTTAAAAGACCGCTTAGCGGATCAAAATATCTTCGTTTTTAAAAGAGCAGTGAAACTTTCCAAACTTTTGGTCGGCAGTGTACGTGCTGGAATAATTCTCAGCTCGAATCGCGTGTGCCACGTACGACGCTAGAAACGCTGGGGTTTACACGAGCCAACAATGTAGCAAAAGGCGCAAAAGCGGCAGAAAATAGTCAAATACATGGGTGTGCACGATGTCTTGTGCAACCTGGTGCGTGGCTGACCGAAAAACGATCAACACGAGTGAGCGTAACCACATTCACGTTACCTCGGAAGATACGAGACAGGGAGTTAAAATAGATTTAACAAAATACACACGATGCTGCTGCTTGAAATAAACTGTTGTAAATTCTATAAAACGTATTACCCCATAAATACCGAGACGTTTCGAGAACAATAGCTTTCTCGCTGGTATCAAGGCTTTACATGCACGTGGAAGAAGTAACATAGTTTCCTTCTAATTTCCTGTTGAATAGTCTGGAAACCGGAAGAACGAGGAAATTTCTACGAATCTCACGATTCAAGGTGCGTGTTGCAATTTGTTGAACTATAAATAACTTCAGGCCTGATGGGTAAACCACTCGCTGGATTAATTAATGACTTCCATGGGTTTAAAATTAAAAAAAAATCCATTTTGTTACTTTTTTCATTTAATTTCCCCAAAGATTCAAGTCAACGCGAGTAAAAGTCTAGGAAAGAGAGCATTTGGAAATACCCTTTATTAAAGTAGACCAGCTTTTTTTTAAAAACGCTATTTTGAAGTCGGTAGACACGATTTCTAAAAAATTAATGCACTGATCTTATTGAAATGTTGCACACTTAATTCTTCGAAATAAGATTGGCTAGTGCATCGAGAAAACAGTTTATTTATAGTAAAGAAATATATTTAGTTCGCACTTTTACTTAAATATTCCGTAACTGTTACAAAATTTGTTAGTCGTTAAAAATTATTTTATTTGTGTAAAAATTATGTATTAACTGGTAAAAAATAATGGATTTCGTCATATTCAACTTTACAGTAGTTAACAGTTAACAAGTCCTTGTACATTGTTTTCTCAGTATGATTGAAAAAAGATTTTTATCGATCCCACTTAATTTTACAAGACTTTACAAGGTGTAAAGTAAATTGTACCAAAAATTGTACTATTTTGCATACAACTCTAGCAAAAATACAAATTTCAATTTTTTCGAAATTCCTTCGTTCAATCACGAGCTTTATTTATCTACTGACAGGCAAAATTTGGTTTTTTAATTCCCAATGAAGCTAACATGACTTGACCTCCGCCACGAGGACACTTTTTTTTAGGAGTCTTCGGAATTTTTCAAATTTTTCCAAATGAAAATTTTATAAAATATTGTCTAAGCATAGTTCTTTTAAATGCTTAAAATTAATAATAAAATGACTTATTTATTGTGTTAAAAAAAAATGCATAAAATATGCTTTTGTGAATCGATGGAATACCGGAGATACGTTTCCAATGATTCAATGGTGGAGAGAAAAAATTAATATTCTCTCCATCGTCGCGATCGATTGCGAAAGTAAAATTACTCAACGCTGTCACTCTTAACCTTAAAATCGATTCTTCATCTTCGTGGTCGTTTGTGACTATGTGGTCATACATATTGTGTATACGCTGTTGGACATTTCCGACACAGGGAGAGTTTGGGGAACCGGTGAGACCAGAAGTGCACATGTGGCAGCCCTCTTTTGTTTTAGTCGAGGTGCGGAGTGTTTGTCAAGAGAGAGAGAGAGAGAAAGAGGGAGAGGATGGAGGGTGAGGATGGAGGGTGAATTGATTGAGTGGAAGTCTGGGTCACTGTGTCGAGGATCCGAGGCAGGAGGGAGCGAGAGATATGAGAATGAATTTTAAAAACAGATCACGGGAGACCAGAGATATCGAGTATACGAGTCGAGACGTCTGACGAGATAGGGAGGGGGATGCAACTCCCAGAGGATTAAAAAACTTGAGAAATAGCGATACAAGAGCTCGCAGCGAAATCGGGGGTTGAAACCCAAGGGGAAAACTTTGGTCCCCATTATGGCCCTCCTAGTTTCATCACTGTAAGCTTCTTCGAAAATGCTTAATTCTGGCAGTTTGAGTTAATTTAACGGGAGATCGATGATGAGATCATGACTCCTTTTTTATTATGCGCTAAGAGGGTGGGTTTTTAATGGAACCGGAAGTACGCTCATGAGATAGTCTGAAGGTATTTTTGCAGCTTTTAAAATTTATATCTTTGTAGGGAAAGCAGCCATCCAAAATAACAAGACGTTGCGAATCGTATATTATGCTCACCCTGTAAGAGGAGGAAATATTAGAGACGACGGCTTCCACTTCAACCCTCGTATGCGGTCATACACACGCGGCGTGTGACGGTAACAGGTTGCAACGAAATGTGTCAACCTCGAGGAACACAATGACTCACGAAGGAAAGACGCGTGCATTTTATTGCACGAACAAAGCACCTGGGGGTCGATTTTACTCGTGTGCCTCCGGGATGTGTGTGTGAAAATCGCATCCAAGCGTTATGTCACGGATAATTCCACGGTAAATCATGCTCCGATGAAAACGCATCCGTAATTCGTAGACGGTAAAGCAGTTTTTAGAATCATCCCTGGACTCGTGACACAAGGAACGCTGCAAATGTGTTCTTGGATTAAGGCGATGTTTATAATTAATGTCTTTGGCAATATCACAACATTTTGGGATTCCTCATTACCAAAATGAATCGGGGGATGAAGAGGTTATGCTGCAGATTTCATAAAATTCCGAAAAAAAAATTCCCACACAGATTAACAGCGTTCAGCCAAAAGATCTATTGACATTTGTGGTTGCAGGATTTTCCAGACGATTTTTCGACCCTTATTTAACGAAAAAATTTCCCCTCTGAATTTAACCGCACATTATTTTCCATTCGCAGCCACATTTCACGACGGTCGTGCGGTAGCCAATTTTTAAGTCGTTTGTCGCGAGAAAAGGGAAAAAAAGATGCAATTGAAACCCATCGAGATTTATGGTCTCTCCTCCGAGAGAGTAAGTCGAATATAAATTGAAAATCTTCCTATTGATTTCTCACTTCGATTCTTCATTCGAGTAACATCCGGGAGAGGGGAGTCCATTCGGTAAGGAATGAGAAATTCTCGTTCGAATGAATTATAACTCAATATCGAAAGTTTCGTTGGCTCGGAAGGAAAGAGAGACGTCCGAGCCAAGAGAAGACGCTTATCTCTCGACGTATCTGTTTCTCAATTGCTTCGTGCAACTCAATTCTCCACAACGACTGGCGACTGAATCGGGATAATAGAGGATATACGTATATCTTGTACGAAGTCTCGCGGAATTTCTCAAGGAAGATTGTAATTAGAGTGCGGTTTTATCGTCGTTAAAGGAATAATTAAGAATGCTTCCTGGAGCGAATCGAGGATCGTCCACCGTCGGAATTCGCGGGGTAAAAAGTTTCTCCGTTTCATCGTCACCTTGAGAATTCGCGTTTTAATTCCAGCACGTACAGAAAACGTGTCTTTTTATTTTGGACAAGAGCGAATTCATCGCCATTCCAACAACTTTTCGCGGTAACAGCAGCGAAATGATTCTCACAACTTTTTGTCAGTTGGCAAAAAGTTTATACGCGATGAAGTAAGAACATTTTTCGAGCGATTGCGAATCGAGGAGAGTTCGTCGATTAACGTGACAAGATGATTTCCCTCGCGCCATCAATTCGAAATCTTAATTCTAAACAAAAAAACCGTACGATGATCAAAGCTCCTTCGTGGAAAACTCTCGTGTCTGTTCGCAAAGTCGTCTCAAAGCTACCGCTTGATTTTTGTCACTGGGATACCACGATACAAATTTCGTCCCATGTTTGTTTTCTTCCTCTCTCCTTTTTTTCCACCATCCAGCACGTATTTCCGGTCTGTGGGGGTTTATCTTGCGAAAGCGTAGAGTCAAGAGAGGCTTATTGACTCGGCGATATCGCGCGATGAATGCAAATATGTGCGTGAGACATCTCGGGGGTGGTTAGGCTGTGAAATCTCCTTTGCGGAGCGACTACAAACTCACCCCTCGCTTCCTCAAAGACGAGAGTCTACGCATATTGCATAAAACCCTCGGCTAATCCCGCAAACTTTCTCCCGACCCGTTGAGCGCGAGAATAAGAAGCAGGAAAAAGACTCTGGCGTTTAATCGAGTTTTCCCTGCGTTCGGGGTTAAAAATTCGCTGCCTCGTCTAATTGATCGAGAATTTCATGAATTATGCAACAGATGGGTGTGTCAAATTTGTCACTGCGCATCCTTCATCTTCCGGATATTTTTTCGGCATCGACGAAAAGGAAGAAAAAAAATGGCTCCACATTAGACTGATTAAAAAAAGGGGACTTTTTTCCGAAATCTCCTATTAAATACTTTTGGGAAGGTTGAAAAAGATGCCTGTTGAAAGCAGAGCTCTCAATATTAATATTTCGCGGTTTCTCATCGCATATTTCTATTTCCCTTTAAATAATTGAGGAAAAAAAAATTCAAACTTTGAAATTTTATACCTCGGCTTCAAGTTAATGTACCAAAATGTGCGAAACATATTCTTGGAGGGAATTCAATGCTCTACAAAAAAGGTCCCTTATGATTTTTCGAAAAACTCACTCCTTCAAAAATTATTCAAGGTTAAAGTTAAATTTAGAGTAAATTTGTAGAAATTTTTAATTTCATTTTTTAGGGGTTGCTCGACTTAAAAAATCATTATATCGAGGGCAAAAATAAAGAAGGGCCTTTTTCAAATTAATGAAATTTTTTCACAGAAACTAGGGCCCAAAACAGATATTTTCGTCATAGTTCGATAATGGACCAAAAATAATTTCTATTTTTTTTTTAATTTAATTTTTTAATTGTGTTTGAATCATCCGTTTTATTTCAGATCGTCGAGGCTAATAAATTTTCGAAAAAATGTTGTCGTTTCACTCTTGAACCAAGAAAAAAAAATAAACTGTCACTAGAAAAATGTTTTTGTTATTGTTATTCTCACTACAAGAAACAATCAAAATAAGAAATTATAAAAAAAATAAATTAAAATACAAAAAAAATAGTAATTATTTTCGGCCTATTATCGAACTATGACAAAAATATCTGTTTTGGGCCCTAGTTTCTGTGAAAAAAATTTCATCAATTTAAAAAAGGCCCCTCTTTGTGTTTTCCCTCAATTTAATGATTTTTTAGCTCGGGCAACCCCTAAAAAATTAAATAAAAATTTCTAAAAATGCCCCATATATATTAGACCATGAATAACTTTTGTAGGAGTGAGTTTATCAAAAAATCGTAAGAGACGTTTTCTGAAGAGCGTTCAATTCCGTACAAACATCGCCCATTTTGGTACATTAAATTGATGCCGAGGTATAACATTTCAAAGGTTGCAAATTTTCTGTCCTGCGTTATTTAAATGGCAAATAGAAATATGCGATGAGAGACCGCTAAATATGAATATTAAAAGCTTTCCTTTTAACAGGCATCATTTTCACCTCCCCAAAAATATTTAATAAGGGATTTCGAAAAAACAACTCGCTTTTGTTAATTAGTCTACTCCAAATTGTGCGGAATAAATTTGCCTCTCTTTTCGCCTCCGTTTCGTATAAACATCGCGATGAGAATTAGCATTAACATTAGCGCGTGTACATCGTGAACGATGTACAAACGACGCTCGAAGCTTTCAACGACAGAACGTATTATCGTGGAATTCACAAGTTGGGGAAGGCACAAACGGCGGAGAAAACGTCGGCGCGGTTTAGATGGCACACGTGTGAATAACCACGCGAGGCACTCTCTTCTCGTGAACTAAAATGGAATTCCTAATGAAACGAAATTATTAATCACCGAAGTTTGGCTCGCACGAGAGTCAAAACACGCGCGTTGGGGAATTGCATGCCTCTGGCTTCTACCGCAACCCCTTTTTTTCTACCCCCGGGAGAATGTTCTCTTCGAGTGCTTTTCCAGTTGCAATTTCTTCGCTTAACTTCTCCACTCCTAGCTGAAACTCATACTACATTCTTGATAAGAAAACCGTTGTGAAATAAAAGGCGTGAACTTTTTTGAATGTGTGTGTCTGTGTGTGTGTGTTCGCCCCTCTACTTCATTGTTTGGATTCTGTTCCTTCCTGCTTCTTTTTTTTTATGCTCAGCCCTCCCTTGTCTTATATCAAAGAATATTGAGAAACCACTCGAGATGATACGAAACTCGACATCCCTCGCCAATGTGCATGTTTATATGTGTGTGTGTGTGTGTGTGTTTATAGGGAGTAAACACTCGCTGGAAGATTCTTGTGTGCTGGCTTTCGATCCGAGCAGTGACAGTACTCGTGTATTCACACATTCAGGTGTAGTTTCATCCCCTATACATGTTCAAACATGATCCACTGAGTGCATGAAATTCGAAACATCTCGAGCTATTTAATTGGGACGCTGGACTCATGATTGTGTAAGTGCTTCATCAATTAATTATCCCAAGCAATCCCATGAAAGGGTTTACGTAGGTTTGAAAATTTGAAAAATCATTTTTTTTGGCTAAAAGTAGATGTTTGGAATATTTTTGGTAGCTTCAAGTCAATCGGAGTAAAAATCTAAGAGAGTCTTTGGAAATTCCACTGATTAAAAACGTTTCCTTCTGAAAAGACTATTTTCAGAGTCGGTGGAGACGATTTCTCAAAAACTAATACACCGATCTTAATGAAATTTCGCACATTTCTTTAAAATAAGATTGAATAGGGATTGTACGAAGATATTTTTTTATTACAACTAATTTTATAAGGCTGTAGGGAGTGTACATTTTACCAAAATTGTACTGTTTTGCATACAACTCTGCAAAAAATTTCAATATTTTTTTTTATTTTTTAAATCCTTCGTTTAATCATGGCCTATAATTATCTATTAACAGATGAAATTTAAATTTTTTATTTCAGATGAAACTGTCATGAGTTGTTTACACTTTCCACTTTATTTTTAGGGGTCTCTGGAAACCAAGTCCCACCGGCTGAATTTACCAAACTTCTTAATAAAAATTTCATAAAGTATTCTCCAAATGTTGTTCTTTCAGATACTTTAAATTATGGATAAAATAATTTATCTGTTATATAAAATAAATTAAGAAAATATGCTTTTTCCGTGCGATTCATTCCCTATTTCATCGTCAACGGCTTA
The DNA here is from genome assembly GCA_946863875.1 of Alloplasta piceator. NCBI lineage: Eukaryota > Metazoa > Arthropoda > Insecta > Hymenoptera > Ichneumonidae > Alloplasta > Alloplasta piceator. Next base: position 4,203,479 of record OX333077.1, on the reverse strand, counting down.
CATAATGTTTCAAGCTGCATTAAGTTGAAAAAATGCTCGTACGTGTGATGAGAGCGATATTCATGTGAGATACATATTTTTTGGTGCAATATTTCCGTAAAGAAACGCGAATGAAAACCTGAGACTTTTGTCAAATCGTGAAAGAAGTCTTCGCAATATTTCTTGGGTCTCGTTCCATTCCTAAGAGTGCCATTTTCCTAATTGCCTCAGCCTTCTGTACCGGAGACTTCAAATGGCTCTACCAGATATTACTCTACCAGAAACAAGTCCAACGAAATTTATTTGGCATATAAATGTTACACGTCAGAGTTATTATTTGATAGGGATTTCACGGTAAAACTATTGCATTATCGGTTAGCCACGTACTTAACTAACATATTCTCCGTGAAAGGACATTGAATTACGTTAAATTGTCTTTGTATGTGTGTGTGGAAGTGCGTTGATAGATGGAAATTATCGAGCGTCACAAATTGCGACACCGCGATCAAATGCTGCAAAATGTAATCGAATTTTCCGGACTGTAAATTGAAGAGGAACGAAGTGTGTTAAATACGAATGTCGAAACGACGACAAACCGTGAAAATCCAAGTCCCAGCGGTTGGTTTTCCCACATAAATGTAGGGAGCGAGAAAGAGAGAGTCGCTCTCGTATATAAATGTCGTTTCGACTGCCAAATTGCACGATTTATCACACACATACGCACACAAAACTTGTATTTACAAGAAATATAGGGCACGCGATGGTGGTCATTCTGGGGGAAAAAAAAATTTCCTGATTTTCGTCGTTATGAAAACCTGATATCGTGTAATAAAAGCTATTTTTTTATTTTATTTTTTCCAAGACCCAGCGGTATCTTTGATCTACTCCTTTTCACCCCTCGCTGATCGTTATCCGTTCTTTTCCTCTTTTTACGTTTATATTTTCTTCCTTGCCTCGCGCTCCAAGACACTATCTCTCTCTGTCATCGTGATCCCCGATCGCCAGAGCTTCAGGTAAGACTCGAGCACACCGCAACTTTTTCTTCCTCGGCAAAGGAGAGAAAAAAGAGAAAGAGAGGGAGAGGAAAAAGTTATTCTTCTCGATGTTGAACCAAGGAATAAGGGTGGACGCGGGGGCGCGTGAAAACCGAAGGCGACCGAGAAAGATCCTCGTCTAATGAACTTGGGAGCTTCGAAGATAAGATTGGTAAATCCTGTGCGCTCGAGCGTGGACACGCCAGTGCGAGAGGGAGAGAGAGAGAGATACGACGAAACTTGGTGGATTTTCCGAAGGGTAAAAGTTTGCGGGGTCCTTTCCTAACTCGCCCCTCTGTAAGTTCCCCTATTCGACCACACAACGTCCCACGGTCGCCTGAATCTTCGGCAATCGCGTTCCGGCTATGAAATCCATGCTCATTACTGAACACGTATTCAATTGTCGGCACACTTTTGTTACGAGAGTATTGTGTATCTTGTATATTTGGGCTCAAAAATAAAACCACGTCAATAAGCTCACGAATATCACATTGAGGGGTAATACCGGTCTAGCAATGTGGAAAAATCGTTTTTTTTGGCTTAAACCGTACTTTAGAGTCATAAAAACAATATTCAGTTCGTCTTGTAGCGAAAAAAAAATTTTAACATTTTAATTCTCCATTTTGCTGCAGCGTCTCTTTTTTTCGAAACCACTTTTTTCACTGGGATTCAATTTACTGCTTATTTTTTGTCAAAAATCGATTATTTTTTTTTTTTAATTTGATTCTAAAAAAAAACCACTACGTAGATCCCTAGCCAATGGTACAGAGATTATCAAACTTTTCGATTTTTTGTTGTAGGTCTTATTCTTTACTGGAAATTCGAGCTCCGATCAAAGATTTGAAAAAAAAAGATTGGCTCTGTCATTCTGTATCAGAATTAGGGATGTTCGATTCCGATTCGATTCTTCCAAAGATCGATTCTTTTGCTCAAAAAATCTACCTTTGAATCGATTCTTTCCTTTTCGATTTCTAGGTGAAGTGATTTTTGACCTTAAAAATTAAAAATTCTATTTTTTATTCAGTTCATCCTGTATTAAAGATTGGCAATTGAATAAAGATTGACAAAAGTCTATGAAACATCAACGTCAAGGTTAAAAGAAAAAAAAGTATATGAAAATTTGAAAACGTGAGAAAAAGAGTAAAAAAGATTAAAAGTTAAAATATAGAAAACATGATCAAACGAAAAAAGTAATGGAAAGTCAAAATATATAAAATATCTTAAAACAATAGAAACTTATGTAACAGAAGAAATGTCTGATTTGTTAAATATATTCATAATATTTTCAAGAATATAGTAAAAACTTCAAATGTGTAAAAGAATAGAACTATGTTTAGCCAGAATAAAAACTGCTTTATATTTGTTATTTTGCATTCTCCGTAGTTATTTTGTTATTTTCTATAGCAAAAGCTCAATGAACACTTGCATAAGCTTTAATTGGGAATTAATTTTTTTTAACGATTTTTAAAAATGGTTCTTTGATTCGATTTTTCAAGAAAATCGATTTTCTTGATTCGATTCAGAATCGATAAGAGAATCGATTTTTTTCCAAAGAATCGAACATCTCTAATCAGAATGATAATTAAAAAAAAATTTCATACTTCAATATGTGTTAAATAAATCCTCTGAAATGAAATACTATTCCTTTTTCGATACGCTTAAAATAAATTGTCAAAGTGTTATCTCTCAAACGATAGGATTATGCACTATCCCTTTTTTTGATTATCCATTTTCGCGCGCAATTAATTTGACTCAAGCGCAAGAAAATAATTCGTATAAAAGTGAAAGACTGCATCGAACCAACGTTATTTCACGAATACGATTTTTTTCATTATATTCAAGGAGAAGAAAGTATCCATCAAACGCGCAAAATCTCCATTCCACAAGATTTTTCAAGTAAAGAGAATTTTACGGTCTTCTTCGAATATTCAAGAAAACTTGGCGAAAAACTTTTTTTATACATCCCCTGTCTGACACGCTCGTCAGGTATTTCAGGCTGAATCGCGCGAGTGCGTGATAAAATGCACGTGCCAGGGGCTAACTTTAAAAAACGCGCGCTTCCGCGCATATTTACACGATATGATCTCTCTCGGGAGAACAAGGGATGCTCGAATGATTTTTTCACTCGCGCACACACATATACCGAATGTTTTTCGTCATCGAATTGAGGAAGTTGCGTGGGATACTGCTGACGTGGAGTAAAAATAGGAGTAAAATATGAAGGCGAAGGAAAAAGGCCAAAAAACAAAATGGAAAACTTTTCCGTTCGGTGGGTTCCGTTCAGTATATCGAATTTAGTTGTAGCTGCTGAGCACGCTTGTAAGCATTCATGTGTCACAAAATTCTATGCTCCCAGGGGAAAATGTCATAAATCATGAGAAGCGATCGGTTTGTACATCAGAATTTCTCTTCCTCCCTCACTTGCCCCTCTTTCTAAATGGTGTACGGAAGTTCGAGTGACGGGCCATTGCGAAGGCGCGTTCTCTGTGCTCACCGATCCACGAAAAGTGACACGAAGCAGCGGAGTTTCGGCGGAGAGAAAGAGAGGACTGCTGACATATACATACCTGTACAATATGGCTGCAAAAAGCAGCCCCAGTGGATAACGATGTGGGGAAAGTATTTTCTGCTTAGCAGCGACATGCATATCCACGAAAGGGTTGATGAGACAGGGATGGGAGGAAGGGATGGAGAACGAGAATATTATCGCTGAATATATGTACGTGGGTTGACTATATAATACGCCAGGGATTGGCAAACTGCCTGATTGTGGAACATCGGAGCTCTTCTCGCTCTCCCCTGCGCCTCCCCTTTTCACGTTGGGTCCTCTTCTCATGTTGATCGTGCCTAATCACTGCCGAGTGCATGTTCCGGTTATGTTTGACCGTAATCATCCTATTTACCGCGCCGTTCCCTGTCCCGCTGCTAATCCACTAACCACGTCTGACCTGTGCGAGCCACTTTCCACCATAACCCCTAATTCCGGTCCGGTATCACTGCTACCGTTCTATCGTGCTTCTCTATTCATCCCCTATGACCGTTGGATATACATCTCCCGCATAACGACGGTACATCATCTTGAATCGCACGCTCAATCCACAGGGCAATTATTAACAGCTCGAAAGGGAGCGAGTGGAGCGAGCGTGGGCTCTGGTGAAATAACCACGACTGATTCGTGAATCGAACGATTCAGCCTTGATTGCACTCGAGGATGAAGAATTATCGGAAGAAAAGTGCTCGAGTACCCACTTCAGGGTCTCTCGAGGTTTATTCTTCTCTCCCTCTCGTTGTATTGATTCGAAATTAGTATTTTTTTTTTCAGCGTTAAGTGCACAGTCTTATTTTTATTTCCACGGTCATCTTTTCGCTGGCGATATTGAAGGGCTTTTTTTTATCACCGTGAATATTTTTAGCTCAGAGGAATTTTTTGATGATGATGCATTTGGAAATGGAATGATGAATTTATCGCTATTTACCGAGGAGTGTATTTTTGTACAATTTTGAAGAAAAAAGTTCTAGATAGTGGCGAAGCGAATCAGGTGTTTTTCATCATGATGGCGAACAAATATTTTGGGCGATTCTTTTGGAAAATGAAATGATCGTCAGTTATCATGCTATTCTCAAAATTGTTTTTAAATAATCTGCACTGATGGAACTAGACAACCGAATTGGAGAGAACACGGTTATAGAAAAATTTCCTTTACAAAATTTTTTATAAATTAAATTGTGATTTAAATTGCAATTAGCGATGTAAACAGAGAAACATACCTCTGGCTGATTGATGCTCAGATCGTTGTTTATCCTGGACCAAATATCGAACAAGCGAGGGCGATGAGGAGAAAAATGAAAATTTCCCCAAACGCGGATCACTTTGTATTAATTACGAAAAAATGAATAAATGTAATCGACCATTTTAGTTTGTCGCACTCTCGCTTCATAAATACATTTGTTCAGTGTCACTTACTTTCGGCTTGATGTTAAGGGTCGGCGGTTTTAATCGTATTAAGGTTAACGAGCGCGCCGAGCGTACACGCGACGGATGAGAGAGACTCCTGTATATTACATCACACGGTTTTTCAACTGATTTTAATTGCTCTCGCCGGCGAGAAGCCTTCTGCTTCTGCATCCCGTATCGATGATCATCATTATTATTATCAATATTGTTATCATTATTTTTACCACCGAAAATCGTTCTTTAACGGGTACTCGACGATGCGAGTAAAGTCCAATCAAGCCGATCGACGAAGCACGCGCCACACGTTCATCGTTGACAACAGCGATAATCCACGGGATTCTCGTTTTACCAATTACGAGGGCAAGCGATCCGAGGGAGTGACTTTTTTTTTATCACGAAATCATCGAAATTCCGCACTGCTCGCTCACTCCGCGATTTTATATCAGAATTTTATCATCCTATCGCTCTTTTTTACTGGTCCGAAAAAAGATGTTTTTTTTCATTTCGTTCACGGGAAAGGCTTGTTAGGCGATTGCAAATTTCCCTCTCTCTCTCTCTCTCTCTCTCTCTCTCTCTCGACGCTCCGTTTCCAATCGTTTAATCAGAACGGAATGACGAAATGGCGGAACGAGTAATGTTTTTATTTTTTTTATATATATTGTTTATATCCGTTGACAGAGTGAGGAGAGAGGAAAATAGCTATGATATTGCGTTTAAGGGGATTACGGGCGGAGTTTGAGGCTCTGGAGGAGGTGGGACGTGGGTTTTATTGAAAAATTCCTTCGGGACGATATATTTTTGGATCAGCATTTCCATACACTCTCTCGGGCGTGGATGCAGGGGTCGTGAGGGGATCTCGAGGGAGAACGGCCTATGTGGATGTTATAGCTCTCATGTTCGTCCGCGAGCGCGGAAAACCGTTCCGCTTTATCGCCACTCAAACTGGGATAGTCAATGGCCAAAGTCACGACGACACGGGGTCTTCTAAAAACGTGATCGAATAGATTGTAAATTCGAGACTCGAGGAATATATGATCGATCAGTATTCGCATAATGGGACGATTACACTGAGAAAAAAAATGGTGGAATGAACTAAATATGGAAGCCAAATACGTTCAAACGAGTTTTTAGTTGGTATGATTCAACATTTTTTTGCCTGAATAATATTTTAATAACCGAAGCGCAAAATTATTCAAGAACCTAATTATTTAGTTAGACCAAAGAAAATATTTATTTGAACGTATTTGACTTCCGATTTAGTTCACTCAAACATTTTTTTTCTCAGTGTAGAGAGGCACGATTTTTCGAATTCCATTCAACGCGAAAATTTGTTTAATTTTGTACCGAATCGTCTATTGTACCGAAAAATCGATAAAATTAAAAAAAATTAGTTGATCGGGCAAAAACAGGGTTTTGAGTATTTCATAAAGTTTGATATCGCCAGATCCTTTGATTTGTAAACTGAGCAAAAAATATATCTCTATGTACCAGGATTTGTTAATTTTTAACAAATGTAATGTTGGATATGGCGAAATAAATATTTTTTACCAGTCGATAAATTATTTTGACAAAAATAAAGTTTTGTCACGAGAACGAGAATATTTCTTAACGATTAACAATTTTTGTAACTCTCAAGGAATATTTAAATAAACGTGCCAATTAAGTATATTTCTTTATCATAAACTGTTTTCTCTGTGTAAACTGTTAGTGGGAAAATCGAAATTTTAGCAATTCTTGTACTCTTCATCGCAGATTTTTTGTCAAATTCTCTTCTATTTTTCGTTGCTCTCGGTCAAACGGTAACTTATTTTGTGACTGAGGAATGTACGACGATTTTTGGTACAAGTTTTTGTTTTGGAAACAACATTTTGGATTTCGACTTTAAACCAGTGAATTCCTGAATTTCCGTCTAATTTATCGATCTCTGGAAAGGAATAAACAATGGAAAAATTGAGATTAAAAAAATGTCGACACTGAAAAATCATTCGCAGAAAATCGTACAAAATTTGCGATATCTGAATTTTAATTCCCAAAAATGCCGTTTTCGCCAAATTCAAAGGTTGATGCGACAGTAGTTAAAAAATCGCACTGGCAAATGACAGCTTTTATTCGCATTATGAATGCCTAAGTAATGTGCCTAAAAAAAGGCGTTATTACCGAGGAATTATCGTTTTTTTATGTTCGATTTATATCGATATAAGCGACGAACGATTTTGCGCAAATTCGCGGTTTTTTTCACTCTCACGACGAGCATAAACGAACGTACTTGTACTGATCCGTATTTATGTGCGGTCGTAATAAATATCGGGAAATATATATCAGTCCTCTGACGTATAAACCTGTTTTCGCCATCAATTCTTATCGTCGTTACGAGGAGGGGAGATTCTTGACTGAGCGACAACCACGGAGAGAGTTTACGCACGAGCGAAATACATTTTTCTTTATCGTGTCTCTTTAATCGAGAAATAAGATACTCCGTGTAACAGAGTGTGCGGTGACTGTGTCGGACATTAAACTTGATCCTGTTGGACCGATGAAATTAACGACGCACCAGGATAATATCGTGCGTGAATAAAATTCTCAAGGGTTGGCAATTAAACAATCCCATCGTAAATTTCAACTAAAACATCAGACGATTTTCCCATCCGGACAATAAATATTTCGCCGTGGATTCCCGGAACGATTTTCCCTTCTCAATCCCAAATTTTCCCCTCCCAAATTCCCCCTTATCCTCGCGTCCTTTTTTTACAAATACGCGATGAAAATCGAAATTTTCCTCACGGATTCAGTGACAAATCAGTGCCAGTCGTTTCCTCCCCCCCCCCCCCGGAAGACACTGAATTTCAATTTACGATCTTTTTTTCATTACCGACGACGAGAAAGCGGAAAATCCACCCCCCCTCGGATTTGATCGTATTTCAGCGATAGCGTTACACGCAAGGGAAAAAAGAGGGATTTTGTCGGAACGTGACCAAAGAAACCGAAGTCATTATTCAAGAGATACGGGGTGCGCGAAGAGGAACATAATACATTGGAATAATCGAAGAAAAACAATCCTCTTACGCGAAGAGAGAATTTTTTATTTCACGTCGGATCACGTAAGATGTGTTTTGTTCGAGAGGGAAGAGTCCTCGCTCTATATTTCTCAGAGACGTCGCGTTACTCGAGCGGAATCTTTATGTCGGGAAATAAAAATCATTCGGTATCAATAACCCTGATACGATTATCCCAAGTGCGAGGGTGCAGATGTCATTTGAGGACTCGATTCTCTCTCTCTCTCTCTCTCTCTCTCTCTCTCTCTCTCTTTCTGGAGAACATTTTCGATTTTTCTCTCTTTTTCCACTCTTCAAGCCTCTCGCACCCTCCCTCGACTTTTTTAATCCCTTATCCCGCGAGAGAAAAAGCATCTGGCGTTTTATATAGCCCACGCGGAAAAACACTTGGGCCTCGGGAAACCGAAGGTTTGCTTTATCCGTTAAATGGGATAATGAGAAGATACCCCCGAAGCCATTTCTCTCGAGGTGTATTTTACTTCATTCTTTTTTTTTCTTCTCTACCCTTCGCGATTAAAGGTACAAACAAGAGTTGCGGTCTCGTCGAGCTATCTCGAGTATTTCATCGTTTTATCCCATCAACGGTAAACAATCTTCATCCTCTTCTCTCTATCCTCCCTCTTGTAATTATCTTGATGTCAAGGCTTTGTGTTTTTGAGTTGAAAATTTTAAAAAATTGCAACAAAAATTCAGAAGCACCGGCGAATATGTTGGCACTCGTTCTTTTCTCTGTTGTAATTTTTTGCACGCTCGAGTACGCTTTTAGCATTCAAATGTAAGAACTACACTCCCCAGGAAAGTGCCTGCGATAAAAAGGAACGGGAGAAAAGGGCACTTGAGATCGATTCGTTGTATTTAATTTGGCTAAAAGCAATCGATCGTGCGCGAAAAAAAGAGTTAAAAAAAATGTTGGCGTGAAAATGAGGAAAACCGCGGGAATTTGCGGGGTTGAAGTTGCGACGCGAGACTCCCTTATCTCGTGGAAAACACCCCTGGAGCCATTTCTCGCGCGGTGATGTAATTTACTGTATTCTTTATTTTCTTCTTTCTCTCTGTCATTCGCGATGAAGGAACAAAAGATGCGAGCTCATCACGAGTTTCACGATAATTTCGTCGCTCTGTCTTTCAAGAAGCAACTCCCCTCTTTCTCTCTCTCCCTCTCTTTTTCTCTTATTCGTAATTTTCTCAATGTACAGGCTTTGTGTCCTTGAGGTCGGGATTAAAAATGATTGAGAAATTAAAAAGAAAAACGTGTCAAAGGATTAAGAAAAAATCTCCCAAAAAGGCTCAAACCCAAACACCGTAAATTCGTGGCTAAACTCGCGACACAAATCCGTATCCCGCGCTCTTTCTCACCATGCACAATTTTCGAACTTTGCAGCTCCGCGGGTTTTCGTCACGTGGAAAAGCGAGAGCGTCAAACAACCGCGGGCTTTCCCCCGTCGAGTTTCGGACTCTCGTGCAATATTTACCGAACCGTCAAAGGAAATCGCACAAGGTAATCGCGTTGCTCAAATCCAATCTAGTTGGAAACAAAAGAGAGAGAGAGAGAGAGAGAGAGCAAAAAGGCACAAAACAGAAGCGAGGAAAAACTAAACCATCGAGAAATTGATCGTATTTCGTTTCACCGAGAAAATTGCAACAAAAAGTGACAACAGCTAATTCACGATTATCGAAAAAAATTACATCTATCAAATATATTCAATAATCATTGATTATTTGTTGCTCAGAGCAATAATTAAAATTCCCAAACATTGCCAAAGGCCAATTGAAAACAATAAACCACACTTAAAAATTCTCTTATCAGTCTATCAATAAAAAAAATCACCCCCTAAACTTGGTGTCTTATTCCTCATGGCCCGTACCTTTCTCAACGAATTTCCATCGATCAAAATCGCATCGAAACGCGACGATATTGTCGCGTATCGCGCAAAAGTTTATCAAAGTTTCAGCGCTCCACGTTTTAATCCGGAGGGTAAAGATTCAATATTTCGCGATGCAAGGCTTGCGCTGTACTGATTACAAAAGCGCGGATACGAATACGGTTGACGATTTGATCGCGTGAACGATACGGCGCGTTTGGTTGTTGACGGGCGGAGAGAAACGGAGAGAGAGTGAGTGAGAGAGAGAGACAGAGAGAGAGTAAGAGAGAAAGAGAGGGAGAGGGTGGATAGTTTGGGGGTAGGTGGGAGGTTTTGGAGCGCGTATATGGAGAACCGCGGGTTCGGAGTACCGTGCCAGTACTGGAACTGAAGTTTGACATAGAGTAGTACCGTGGCCGAGACGAAGAGGGTGGTGGCAACGCCGGTCGCCCCGTTGACGAGAGCTAGTGGCTCTCTCGTCTCTCCAACGAGGGGCGCAGGAGGCGAGAGAACGTCGCGCAAGCGCCTCTACCCTCCATCACCAACCCCCTATACATATATTTTATATACAATAAATACACTCATGCCATACATATATCTGGAGAGCACACACTATCCGAAGAGGACTATAACATCGGAAACTCTCTTTCTCTCATTTTTCTCCCTCTTCATTTGCCTCCCACCCTCTCTGTCTCTCTCAGGAGGTGTGTATATTCGGCCGTGAGGGACTTTTCCGCATTTGTTCCTTTTTTCGCAATCGTCCAACCACCCTCCTCCCCGCCCCGGTCTCTCGCTCTCTATCCATGTGTCACTTCGAGCGAGAGAGAAAATTTTACACCCCCTGACATGAAATAAGAACGGAGAGTATGCTCGTTTTCGAAGCTACGCGCCCCGGAAGCCGCCCTTTCTCTTGCCTTTATACGTGCATCTCGCACTCTGTCTTTCCCTCGATGTCTGCATTCGCCCTCTTTTCCAACTTTTCCTCTTTCTCTTTGCCGATACGAGATAGATTCGGGGAATATATAACCTGCGAATGACTGAAACGATGAGAAAGTTCCTCTTTGTTGACGGCAGCGTTTGTTGGGAATTGTTGCATCGGGACACAAACGGACGGGGACTTTTGCTCGCTGTACGAGGACTCTCGCACAATCGGTAGCTTTGCTTCTGTAGTTTCGTCGGCCCTCTTTCAATCTTTCTGTTATTTAGATATATGGAGCTTTCCACGTCAAATCAGGCGGTTGTCAGCTTGATCCCCTCGGATTTTGATGCCCAATGAATTGTGGGTTTCGTTTGGCCCAAAATATGACCTCAAATTTTTAGAAATTTTTATTTCATTTTTTGGGGGTTGCCCGAGCTAAAAAATCATTAAATTGAGGGAAAACATAAAGAGGGGCCTTTTTTAAATTAATGAAATTTTTCACAGAAACTAGAGCCCAAAACAGATATTTTCGTCCTAGTTCGATAATGGGCTAAAAATAATTACTTTTTTTTTAAGTATTTAAAATGTGTTCGAAACATCCGTTTTATTTCAGGTCGTTGACGCTAATAAATTTTTGAAAAATGTCGTTTCAGTCTTAAACCAAGAAAAAAAAATCAAGTCACTACAAAAACGTTTTTGGTGTTGTTATTCTCACTATACGAAAAATAAGATATTATAAAAAAAAATGAATATACAAAAAAAATAGTAATTATATTCGGTCCATTATCGAAGTCTCTATGACGAAAATATCTGTTTTGGGCTCTAGTTTCTGTGAAAAAATTTCATTAATTCAAAAAAAGCCACATCTTCATGTTTTTCCTCAATTTAATGATTTTTTGGCTCGAGCAACCCCTAAAAAATGAAATAAAAGTTTCTAAAAATTTGAGGTCATGTTTTGGTTCAAACGAAACCCACAATTCATTGGACATCAAAATCCGAGGGGGTCAGGCCGATGACCGCGTGATTTGACGTGGAATACTCCATATATATATATATATATATATGGAGGAAGATACTGGAGACGTGTATGAATGATATTCTTGGCAATTTGAAATTTCGCGATCTCAATCTTCTTTCCAACTTCGAGACACATCATGACTCCGCGAGATTGCGCTTGTTCTTTCAAAGATCTTGAAGTGATTTCATTCTGTCACTGCGCATCATTGACTTTTGGAGATGGATTTCCAAAGATTGTTTCGCAATCTGATTGTTTGTGTCGAAAAGTAAAATTGGGGGAAAAAAATCGGACGTGAATTATAAATCAATGTAATGATTATCTTCCATCATTGAGGATGGACAATTCGATTGGCAATCGGTTAAAAATACTTGTAGATACGATTCTCAAAATCGAGGTTCAATTTTGCTCTCAACGATCGCTTCAATTTCCTTGAAATTTTTCATTTTGAATTCCACGTCACCTTAATTTATACAAACGTATTATAGAATGGCGAGGTCCGAACTACAATGCCATTATTCTGGAGGAACCATCGTATATATATATATATGTAAAATAGGTGGATGTATATAGATATAAAGTTTCTCGAGTGATTTCTGAAATTTTCTGGACGAGAATAATGAAGCGTCCGGAGGGTCGAGGCGGTTTCCGCCGCAAATCTCGACTTTTCATAATACGTCCGTATAATACCGTTATATATATATATATATGATGACGATGATTCGGAATTGAGGATGAATTGAAAAGTTGAGGTTGAATAGCGAAGAGAAGGGTTGCGGGATTCTTGAAAAAGCTGAGACGCTCGAAGCGAGAAAAGAGACTCCGAGGGGTGCGATGCTGAAGAGAAAGTTTTATTTTTCACACCCGTATAAAACGAGTATACGAGTATATCTGTATATTATACTCCAGTATATTTACGCGACAAATTCAAAAGACTTTTGGCGAGAAGGATGTCACGATGGCCAAGATCCAAGAACTTCTTTTTTCGCCTCATCTGACGTGAAACAGACGCTGATGCAGTTGTCGCCGACAAAAACACGGCAAAAAGACAGAACGAGACAGCACGATATAGTTGACCGCAAAAAAAAGGATGCACGAAGAGTTTGCACCGCTAAGATGCGGACAATAATTTTTTTTTTCATTTTTTTTCAGGACTGCGACATACGTTGGATTAGGGGATGAGATCCAGGCTGAGGGACGTCAACGTTCTCGGCAATCATTAATCTTCGTTCAAGATAGCGGGGAGTTGACGTTGTAACGAGAATTTTCGAAATAATATATTGACCGATTTAAGGGGAGGGATGTTTCAAAATGTCCGACGAATCGATCGATAATTATTTCGAGATAAAGAGCGCGTCAAAGATGTGAAAAGTTCTCTTTCTTGTCATTGTGAGAGTCATTCTGGAATGATTATTTTCTCACGACAAGCATTATTTTGTTGGGATATCGTTTCTTTTCTCTCGACGTCGTTCGTTGGGATTTTGAACGTGGAAAGTTCAGAGTTCACGTTATTTTTCGCCTCTCGCTCTCTTCTCGTCCTCAAAGTCCTTGCTCCAGCGGACCAATGAGAATCCGGGCGGGTGAGAAGGATCTTCGACAGAAATCCGCTTGTTTTTTTCTCCCTTTTCCGGTGACGGAGGTGGAAGAAAGAGGCTTAGAATTCGACAAAGTCTTCGTCAACTGTATGCGCCGAGAAGGAAACGAAGAGAGCACAGGTGGTCTTAAACCTTACGTCGAATTTCAAACGAACTTTGGATTATTCCACTATGGGAAACTCTTGAACGTCGTTGTGGGTATCACAATGTGGCATCCTGGCAGATCTCACGATGAGGAACTTGCTCCAAACGCGATTATAACGCCGAGCATCGAGAGTCATAGCTTTATATAGGGGATTTTTTGTGGGTACTCAGTCAAAAGCTCACCCCTCTTCATCTTGGATTTGGTGTACTATTGTTTCTACAACCGCGCTTCGACTAAAACACCATCCAATATTTTTTAGATCCTTTTTTTCAATCCCTGACATTTTAAATAATTGAAATATTTTTTTGTAACTAAAGGTTGAAAGAAATTTTTTTAATACGTTTTGGAATGCTCATTGGCCTCGGGATGATCGTAGGAAAGGTCATGGAGCAAATTCGATGGGGTGAACTTCAATTGTCGGTCGAGTTGACATTGAATAATCCATATATATATATAAATACAAAAAGTAAATATATATCTTCGCTTTCGGTCTTGAGTAGCGAAATGCCACGTGCGCGATGGAACAAAGAGATTGGGAAGCAAGTTTGATGAACGACCGAGGGTCAAATGTCAGAGTGGGATCATCGATTTTTCACGCTTACATGGGACAGAGGCAAAGTTACAGGCCTCGAAAAACCTTCAATCTTCCTCCCTTACAACACCGGGAAACATATCGGCGTGCACGGTCAAACGAGTTTTATGAAATTTCGCGACAAGAATATTAAGCCCATCGAAACATGACGTGAATCGGAGATCGCGAATAGGGAGAAAAAAATGCGGCGTCCAATTTCGGCGCGCGAAAATCACAAGTTCCCGAACTTGTCGGACATTTTTTTTCATCAGATTTTTTTTTGATCCCTCACTCTCGGATCAACCAAAAATGGCGTATCGGTCGTCGGAAAGCAATTTTGCGAAATGTGCGTGGAAAGTTATAACAGAAGGATTTAAAAAGAACATGCCGCTACAAACCCCTATAAAAATGCTACTATAAAAAAAAAATTACATAAAATATAGTAAAGGAAATAAATAATAAAATGTAATAAAAATAAAAAATCTAATATAAAAAACAGTAATTCCGGGAGAGTCGAGGGCGATTTAGAATTTTTTTAAATTGTGATTGGCAAGATAAAGAATACAAAATTTTCAAATCATTGCATATCCAAAAAATAAATGAGATTTTTAGCCTCGCAATTTAGTGAACTTTCATTTGACACCCAACACGACGACAATGAATAAAAAAATTTTATCACCCCCTCCAACGCCCAAAAGTATCCCTCAAAATAAAAATTAAGCATTTTCATAGCTTACGCCTAAAAAAAAGTCACCAGAGGCTCAAAGCTAACGAAAACTCAAAGTTTGCTCACGAACAATGTGAACATTGAAGGATTTCGTGAAATCTGAATTTTGAAATTCTCAAAAACAGCTCTTTTTGGGTCAAATTTCAACATTCGATGGGACAGGAGTAAAAAAAATTTCATATTTTCGTAGAAGTCCCGAGGATAGTGAATCAGAGTAACGCTGAATGCTCATGGGGAAATAAAAGGTACAAACATTTGAGAAATTCGTGAAAAAGTGTCTCCCGAATTGTTGGCACGAAATGAGAAGGAAAAAAAGCAAATCACCGCAACTTGGTTTACAGTCCCTTTTGTGCAACAATTTCGATGCTCGAGTTCGAAGTTTGCACACAATGTATGAGCATACATATGGGTCATTCCATGTCAAATTCGCCACTTTCAAACCCGACCCCTTTCGATTCGGCCGAAATTTGTTTCCCTTTTCTACCCCATTAAAAACATTTTTCAGAAAATTTTCAAATTTTTTTCCCAACCCAGAAAAAAACTTTTTTTTCAAATAGCTATAACTTCTTCAAAAATTGACTGATTGGGATGTTTTTTTTCCAAAATTGTTGCCTTTAAATGTACTTTCCGAAAAAAATACAAACAAATTTTTAGATATTAAGATCTATGAAATTTTTCACTTTTTCGAGAAAAATCATCTTTTTCTTGAAGTTGGTCATTTTCAGTTGGTTTTTTTTTTCATTCAAAAAATACTTTGATCAATTCCGGAAAAAATGCCGCTCAACATGGAGTGGGCCGTCATTTCCTACTATTTTTTTTTCACTTTTTTGAAAAAAGAACCAAATTTTTTCGAGGATTACCATGTTCAATTTTTATTTCTCCTCAATTTTCCAAACTCTGCGGTCCTTCATAAATCCTCGAAAATTTCCAGAGTGGTATTTGGTGAAATAAGCCCAGCGGGGAATTTTTTTTTCAATCGATAAAAAAAAAGAAGGAAATGTCGGCCCACTCCATGTTGGGTGGCGTTTTTTGCGGAATTGATCAAAGTATTTTTTGAGCAAATTATTATTTTTCTGGAAAAAGTGAAAAATGTCATAGATTTTAATATCTCGAAATTTGTTTGTATTTTTTTCGAAAATTACATTAAAAGATGAAAATTTTGAAAAAAACGTCATTAATAGCCAATTTTTGAAGAAGTTATAGCTATTTGAAAACAAAAAACTTTTTTTTGGGTTGAGTAAAAAAGTTTGAAAATGTCCTGAAAAATGTTTTTAATGGGGTAGAAAAGTGGTTGATTTGACACGGAACGCCCCATAGACATGGACACTTGTGTATCCATTGGATTCGAATGAGAAATTCATGTCACTTTAGACCGCTCTTTAAGCTAGGGATCTCTAATCCTGTTGGCGGAAAACATCACAAAGTTTTTCCACTTTGGAAACGTTGGAATAGAACGTTGCAATGGCGAATGTATGGAGCAAAGGAAAGTGGCACATTGCGCGAAAGTTACACCGTCACAAGCGAAGCACGAAACATTTGGGATACGAGAATCAACGATGCAGAAGGATAGGAACAAGCAGCAGGATGAAACGTGAATAATGGACGAAGGGGAAGTAGCCAAACGAGAACAGAAGGACGAACGGAGATATCAAGAACAAAGGGGATTAATTAATTCAAAGTTTGATAAATTTACACAACGTATTTTGATTATTCGGACTAACCTTGCGATTTTTGCTTGAATCATTGATCCGTCAATCCATGCCCGGTTTGTCAGCCAGATTGAAGTGGAGAGGCGTATAATCGCAGATTAATCTCTCGCGAGTGAGATCGGGAAGCAAAATTTCCTCGTCGTCGTGCTCGACGCCTATTTCGATATCTGGCTCTGTATTGACATAGAAAAAATACGGTATTTCCTCGTTCGTCGGTACAACCTCGCTATCCATCACTGTACGATTGACGATCTCTTTGACCGCCTGCCAAATAAATTTATAATCGTCAATCGAAAATTTTTCGACCGCCTTAAGTGCATGCATCCCCTTAAGAGACGGGGTAAAATTTTAAGGGTTGTCACCTGATCGCCCACTTCCAGCCAGTGTTTGTAGAGGGATCGGTAGACGGTCGCTTGTTTTTTCATCTCTCTGACGAGACTCTGCATATCTTCTTCGTTTTCCGGTATCGCGATAACCTGAAAATAATATAAATACACTTTGTACCGCTTGTTTCCCCATTTTCCTTTTCTCGTCCACTTTAGCAACAGTCCGACGTGCACTCTCATTTTAATTCAGTAACTATTTTCTCTAGCATCTACCAACGAGTCCTCATGCACTGTACACGTATTTTATACATTCGCACACACAAAAGGGTGGTCCAAAAAATAATAAACCCCATTTTCCGATTGCCCTCCTCATCGAAATTCTCGCGATTCCTCCTGACAACATGAATCTCCTAAGAGCGGCAATTTGTGGAATTTTTTTGAGTACTGCAACATCAATTATGAAATTTTATCAAAAATGGCGTTTTCCCAGCTTAGGAAAAGAATCGCAAAAAATTCGAAGAATGCATGAATAGAAGAATTTTGAGTTATATGAATTTTAAAAATGAAGTACAATTTTTTCTTGTTGCCAAATTTCAACATTGATGCGGCAGTGCAACGAATAATCGCACTTGGCTCCCCTTTCAGGAGTTCTATCTTCAAGGCAAGGGGTCTGGAAATCCTGATGAGGAATGCGATCGAAAAATCATGTGGTGCTTTTTTATCAACGTCTCCCTGATATAAATAATGGTTGCAGCTGAAGACAACAGAGAGCAAAAGCGAAAAACAAGTGAGATCTCTAGTAAAAAGTTACTTTGACTTCTTGGTTCTTCTTTTTCTCTGGCACTTTACTTTCCTCCATCGCCGTCGGGACCAACGGTTCCCAGGGTACTCCGATCGGCCAAGCAATTTTCTTCGATTCCACTGTTTCTTCCTCCTTCATTTCTTCGTCGTGCAACGATACTTTGCTTTCATTCTCCTTACCATTTTCGTCCACATTCGTGAATTCCTCGTTTTCGTCCTTGTCTATATCATTCAACGGGCTCGTCGACGACTGTTCCATCCCCATGGCATCGGTATCCGACGTCTTCACCCCGACCACGCTCTCCTCGACCCCCTCCTCCTCAACCTTCTCCTCTTCGCTCTTCCTCTCATTCTCCAGCTCAATCGTTTTCCTCGACGCGTTCGTGCCTGGCATCGTATCCCTTCTTTCTGCGTCTCCAACAGACAAAAAGTTTTTCCTAGTCTCTTTTGTTTTTTTCATACCGATGAAATCTAAAATGGGGCAATTTCCAACCGGAAGTTTCAAAGTACATGGCTATATCTGTATACATATATATGGGCAGGAGGCACGCAATTAGCGCGTGACTGAAGTTGTTTGTCTCATCGCAGCACCAACTTTGACGGTTTCTCCCTCCCTTCGACAAAGAAGAAACCCTTCTGCTCGTTCTTTTAACATCGTCATCGTGACCTTGTCATTTGCATTTCCCTTCAACCGGTATTGTGTTCTCGACTTTACCTAATCTATATTCAATCGATGACTTGCGGGATCTTTGAATTTCATTGATTATTCAAGAGTATTTGTTTTTTCTTTTCATTTTCTCACTTCAATGACAATTAACGCTCGCGTGTCCTACTTAAAGGTCAAATCATGTTGGTTTTTTCGCGACGTTTTCACTGTTTTTCAGATTTTCCGCGATACTTCTGCATGACTTCTTCGTTGGATAAAGTGTATCGGAAATTTCGTCGATCAACTTCGATCGATCCTCGTGCATGCAGCGCTACCTCGTTTCAGATACACTTTACGACGATTTTTATTACCCTTTAGGGAAGGGCGCGAACGAATCTCCTCGTTACCTCTCGGTGGATACAGTTCCCGAGAGATTATACCGCGTGATATTTCGAGGTTGTTGATGATGCATGTTTGTTATACCCTGAATCCACTTAGGAACGAGCTATATCGCGATCGGGCTCTTCTGGTTCTAAACTCAAGCGCAAAACCGCGAAACACGATGGCCGATGTATCGAAGTCTTTTCGCGCGAAAGACTCTGGAACGAGCCCTTGGTCAGTTATATACACTGTCGTCCAAAAGTTTGGAACCGCTCGCCCCGATTCCGCACCGCACAAAATATTTCAATTCAAGGAGGGGCGTTTCAAATGGAACATATTCAGCTTCATTTCGCTTTTTCCGAAAAAAAAATTTGATTTTTTTTTACCCCGGTACACTCTTTGAAACATGGTCATTTTTCGGCTTTTTTTTGGCGTTGAAATTTTTGCGCACGACCCATGAATTTTTTTAAAACTGTTTTTCGCATCAGAAACTTGTGGAGGGAAGTATAAGCTCCAATCTCATTTTTTTTTAAGTTTTGCACGATTTTTTTTCGCAAAAATATTCAATTTTTCGCAAAAAACGACCGTATTTATGAAATGTAGTGTAACTCCAAAACTACTGGATTTTTGTGAAATTACTGAGATAGGGATGTTTAATTCCGATTCGATTCCTTAAAAAATCGATTATTTTGTTCAAAAAATCGGTCTTTTAAATCGATTCTTTCCTTTCCGATCCTTAGGTGGATCGATGCTTGACCTTAAAAATCGAAAATTCGATTTTTGTTATTTTAAATTATGTTTTTTTGGTTAAAACTGCTTTATATTTGTTATTTTGTATTCATTATCTTATATTAAAAATAAAATAATTCAATCTATGCATTTCCCATAGCAAAAATTTAACAAGTACTTACGTAAACTTTAATTAGCTATTAATTTTTTATGATTTTTAAGAATCGATTCTCGCAAAATCAATTCTTTGGATTCGATTTTTCATGAAAATCGATTTTTTTGTTTCGATTCAGAATCGGTAAGAGAATCGATTCTTTCCAAAGATTCGAACATACCTACACTAAGAGAGTAAAAAGTTATATACAATTATTCTAGATTCCATGACATTTTCTCAGCATTTTTTTCCAAATTTTATTTTTTGCGATTTTTTCCTGTCAACAAGATATTTTTTTATTTTAAACAATGGGGTCTCTTACCTTATCTACATGGCTTTTTCATCGAAAAACCTCATCTACATGGCTTTTTTGTTGGCAAACCCGTGTAGATGAGTTAAGAGACCTGATTGTTTAAGGTAAAAATATATCTCGTTGACAAAAAAAAACTTGAGAAAAAAATTTTGAAAAAAAAATTCTGAAAAAATGTCATTGAATCCAGAACATTTGCATGTAATTTTTTAACCTCTTGTTGATTTCACGAAAACCCAGTAGTTTTAGAGTTACGCTTCATTTTATAAATATGATCGTTTTGTGCAAAAATCTGAATATTTTTGCGAAAAAAAATCGTACGCAACTTTTTAGAAAACAAAATTGAAGCTTATACTCCCCCTCACAAGTTTTTCATGCGAAAAACAGTTTTAAAATAAGTTCATGGGTCGTGCGCCAAAATTTCAACGCCAAAAAAGCCAAAAATCGACCATGTTTCAAAAGACGTACCGGGTTCAAAAAAAATCGAACATTTTTTTTGGAAAAATGAAACTGAATATGTCTCCTTTGAAACGCCGCTTGTTGAATTGAAATATCTTCATTTTTGAAGGAGCAGTGAAACTTTTTGTGCTCGAAGCGAGTGTTTCCAAATTTTGGACGGCAGTGTATATTGATTTATTTATCGAGGAGCGGATCTTGAACGCACTTTGAATTTAATGTCGATATCAAGGGACGAAGGACAATTTATGGCGCAGTATAAGTACATCGTGGAGTAAAAATGGACGTTTGATCAAGTGGGTGACAGTGATAAGCGATAAAAAATGGGATACCTCCTTCAGATCGGTCACTCTCTTGATCGTCCGATTCTGAAGTCCCTCGGGAAGATTCCTCAAATCCCGGTCGTCCCCCATCAGCTGTCGATGATGCTTTTTTCACTTCTCTCGCGGAATCTTCTCGATATTGCTGTTCACTGCCGAAGAAGCTTCTCGTTGACTTCGTCAGCTTGTTCTGAACACGCATACAAGACTTATCAGTAATTCGGATAGACAGCACTCTCGGATTTTGGAAAAATCGATTTTTTTTGCTCAAACGATAATTTAGGGTCATAAAAATAAAATCAAAATAAAATAAAATTTTTAGGGAAAAAAAATGGTAAAGGTTCAATTCTGGATTTAGACGCAGCACCTCGAAGCAGATGCTGAGCACGATGAAAACCTTGGATGCGTTTTTCTAAAAACCGCTTTTTTCAAAATGGAAGGACAGATTACTCGAACAACATTGCACGGATATATTTTAAACTTTGACAGTAGCTTCACAATTCTCTATATAAACATTATCATGGCTCTGTCGTCGCCATTTTCTATAAAAATTATGATGAAATTTTTTTTCCATACTTCAATATATATTGAAATAAATCTCTGAAAATAAATCCTACTTTTCTTTGCATGCTCCCAAAATAAATTGTTAAAGTTAGGCCTTCTTTGGCCCTTGAAGAGAGGAGAAAGAAAACACGTGCCTTTTGTAGACTGGCTCCTTTATTTTCCTCTGTTTTCCTTTTAATAATTATTAATCTTTGCAGCTTCTTTTTTTCATTCAATTTTCTCTTACCTTCTCAATGTCTCTCTCGGCTCGTCGCAAGTGCTCGCTCATTCTCAATACGAGATTAATGTGTGAACGCAGCCAGGCATTCCACTCGTTCGCCTTTTCCCCTACTTTCGTTAACCACACACTCCATACTCGTACCTTCTCCGATGAAACGGCGTAAAGACGTTCCATTGATTTGACGATTTGCCTGAGAACAAATGAACGTGTTACCGTGACGACAATTATATTCTACGTACTTAACAATTTATTCGCTCAAATAAATGCGCGAAATAATCGATGACATTATCGTGCAGGAATTCGAAGGACTTTCTGGAATTATTTTCTAGAATTTCTAGGAATTCTATGTCATGATAATGATGGAATAAAAATAATAATTATAAAAGCAAAGACTAATAAACGAAAAAAAAAAACAAATAAAAAAAAACAATCATAATAATCACACCATATTCAACGAGTTATTGAAGATTTTAGAAATTTTTAGATGATAACATCCTTTATGATAATTCCAAAAAATTACCTCACTTTGCAAAATATTCTAGAACGTGGTTTATGATGTCATCATCTGAAAATTGTAAATTCAAAAAATCTTGCCGTAATTCATGGCCCAGACCAATTAAAAAATTATCACTCGAGTGATGAACGAATAACACCTTCAATTTACCATATCGAAAGTCTCGGTAATTCCTGGATGAATAAAACGACAATACTCATTGAATTTGGAAGATATTTGAGGCGTGGACTTTTCGAATAAGTACGGCGGTTCGGTAAGCAAGCAAATTTTCATGCTGGGAAATATAAGCTCTGTGGGGAGGACCCCACGAATTTACGTGAGAACCGTGTACAGCATCGAAAGTGGATTAAGACCGTGCACGGATCCTTCGATGGTTCGTTCTCCGCTATCGATATAGATTGAGCATCAACGAAAAAAGCACGCCGTCGAGCGAGCTTCTCGTATGGCAAACGAATTTTGGCCCAATCGAATTAACAAAACGTGACCTCAACCCGACAATGCCTGCTGGTTTCCAAACACGAAAAGGTCTCCTCGAAGCGGACGCCTTTTAGCACCGGTAAACTCGCAAGAGGAACGAATATATATATATTAGGGTGATTCGTTTCAGGGCAACTTTTTTTTTTACCCATCGTGCCCGAAAACCTTTAGTTGGTACCCAAAAACGAAGTTTCGTGAAAGGGGGGTGTTGTCAAAAAATATTTAGAGGTCGCTAATCAAAATTGAAGGTTTCCCATTTGATTAACATTGGAAAAAAAAAATTTCTCATTATCAGTGTTACCATTCCGCGAATTTTGATATCGCGATATTTTCCAAGCGGGTTCTTATAGGAAACATGATACTCTACAATAAAGTTCATTGAGCCATGTCCGTAAATTCGACCGTTTCAGCGGTATCATTGTTTCAAGTGAATATTGTATGAAAGAATCTAATCAAACGGCTGTAATGCCTAAGCTATTGGATATATCGAAAAAATTCAAATGAGAACTTTGTAGAGAAAGTAATTGGCTACGAAAGTCTCATAAGCCGAGCCCGTAAATTTAACTCTTTCTCAGGTATAGGTGTATGAAATAAAATAAATAGATATTTTTTTGTTTTATTCAATCAAACGAACTCCATTTTCTATGAGATAGCATGTACAAAATCATCAGAAAAACCATTCAACAAATGTTACAAAGAATTCCTTATGCAAATAAATCAATAAAACAAAAACAAAAAATCTATTTATTTTACTTCATCCACCTATAGATGAGAAAGAGTTGAATTTACGGGCTCAGCTTATGAGACTTTTTTGTAGCAAACTTCACTTGAAATAATGATACCATTGAAACGGTTGAATTTATGGACAAGGCTCAATGAACTTTATTATAGAGTATCATATTTCCTATGAGAACCCACTTGGAAGATATCGCGATATCAAAATTCACAGAATGGTAACACTAATAATGGGAAATTCTTTTTTTCAATGGTAATCAAATGGGAAACCTTCAATTTTGATTCGCGACCTCTAAATATTTTTTGGCAACACCCCTCTTTCACGAGACTTCGTTTTTGGGGACCAACTGAAGGTTTTCGGACACGATGGGTCAAAAAAAAGGTGCCCTGAAACGAATCACCCTAATATATATATACATATGTGCGTACTTTTTTCGGATCAACGAGCACGAACAAATTGCGCCGATTCATCGGAAAATCCGATGGCAAAGATTTCATTTGGCAACCACTAATTTTCCGTTCAACCCTTCGACGATCATTGATAGATTGGCATTCCGAACCCCGGGTGTTTCCAAACGAGAAATGTTTTTTTTTCTTCTTTTGACAAGTGAATCTTATTTAACCACTCGAACGATTTGTTTTAGCATCTGTGCACAAGAGCTTACTATCAGCGATATATATGGCTATTTTTTAACCCTTCCGTTTACCGATTTCCCAATTAAATTTCCTGAAAAACACGGATTTGCAATTTGCGATAATAAGGTCCCTGATGGATCAATATCAAAACTTATGATTCCTGTTTGTTAAATCATTTTTACAATTTGTTTTTAGATTTGGACTGTATTTTGAAAACAACTGTTTTTCGCCTTTTTTCCCCTCTCTTCAGGTGCACCCATCTTCTAGAGGATTTTTTTTTTAAATACATTTTTACGATTGTAGTCATAAAGGGAAAAGTTTGAGCTTCAATTTCCGTTTTTTTAAACTTTGAGCGATTTTTTCTTCCAGAGTTATTCTGTTTTTTGTGAAAAAAAGGGAAAATTTGAAAACTCCCGTATAACTCGAAAACTAAAGAGGATTCATGAAAATCTTTAGGGTAACAGAAAGTTGCGTCTGTTTTTGTTGAATTCAGAGGAATTTTTTCAAACATTTTTTTTTCTCATTTTCTGAGTCGGAGCTTAGATCATTCAATTACCATAACTCAAGAACTATAGGATTATTGATAAAAGTCCAAGAGGGGAAAATACTTTATTTTCCATTTTCAACACATTGGAATTTTTTTTTCAAATTTTTTTCCCAGATTTTTTTCCCACCCTCAACATGAGAAAAAAAATGTTGGAAAAAAAATCTAAAAAAATTCCTCTGAGCTCAAAGAATACAGACGCAACTTTTTGCTATCGAAAAGTTTTTAATGAATCCTCTTTGTTTTCGTGTTATACAGGATTTTTCGAATTTCCTCTTTATTCACAAAAAAACAGAATAACTTTGGAAAAAAAGATCGCTCAAAGTTTTTAAAAAGAGGAAATTGAAGCTCAAACTTTCCCCTTTATGAAACTAATCGTGAAAATGTATTTAAAAAAAATTTCACTAGAAGATGGATGCACCTGAAGGGAGAGAGAAAAAGCAAAAAACAGTTGGTTTTCAAAATAGAGTCGAAATCTAAAAACAAATTGTAAAAATAATTTAAAAAACAGGAAATAAAGCGAAATTCTTCCCCTTTAAAATGCCGTTTGTTAAATTAGTTTACGTTGACTTCCGGCGAAATGGCGTAACAAAACGTTCAAAACCTTTCTTGAAGTTTTGTTCGGAAACTTTTCGCCGGTAGTGTACATAAATTAATTAATTCAAATGTATTATTCTTTTATCAACCATATGTATTTCTCGCCCTGAGAAACTTAAACTTATTATATTTGCAAACGTCCCGCCATTTGAGCTTCGAATAATCGGATCCTTCATTCTCGGATAAATTCAATCTCATCGAAATATAATTCTGTCTGTATCATTGCATTCGACGTCTATAGGTTTATAGCAAGATAGTATGGTTGGTCTCGCGCGTGGGAATCTTCAAGAATAGTGTGGTAAGCGGATTTGTGGTTAACACCGCCATTCTCAAGACCCAATATACATGGTATGCATATAGGCTTTCTCATATAGCGGTGGTCGCGAATCAACCAGTGAGGATGACTGACTAAATATTGATTCTTCCTACTGACATATATAACTACTGCGATAGAAAGAGAGAGAGGGGGGGGGAGGAAGAGACAACAATAGCACTGTGGTCACGTAATCAATCCTCCTCTGACATGAGTCGAGGAGTTGCAATAGTCTATTGATGGAATTATGTGTATCACGTTTATTAATGCATAAAGACATCGAATTTACCATTATTACTCTAATTCTTTTTTTTTCCCTAATCATATATAGAGGGCAAGGACGGAGGCAAAATAAATACGAGAGGTTAAATGGACCCCGTAAAAAATTATCAAAATAAAATAAAAATTCAGGAAAAAAGGGTGGGTCCATTTTGCCCCTTCCCATCCTCTAAAATCTACATAGAGCGTAGGTGCACAATATAATAACATTATCAATTAATTCGATATATGTGTGAGTCAGTTGCGAGAGAATTCGCAGACTCTCGGGTCTTAATCACGGTTGTTTTTCTCGAGAGCCTCTTTTTACGTCATTCAAGCCTACACATTGCAATCTCCCTCCCTCTCCCGCTCTATCTCTTTCTAAAATTATATCGATCGAGGATACACGATCCGCGACTATTTTCAGTTTATTCGAGAATTTTCTCGCAAGCCCCAGAAGCATCCTGATTTTTGTATAAAATGCGCAAAGGCGGGGCATTAAATTCTCAAAGCATGACGAAGATATTCATAAATTGAAAATATGTTTTTTATATCAATTTTTTCTATTTACTTTTTTTATTTCTTCCACTCCCCACCCGAAATTTTGTTGTATATGTCTGAAAGAGAATTCCCGGAAAGTTACAGCCCTTAATATTAATATTAAGTACTTTCCCTTCGCGTGATAAGTTTTTCCATCTAAAATACACGTAAATGAAAAACTTTTTTCGTCCAAATTTAACCACTCCACGGTTTTTTATGCTATCACATTAATTTTGGTCGCAATTTACGTAGAATTGAACGATCTTTAAAAGTGTCCAGGACAACGCAAGTGTAACTTACACTGGTGCGATGGTACGAGTCCCTAAAGTGGTTTTTTACCCAAAATTCTCGATTTTTTGCTGTTATCTCGAAAATGATTGACTTAACCGAAAAATCATAGAAGAAAATTTAGTTGGAAATTTAATTTTCTACAAAAAAGGTCCTTTGGACCTAACTGCTAAAATTAATATCTCTTGGGATATTGAACCTTAACTTATTTATGGTATAAAATTTGTATAGTTTATCGAACCAAAAGTTTTAAATGGTTGATATTCCATATCATATCACCATATCACATATTATATCAACAGTTGTTATATGATATGAAATATCAACAATTTAAAACTTTTGGTTCGTAATCCATAAAAAATTTCATATCACAAATAGTTAAGGTTCGATATCTCAAGAAATATTAATTTTAGCAATAAGGTCTAAAGGACCTTTTTTGTAAGAAATTAAATTTCCAACCAAATTTCCTTTTATGATTTTTCGGTTAAGTTAATCATTTCGGAGATAACAGCAAAAAATCGAGAATTGTTGGTAAAAATCAACTTTAGGGACCCGCACCATCGCACCGGTGTAAGTTACACTTACGTTGTCCTGGACACTTTTAAAGGTCGTTCGATTCTACGTAAATTGCGACCGAAATCAA
The DNA here is from genome assembly GCA_946863875.1 of Alloplasta piceator. NCBI lineage: Eukaryota > Metazoa > Arthropoda > Insecta > Hymenoptera > Ichneumonidae > Alloplasta > Alloplasta piceator. Next base: position 4,176,463 of record OX333077.1, on the reverse strand, counting down.
TGCGATAGCATAAAAAACCGTGGAGTGGTAAAATTTTGACGAAAAAAGTTTTTCATTTACATGTATTTCAGATGGAAAAACTTATCACACGAAGGGAAAGTACTTAATATTAATATTAAGGGCTGCAACTTTCAGGGATTTTTCTTTCAGACATATGCAACAAAATTTCGGGTGGGGAGTGAAAGAAATAAAAAAAAGTCGAAAATAAAGCCGCCCTAATATATATATAGCACTATGAAATGAAAACGATTTTTTTAAGCTTATAAATACGTGACGTAGAGTTATTTTTCGTGTTTCCATATGATAAAATATACAGCATGAGGATCGTAAGAATGTGGATGCGGTGCCAAAAGTTAAAACCGAGAATTTCGAGGGTAGACGAGACCATTCGAGATGGAAAAAAAATTCCCTCGACGCGGAAAAAACTTTTTTTCTTCCCGTATTATCCATCTTTTCTTTATCGATCCCACAAAATTGGATATATATATATATATATATATTTTTTTTTTGATCACTCACAAATTCGGTGGTACGAATTGGATGCCAATTTCCTCCTGCGACGGCGTCAGAACGATTTTCTCACGGTCTTCTCCGCTTCCATCGTCGATCGGCTGTCCATTTTCGTTCTGTCAACGGAAGCAACGAGGCAAAAGTGATGAGAGGAGGTAAAAAGAGATGCGCAAGGATATACACGAGTGAGATAATCATGAGAAAGAGGAAGAGAGAGGAAAAGCGTGTCGATGTAAATCTCCGAGCCCGGGCAGAGATTGAGAGAAAACCGAGAGGGATGTATGGGAGAGCTTTAATTTGCATTCAAAACCGGAGAAGCTCGCATGTAACGATAAGGTAACTGAGCGTGGAGACTCGCTCTCGTGCACTCGCGTATGTAACAAATTGCTCGCAACGAAAAGAGCCAAACTCCTGTCATTTTACACATTGAATATTCACGTTTCAGCCCTTTTCTCGCTCATCAAATCCACATAAACGTTCGCAAGCTAAACGCAGACTGAAAGGAGGAGACGAACATTAAAACCGAGGGATGTACCCGCTTGCGAAGAATATTAAGGGGTTATACGCAGTCAGGGTTTTCAAAAAATCGATTTTTTAAATTTCATTTTCATGATATACATGGGTCATTCCATGTCAAATCGACCAAGAGTTGGAATTGACCCCTTTCAATTACGATGAAATTTGCTCAGAAGTTTTCGTTAGTAATAAAACAAAGTTCTACAAAAAGAAAAAAATTAAATTTTTTTTTTCGAAAGTTACGCAAAATTCAACATATCACAATTTTTTAAATCTTTCAAATTTATTTTCTTGTTATTGTAAATAACATGTAAATATTATATACTTGTTATTGAAATTTAATATACAAAGAAATATGAAATTTCAATAACAAGTATATTATATTAAAAACATTTTAACATATTAACGAAATCTTTTTTTTTTTTTAGTTTATCCGATTCGGAGATGTCGTGCTCACCGCAGCACGCCCTTTTTTAAAGGACTTCCCAGAGATCGACTACAGCGGCTTTGAGAGTTATTATTTTTGAAAAAAAAAAATTTCAAAATAAAGTTAAAAGTTACAATAATATGTATATAAATTTTTACGTTAATAAATTAAACTATCTTTCCAGAAAAAAATCTTAAAAAACACCTTTTTGGCGTCCTGACTGCGTATAACCCCTTAAAGACTCTTTCCCCATTCCCTGAATCCGGTTACGATGCATCGGCAGTTTGAATCTCTTGCCACCTGTGTAAAGGAGACAGAGAGAGAGAGAGAGAGAGAGAGAGAGAAGGAGGAGAAAGGGTAGGAGGGAGCTTTATTATACATCCAAGACACGATCGGTGTATATACTAAGCAAGATCACAGTGGGATGAAAACACAGTATCACGAAGACATTATACTAACGACAATGGTATGCAACGTTTTATATACTCCATAGTGACCGTACTTAGTATAAATTTCGCTGTCTTTATGTTTTATTCCCAAGAAAATGATCCCAGAGGCGAGAGGATAAATTCGGAGCGTGCGAATTTCCCCTCCTCGGGCTCTTCCCAAATGGAGTTTTGTCGTACTCTCGGCTTCGATGCAACAAAAGCGATTGGAAATTCATGCAAATAGAATTAAGGCAGTCTGGATAGTATATTCCTATTACTGCCTCTGCCTTCGCGACGGAAATTTCGAATTTAACGTGAATCTCTCGCACGCAGATGCGTTCCATCCAAACTTGTGACAAATTCAATTATACCAATCGACGAAAATGGCTTCCGGTATCGTTTATGACCAAAATTTACCGAGTGCGCTGATTTGCGCTGCAATTTAATCGAGCGATGATACGAACATTCCGAGTGATGTGTCACAAATATTGCCGTTTTTTATGAACTTGGGTGGGTCAAGAAATCCCTCAAAAAATTTTCATTCCATAGTAGAATCTGTTAGTTATTTTCCCTGAATGTTTTATTGGAATCTTCCTAAAATTGAATGAGCTACATTTTCTAGATGTGAGGAAGATTTCTCCAAAATGGCTGAAAACCGAACCGCAAATTTTTACAAAAGGTTAATAAATATTTTTTTCACCGATTGATCCAAGATTCTTTCTCGCCGAGAAATAATTTCTATTTTATAAACAACTTGATGTCAAAATTTTTATCAAAAATTGATTTTTTTTAAAGCCACTATTTTGTTATAAATTAATATTCTGCTTTTTCCTTCGATTAAATACCAGAGAATACTTTATATGGACAATTTTTTTATTAACAACGTAAGCGTTTATATTAACAATACTTTATATTAACAACGTAAACGATTTTCTAGAGGAATTTTTTTAAATGCATTTTTACGATTGGATTGATAAACGGGAAAATTTGAGCTTTGATTTTCTTTTTTTTTACCTTTGAGCGATTTTTGTTGTCCAAAGTTATTCTGTTTTTTGTGAAAAAAAAGAGGAAATTTGAAAAATTCCGTATGACACGAAAATAAAAAGGATTCATGAAAAACTTCAAAATAGCAAAAAGTTGCGTCTGTTTTCGATGAGTTCAAAGGATTTTTTTAAGATTTTTTTTCCTAATTTTTTTTTTTCATTTTCCGGGTCGGAGCTCAGATCAATTACGATAACTCGAGAACTATGGGATTATTGATAAAATTTCAAGAGGAGAAAATACTCTATTTTACCATTTTAAAAACATTCGAATTTTGTTTCAAATCTTTTTTCCACATTTTTTTCCAGCCTCAACATGGGAAAAAAAATGTTAGAAAAAAAATCTGGAAAAATTCCTCTGAACTCAACGAAAACAGACGCAATTTTTTGCTATCTTGAAGTTTTTCATGAATCCTCTTTGTTTTCGTGTTATACGGGATTTTTCAAATTTCCTCTTTTTTAACAAAATACTGAATAACTTTGGGAAAAAAAAATCGCTCAAAGTTAAAAAAAAAGGAAATTGAAGCTTCAACTTTCCCCTTTATGAATCTAATCGTAAAAATGTATTAAAAAAATTTCTTCTGGAAGATGGGTGCACTTGAAGAGAAGGAAAAAAAAGGTGAAAAACAGTTGTTTTCAAAATAGGGTCCAAATCCAAAAATAAATTATCAAAATAATTTTAAAAACAGGAAATGAAGCCAAATTCTTTCCCTTTAAAATGCCATTTGTTAAATTAGTTTCCGGTGACTTCCGGCGAAATGGCATAAAAAAACATTCGAGACTTTTTCTGAAGTTGTCCATATATAAATGTTTACATCAATAAATCGAAATTTCTGTCCAGAAAAAATTCTTTAAAATCATTTTTTTCGCCCTCTTGACTGATCCCTCCAAATATTAATGGAAATCTAGGATTTTCATGGAAATCCTAGAAGAATTTCGTTGAAATCCTAGAAGAATTTCGTTGAAAGGGAACTTGTAATTGTATACAAACGATCGTTTCTGCTTCGAATAACTGCATGATTAATCTGATTAGGATGATTAATCAATTACCAGATTGGCAAAGTTTTTAATATTTGATAAGTGAATGATAAATATTGTATCCACGAATATTCAAGTTTCGCGAATATTGGAGTAAACGTTGAAGAATAAAAAATTGGGAACGAGAAACAATTACAAACGATGCACTTTCATTTGCGAATGATTAAGCCTTTCGGACAGGGCAATATTTTCGTCTAGACGGGGGGTCGATCGTAAATACGAATCGTTCGGATGCAAAACTCGCAATGATAGAAACCAGATACAAAGAGTGAGAGTGCGCTTGTGTGTGTGTGTATTTTTCGAGTATGTAGCGGAAGAGTCTCGTCGTTGGAGAGCGACGAGTGAAAAAGCGTTCTCGAGAGCGAAGTCTCAGTAATACGTATACCGGTCGAGCGTGTTTGGGGCTTAAAAATAACTGGCGGTCCAATGTTAAAATAGAATTGTCAGGGCTGTATCCCCGACCCTCGATTACCCAGGACGGAATATCTCTCTTTCTCTCCCCTGTCTCTTCTTTGTCACTCGCGGATTCCCACTCGAATCTCGGGTATCAGACCGCACAATTTTCCCAAACAGGACCGATGAAAAAGGTTCGCAACGCGGTAGAAAACAACCCCCGCACCTCAAAAGGGTGCTCGTCCGTCGGTTCGATGAATCGAAATGGGATTTGTAACGAGAGGACATTAAAAAGAGGAAAAATAAAAATATAAAAACATATTGGAACGCTCGAGATCGTCGAATGGAACGATCGAAGGCTCTGCGGGGGTTGGTTCGAAGGGATGGAAAATCTATCAGTTTTCACATCGGTCGTCGTCCATCCTCGATTCGTGTGTAAAATAAGCTCGTGTTCACTGTAAATCTCGCTTCGTGAAAAATTCGAGGGGCATGCGTCGAGTTTGGACGAGCGGAAAATTTGCTGAACTCGCGAATTTTCCCCGTTGACGCAGAAAAACCGAAAAAGAGGGCGGAAGAGAGAGAGAGAGTGGCTCGGGAACGAAATAGCACACTTTTCGTGTCAAATTTATATACGAGCAGACACCAACACACGGAAAATAAACAATGGCATTGTTCATCGACGTATAAGAAATCGAATCTCCTCCTTTTCACCCTCTTTCCTCGACGCCATCCCTCCCTTAACGCCACTCGGACGTAAACCCGACCTCTCGCAAGGTTTTGGCTCGTTGAAAGCTCAAAGCTAAACGCATTCGACGCTAGTTCGTCAAAAATCCTTCTTGGAATGCTCTCATACTTGAATATCTGCTCGCAAGCGTCACTTTTGCTCGAATCTCACCAGCTGAAGGGTGAAATGCGCTATTTTCTACCCCAAATGTAAATAAAAAATCTTTTTGTACAGCTCAATAGAGGCAGAATAAATTCGAAAAATTGTGCTTTTTACCGCGATTCGGCAGTACAACCCCTTAAAAAAATTACTGACCACATTGGAAGCTGTAATTGAAGAAAGTAATTCACTCGATGACGAATGCTTCATGCCAGAATGTGTTTTGGTCGAAAATTTTGAAAAAATTATTTTTTTATATGAGTCATTCCATGTGAAATCGACCAAGAGTTGGAATCGTCCCCTTTCAATTTCGATAAAATTTGGTCTGAAGTTTTCGTTTTTAATAAAACAAAGTTCTACCAAAGGAAAAAAAATTAATTTTTTTTTTCGAAAGTTATGCAGTATTCAAAATTTCACAATTTTTCAAATCTTTTAAGTTTGTTTTTTTAAATATGTCGAAAACTATTATAGTTACGAAAAATCATTTCGAATTCTCCTGAAAGAGTATACTTGGGGCTACGAAAAAAAAATATTCCGAAATAAAATTTTGAAAAATGATGAATTTGGAGAATTTTGAATTTTCAGAAATCATGAAAATCCAAGTTCATTATTAAATTTTTGGTTCCACTTTTTTTTCATATCATACCTTGTACTGATGTTAAAAAATACTGAAATTTTCAGAAAGGTATTCTCTGTTTTTTTTTTAAATATAAATTTTTGAATTTTTGTAAAAATTTTTTATTTTTTTACCAAAATACTGTTATTTTTACTTTTTTTTTACTGGACAAAATTACAAAACTACATGATTGCCCAACTTTGCTTAACTGAGAGGTAAAAAAAAATTTTTTTACCAAAAACTTTTGAAACAAAAAAACACCATCCTGAAAATTTCAGGATCTGTGAAGATCAGTTCAAGATATTATATAAAAAAAAATTCACCAAAAATATTATGTCGATCGTTGAATCGTGAAAAAACGCCTTTTTTGTTTAGACAGCCGCCATTTTGCTTAAAAATGTTTACTAAATAAATAAATCAAAAACTTACTAATTAAGAATCTTTTTTTAAATTTTGTATCGGATGACTAAAGAGGTTGCAATCATATCAACCAGCACACCCTTTTTTACGCCCAGCTTTACCAGTTTATAAATTATTCAATTTTCATTTTTTTTCTCGACAATTTTTTTATTTATTGTCAAAATAATAATTAATATGTTGTAAAAAAAAAAGGATGATAAAAATATTTTTCGTTTTTTTTTCTATCGAGCTCTACAAAAAGCTCAAAATGTATGTCGCCAAACCAGAACACCGCTTTGACTCCAATTCATGCAAATTATGAACAATGAAGAGGCAAATGCACTGCAGTCAGCCAAAACTTATTAGCTCTGCCGCTTTGTGCATGCATTTATAATAATAATATAAATAATGATAATTGCGGTGCCTATTCTTGGTTTATTTTAACCTTGGTCCCAGCACGACCATGGATTATTTTACGAAACGTAAATTCCTCGGACGGGAGTCTCGACGCGCGTTGTTTAGCTGCAAAACGTTGCGAGCCTTGAGGGATGTAAAACCTCGCGTTTTCCGCTCCTCGCCGGCTCGAGATATACCGCAAAACCAGGGATTTTGTGCATATCGCAGATATAACGGTGATAAAACCCGTTTGACGACTACCAACCAAAAGCCTCCGCCCTAGCATCGTTTGAAATCTCATTTTCCACATAACGTAAATATGTATTAACGGCGAATAGAAAATCCTCCCGTCCACCAGCTCACTAATTAATAATGCATTATTAAACCACGAAGATAGTAACGTTAATGCGCAAACGATTTTACGATAAGCGTAACGAGCAAAAAACATCAAAGGCAAAAATGGCACCTTTAAGCGAGGATTAGTCTTGGAACAAAAGAATTTTTTTTTCACCATGTAATGAAGATAATCCTTAATTGTTGAAATTTTTAATGTTAATTTAATAGAGTTGGCAGATATTGAGTCATAGATTACCGTTAAACTACTCCTTTTTTGACAGTATAATATTTACTGAAAAAAAATATTTAAAAAAAAAAAAAATTCAATTCATATATCGTGTGAGGTATATTTAAAAAGCCTACTTCTGAGGATTCTAAAAATATGTTTTTTATCATTTTTGGCCCAGTCATCTTAATGAAATAGTCCAAAATTTCCTTCAAAGAAATTCCCTCTCGCTGAACTCTTAAGTTTCTGAAGTAGAAATTTAGATTTTAATAGGGTTAGTTAATATTGAGTCATAGATTACCATGAAACTACTTTTTTCGATACTTTATTAGTTGCTGAATAAAAATATGTTAAATTGAAAAAATAACATTTGGTACCTCTAAAAATCCGATTCCTAGTGTAATAGTTACTGAAAAATAAGTATTTTATACAAAAATGGGTGTTTTGTGGTATTGGCTCGGAATCCTAATTGTGAAGGCCGGACTCGCTCTTGAGCAATTTTTCATACATCAAATAGAAATTTTTTCATCCTGATTCACCGTAGATTTTTTTCGATTTTTCCTTCAAAATCTTCATGAAGAACTTCTAAAATCTTTGTGTTCGAATGTCTCGTCTCTATCGCAGGGACGACCTTAATTTTAGAAAATATCATTGTTTCTCCAAAACGATTATTATCGATTTCATCATTGGGAAATGATTCATCATACTTTTTCCGTATTCGAGGGAACGTGCTCCTATTTTGCACGTACATCGAGATTCCGATGCATCTACTTTGCATGTACGATGCGGGTATACTAAAATGAGAACGTGTTGGAGCTTGCGACTAAAGAGTATATCGGGAAGACGTTCTTTCAAAGTCGTAGAGTCTGGTGTATGCGAGAAAAGCGTGACGCTTTTTCCAAGCTCGCTGACAACGGAAAGGAAACCGTGAGAAAGAGAGAGAGAGAGACAGAAAAAAGAGAGAGAATGGAGGAATGGAAGAGAGGGAAAAAGTTTTGCAAAACTGTCGTCAGCGAGAAGCTCTGCTCTCTTAGCTGTGAGAAGTGGTCCTTCCCTCACTCCTCCATTATGCTGATGCTACTCGTTCTTTCTTGAGATAGCGCGTGTGTATATCATAGTCTCCCCTCCCCCTCTCTCTCTCTCTTTATCTCTCGTCTATTGGTAGAATAATCTCCAACCGGCGACGCGCTCTGAGGTCGAATTATTTCGAAACGCGACGAGACGAAAGAAGAAGCGCGAAGGCGCGCCATCTCACGAGCTTCGAGCGGAGAAAAGCGTCGGCGTTTTGAATGTCTTTGCAATGCGTCGTCACTCAAGGACGACAACACCGAGGAATGCGCAATGACGAATGTGGTCTGCTAGCGATCGCACATTGAAGACGATCTTCTCGTTTAGATCCAATGTCTTCAAGTGCGAAGACCTCGTGGAAGAGACACGAAAAATATTGTCCATTGATCATGAAACGAATCAGAGCAATCATCGACAATTGGAGATTGAAATGTTTACAAAGAGAAGCATTCACGAGGCAGAGGCCTGAAATACTGGTGCACGATTGTTATAAGAAGAAGAAGACCTTGACCCTGATAAACGAGGCCAGAAATGAAAATTCAATATTAAATCGCGACTTTATTCGTTTATTTCCATAATCTCAGTCGAGTCTCTCTCTTTCTCTCTTCCACATGATCCTCGACATTTTTGCTTCCCCCGAGACAATCGAGAATAGCTGACAAGCGGAAAAAATGAAAACCCTGTCAACTGAGGAGGAAACATTTGTGATACGGAGCGTCGCTTCGGTCCACGAAAATAGATTGAGACAAATTGACATTCGAGGGATCGATCGATCGGCTCTCATTGCGCGAATAATCGGGGCGTAACGAAATGTCAGTGAGCGCAAGAATATATCTTGAGTGACGAGGAGCTTGAAAAAAATGTTGGGGAGGGAGAATTGATACTTTTTGTGGCTTTCAACCATCAAATCAGTGTACCTTTGTTTTACCTTCAATGAATTCACCGACACTTTGCGAAACTAAAAAAAAAAATCTGGAGCACGCCGGCCCCCCTGTAAAAAATGATAAATTTTTTTTTATCACACACAAGTATTTAAAAAATTATCACACAAAATAATTTTTAAAAAAATTCAAAAGTTGAAAATAATTATTGCCATTGTCTTTATCGTAATGGACTTTACTCGGAATCTAAGGATGCAGTCGGTGTAAAAATTGTAAGGGATGGTCTCATGATTCCTGTGCAGGTAGAGACAAAGATTATTTTCCTACATAGGGGAATGTGGGGCAAAGTGGACACGCGAAAAATTTCAAATTTGGGGGCAAAGTGGACACGAGCTGAAACTGAAAATAATGTCAAGCTCATAAAATTATTACTTCGAATTCAGATTACATCTGCACGATTCCCGTAACGTTTCATACACTGTTGAACAATATATGCAAAATGAAAAGCACAGAACACGGAAATCGTAAAATTTGGAAAAAATTTTTTTACAAGATTCAAAAAACAATAATGGGAAATGAATTTCACGACTCAAAAGTCGATGAATATGTGAAAATACCATGATTTATTCACTAACAAAGTCAATTCATAGTACTTTTTCCACATGGAAAAAAATAGAACAAAGTGCGTCTGAAGAATTACCTCGTTTTTTTTTTTAAATTTCATTCGAGGATCGGGTCTATCGGCTTTATTTCTTTGTTTATATTGTTAAGTTAATATTTTATTCGGGCATAGTCGATTACAGTGTCTCTACTTTCGAGAATCACCAAATATAGATTTTTCTGCATCTGAGGAGGCGTGTCCATTTGCCCCCAATTTTTTTTTTCAAAATCAGGGATATTAGGATCGGGAATCAATTTTGGGACATGAAAGTAGTTAAAAGACCGTGTGCTTGCCGATGAAAATCCTTAAATTCCTTAAATGTCCACTTTGCCCCACACTCCCCTATATATTTATGATAATTGTAAAAAGTAATTTATTACTTTCTTCACGTAATTTGATGTTTCATTGAAAATGTTTATTTTTGTTACGTTTTTAAATAATTATCATAAATCATAATTAATATTATTGTTGATTTGTTTAACATAAAGAAAATATATAGATTGATTAAAAATTCGTTAAATAATAAACAACTTTTACATTTTTCAACTATTATTTTCAATCCAAATTTTTTTAAAAATTTGTTTGTTTCCTTTAGAAAATTTTTCAATTTTGTTAAAGAAAAATAAAAATAAAAAATTTGTGATGAAGTATTTTACCCCTGATGTAGTGTATCGACCGAAAAATGGATGAACACATCAAATTAGTCATAATTTGAAGAAAAAAATAATAATTACGCTCGTAGGATTGAAAGAGCAAGAAGAGGGAAAAAATCTGACTGATGCACACTGTCGTGTGCAAGAAGAGGTATAAGACTGCAGGGAAACTATATAGAAAGATGAAAGAAGAGAGAAGACGACGAGAGAGCGGAGGAAGACGAAGAAAACGACGACGAAAAAGAAGAAGAAGACGACGAAGTAGAAGAGGAGCTTTGCTCGAAGGAGAGCTTGCCAGAAATAACTAATAAGACATTCACTCTGAGACGGGCGGCCATCCGGCCCGGACGAAACGCGGTGCGTCTCGAGAATCTCATAGTCATTAATCACGAATCAATTTTAAACAAAATCAAAGAAAAAAAGATAAAAAAATTCGCAAAAAAAAACATCAAATCCAAAATACACAGTAAACAATCAACGCCACATATAAACACACGCAATTTATATATACGAGCTTTTTGCGCCAAGAAAGTCCAAAGATATTCGTCATTGTGTACTAAAATACATTTTTTTAAATCATTGCAAAGAGGGAGCCAAATTCTCTTGACGATTCGTGATACGCGTATTCCGCAATCGGGCTAATATTGATATCGTGGAAAAGTGTCACAGGCTTTAAAACACGGTCGAATTTCGGAAAGTGAAAGTGTGCGGAAGAAAAATTCTTGATTCTTCTGGAGGATTCGGCATCTCGGATTTGGCAATTATTGTCAGTGAAATCGCGATTGGAAGATGATCGATTACCATCCAAATGCACGCACATATGTTTATATATATATTCATATATAGATACGTATGTATATGTGGATTTTAAGGGTTTGGCGAATGCGTATTCCGAGGAGATTTGTACGTGACCCGTGCGAGAATCGTGTGCCTTCGATAGTCAGCTAATTTTAAGTGTTAGATAATCCCGGACCCTGCTGCACCTCTAATGCCTCTCGTCTTCGCTGCTGGATACTAAAACGGTAACGGCGCACGCGAAAGCGCATTCGGTCAATGTGGCTTTTCGCGTGCGCTCACGATTCTGCGACCTCTGACTCGCGAGGATGACCATTTTGTCATTGAAAGGAATGCACCGAAATAATCCTGGAAGAAAAAATATCGGTGACGTTGTTACGTCAATAACAACAAATTTCCTCTATTTTCACATTGATTCTCTTCACTACATCGAATCCTCTCCTATTTTCTTTCAATCCTCCCGTTCCACCCTTACAAGCCCTTATCTTTCTCTTCTTTTCCCTCCGACAACCCCGTTCCTTATTTTTGTCTAATTGTTCCCTCTTTTATCTTCGTTTCTTTATCACTCTTATCTCCGTCTAATTCTCTTCTCCTCTGTTCTCATTTATTTCTCTCCTTTCCTCCTTCTCTTTCTCCTACCTATCTCTGTATAATTCTCTCTTTTCTACCTTATATCCTCGTTTATTTCACGCTCCTATCTTTGTCCAATCCTTACTCGTCCATCCTCATTTCTTTCTCACTCCTATCTTCGCCTAATTGTTTCTCTTCCATCCTCGTATATTCCAGCTTACTCTCTAACGCGTTGATTTTCCCTTTCCCGAGATATAGACCATTTCCAACACTACCGAACACATACATAGATACTTTTTCTTCTCTCGCATCAGCGCCCTTTTGTGTGCGTGTTTCTGTACCAAAGAGCGCGGAAGAAAGCTCCACACCGGGCTGCAGTGGAAGCGGCTACGGCGTCAGTAGTTAAGACCAGTAGCAGTTCAGCCTCGGACACTACCGAGCGAGATTTTCGCTTGCCAGCGCTTGATGCGCCCTCTTTCATTCTGTATCTTCCTTCTCTCTTTCTCTATCTACCGCGTGTGCGTTCTAATATGGCCACAGAGGGTATCCAATTACTTGACCCATCTTCCGTCCTTCTCGCTTTTTCCTCGCTATTCTATCCGATTTCACGCGGAGCTTCAACCGGCTCCGGCATTATATAGGTTTTGAGCGAAAGCTCGTCTCATTCTCTTCGTCCTTTGCTCGCCATAGATATATTTTTGTGCGGATGTGTGCCTGTGCCTATATATATTCAGGGTATTTTCTCGGCTTTTCTCTCATTTTTTTTCTGTTCACGGTATAATTGCGTCACGTATAACCATGGGAATGAAAGAAAAATCGAGGTCACACGATTCACGCACACCGGGGACTCCTTTCAAGAGGGTTATTCCGAGTCAACGCCAGCGACGTTTAACCCCTAACCGTTATAAATTTTCGCTAATAATTTTCACGATGATTGTGACAAAGCTGTGAAACGCAATCAACATTTTTCTCAATTTTTTTCATCAGACAGGCTCGTCCCATTAATTGTTCTATTTCGTTGAGGCAAAGCTGAGATATTTATAAAAGCTGAACAAAATGTCTAAACCTCCTATTATTTATGGATGTTTATAGATGGATTGAAAAGAGTGTAAATAATTGAAAAATTAGGTGCTACATGCGTGTAAAATTGAAAAAAAAGATGACAAAAAGTAGGAAATTATTTTAAGAATTGATATAAACGTCGCTAAAATTAAACATTAGTTCTCATTTCTTTGCTTAGCCACGTTTGTCTCATTAATTGTTCAATTTCATTGACATACAACGTAGACATTTTTAAAGCTAAACAAAATTTCTATTTATATCCATTTCTAAAAATAGAAATTAATAAATTAATAAAAATTTCTCCTATTATTTTTATCCATTTATAATTAAAAAATAGTGCAAATGTTTGAAAAATATTGCGGTACATGCATGTAATAAGACTCAAAAAAAAAGATGTCTAAAAGTAGGAAATTATTTCAAGAATTGATATAAACGTGGCTACAATTTGACATTTATTTTCAATTTTTTTCTCAGCCAAAGTTTGTCAGCCAAAAAGTAGTTGGGTTGAAAAGAGTGTAAATAATTGAAAAATAATGTGCTACATGCATGTAATAAGACTCAAAAAAAAGATGTCAAAAAGTAGGAAATTATTTTAAGAATTAGTATAAACGTAGCTAAAATTCGACATTATTTTCAATTTTTTTTACTCATAATAAATGAATACAAATTTCTCCACTTATCTTTATCCATTTATAGTTGAGTTGAAAATAGCGTAAATAAATAAAAAAGAATGTGCTACATGTATGGAATAAGATTGCAAAAAAAAGATGTCAAAAAGTAGGAAATTATTTTAAGAATTAGTGTAAACGTAGCTAAAATTCGACATTATTTTCAATTTTTACTCAGCCAAAGTTTGTCTTGTAAATTAATTAATTTTATTGAGACAAAACGTAGATATTTATAAGGCAAAAAAAAATTCTATTTATATCCATTATTAAAAATAAAAATTAATAAAAATTTCTCCTATTTTTTCTCCATTTATGCTTGGGTTTAAAATAGTGTAAATAATTGAAAAAAAAATTGTTGCACTCTCCAGGTGATAAGATTGGAAAAACAGATGTCAGAAAATGGAGAATTTTTTCAAGCTTTAACGTCGATAAAATCATGAATTCAAGAGGGCGAGGGCTAAGTTTTGGTTCCGTTGACTTGGAATGTCCCATTTGTGCATATATATCTATACGTGTATTTATGTACACGTTTTCGCGAATACGCAACGTGCGTGTGCAGCGATTTATTCGTTTTCAATCTCTTACAGAGGCGAACGATCGTTTCAAACGTGCTGAACACGATTCGTCGTTCGACGGGATTTTCCTGCAAATATATAAATCCCTGTCTCTTTCTCTCTCTCTCTCTCCAACTGCATTTGCCAGGCCCTTTGTCATCATCTAGCCTTCCTCAGGATCCCATATGGATTCGCGAAATCCTCATGGATCCATTCAGCCCCGTTTTACAACCGTTTAACAACCGGAAATACACCGTTTACTGCGTTTCTCTCGATGAAATACATTCGTTCTTCGCGTCTAAGCGTCACGCGACCTCTTGGCACAAAATATTCATCGAAATGCTATTCATGCATTGCAAAAAAATATAATCACGAGCTCGCGACACTTTTCTAATCCTCGAAATGACGGATCAAGCATTTTTAATCACGCCCTCGCGTCAAGAAATTCACTAAATTTTCCATCAACCCTCAAAAATGTCAATGATTTTCCTATAAAGTATTTCGCGATTTTTTTTGGCTTTTCGCCATATGCTTGAATACTAAAAAAAACCACAAAATTAAAAAAAAAAAAATTTTTTAAATGGTACTATAAAGGAACCGAGGCTTTTGCAGCGGTTCAAACTCATGCAAAAACAGTCGATATTTTCGCAAAACCAGGAGGATAATAAAATAAACGCGGGAAAAGACAATATGGCGCATTCGCGGATCGTAGAGTTTCACGACTTTCGAATGCATCGTTTCGCGGAATGTGATGAAAGTGTTGCGTTGATAAAAAGCTACATGTGTTATTTTTTTTTTTCGAAAAAAATATCACGTGTTTTACGCCAAAAGGATGAGGAATATAATGGGGGAGAGGGAGGGAGTAAAAAACGATAGAGTAAAAAAAAGAGACACGGGCAACTGAGTGGAAATGCGGGAAGAGCATGGGAATCGATGAAGAGTGGTAACTGCCGGATGAATTTTTGTTTTTTTTTTTGTTTTTTATAGCTCGCGAATAACAGGATGTCCGGATGTCCATTCGACTCTCGAATATGTCAATTCTGAGGACACGACGATTCGACCATAATACTCGGGTAGTTTTGACCGGGGAGAACTTGGGATTGCTTCCCATAGGATGATTTCAGCTTTTCCCTCGTTCTCTTGTTTTTCCTCTGGTTCGACCACTCGCACACGTGACTGAACATCGGTTTTTCATACATCGACCCTGTAAAATCGAGACTGAAAGGGGGAGTAAAAAAGAAAGAGGGGCGAGAGAGAGAGGGCGAACGGAAATGGAAAAAAAGAGGAATACGATGGAATGCCTCCTCCGACTCTTTTCTCGCTTATATATCGTCCACGCGAACCGGACGTATCGACTGACCCAACATCCGCGAGCCAACATGTACTACTGAACTCGTAAAAATCTTGAGCACCCGGCGCGTTTCATCGCCTCTCAATCTCTCTCCCTCTCTCTCCCTCTCTTTCCCTTTCCCTCTCTCTTTCTCTCCCTAGCGCACATTTTATCATTACTTTTTTTATTTTTTTCCACTTCTCCCATTCCATTTCCATCGGTTGATCCGCGCTGATCCAACGTGATGGGCTATATCATTCCGGTGGGCCCTTTATAAATTTTTTTCGCCAACTCCACGAAAAAAATGCCTCCCCGAAGAGAAACAATTTTATCGACTTTTTGGCGTTCTCCCTCTGTCGAATCATTCGCGAATTTTTCGTTTTTCCTTCCTCCACCATTATTCGATCTATGTATGACGATGTATCAATGTCTCGCACAAAAGACGAACGAATGCGAATCGTTTTCGTTTTCGTTTTTTTTTTTTTTAGCTTCTCGATTCTTTCTTTGCTCTCCTTTATCCTCGTACATTGGCTCAGTCGCGTTTTCTCGAAACGCGCGACCGCAATTATCGTACGGTCGACCAGCCTCGCTGGGGATGCTTAATGATCCGCGAGGGCTTTGGAGCTGGAGAGGAAAACGAGAGAGAGAGAGAGAGAAAGAAAGAGAGAGAGAGAGAAAGTTTCAGCAACAGCGAAAAAGCTACACGATGTACGTGAGCATGTATATTAAACTGATTTTAAAAAAAGCGACTATTTTTTGCTTTCCGAAATAACCTATTAAATACTTTCGGGGAGGTGAAAAAAGATGCCTGTTAAAGGCAGAGCTCTTAAAATAATTATTTAGATATATCTCATTGCACATTTCTATTTCGCATTTAAATAACACAGGACAAAAAATGTTCAAACTTTGAAATTTTACACTTTTGTATTGAATTTAATAAGAAAATATGAAGTTTGTATGCATATGCAGTATATTAAATTTCACATACATTTTCAAACGTTTTCATGTACAGGGATATTAATTTTCAACGTTTACTCTTTTAATTTTAATATACAAATATTAAATTTAAGAAGATTGTTTATTTTCCAATAACATGTATAATAATTTCAATTTCGTATACTTTTTATTGAAATTTCATATACTTTTGGACATTAAATTTAATAACATTTCTTACAGTGTATATCTCGGCTTCAAGTCAATGTACCAAAATAAACGACACATATTTTTGTAGAGAATTGAACGCTCTACAAAAAATATCTCTTATGATTTTTCGATAAACTCACTCCTTCAAAAGTTATTCAAGGTTAAAGTTAAATTTAGAGTAAATTTCACTTTTCTTTCGTTTCCGGCAAAATGTTGAAACTTATTACCAAATATCATAAAATCTTTCTTGAAACAAAAGTTTAAATTGCATTAACATAAATAACCTAATTTTTAAAGAAATGACCAAAATTCACCCATATTCACAGTTTATCATATACATATATATTAGACCGTGAATAACTTTTGAAGGAGGGAATTTATCGAAAAATCATAAGAAACCTTTTTTTGTAGAGCGTTCAATTCCCTACAAGAATACGTATCGTTCGAATCGGTCCATTGACTTGGGGCCGAGGTATAACATTTCAAGGTTTGTCTTATTTAAATGGGAAATAGAAATTTGCGATGAGACATATCTAAATATTCATATTAAGAACTCTGCTTTTAACAGGCATCTTTTTTCACCTTCCCGAAAGTATTTAATATGTTTATTTCGAAAAACAAAAAATAGTCGCTTTTTTTTAAATCAGTCTAATGTATATTAGGGTGTTTGAGTTAGATTTTTATTTTGAATTCTTTGTTCATTGGGATTATGGAGGCTTGTAAAGGTAAGAAAGTTCTCGCGAAAGGTGAAGCCTGAAACATTTTCCATTCTTTTTTACTTCGGTGACGTTGAAGTTTTGAAGAGAATGTTCGCCATTCCAAGCCTAAAATGTCGGACTGATACTTGAAATTCATCTGAGTATTTTTAAATTGTATGTATATTTAAAATCGGGAGATCAATTTTCTGTCTTGTTTGTTGTTAAATTAAAAAAATTATGGAATGATCAAGACTTAAAAAAAAATTAATAATCAATTGAAATTTTATAATTACTATAATATAGATAAATTGATAATAATTATAAATTGAAATTTTTTCGAGAACCTCGCTTGAATCCAAAAGCATACATTTTCATTGGAACAGTTTAAAGGTTTAAAAAAATGTTTTTGGACATTTCACCATCCCTGCGACAGTGGTGAGGACAAGATCTCTCTTCCTCTCTTTTGGCGAGCACTTTTTTAATCGCAAGATGCAAGAATCTTGATAAGGGACAAAAATTAGCCGCAGAGTGGAATTTTGAGTCACCCTAATACTTATAGAGCGAAAAAAAATCGTGACGAAGCGTTTTTCTTCACTTTGATGAAGGGATCGCCCGATGGACGAGAACACACACGTCTTATCACTTTCTCTCTCTCTCTGTCTGTCTCGTATTTTTCTATGCTACACTAGACAAAAAGCCATAAATCCATTGGTTCGACCTTCGCGGACTTTCTAGGCTATTTCGCTCATTTCACTCACACCGCGAGAAACGCACGATCTTCCTCCGTTCCTCCCCTGTCTTTCCATCTCGATGCAGACGAATAAAAGAAGAAAAGTCCGGGAGAAATCAAGTAAAAAGACGAAAAAAAGCTCGTCTCGGGGAAACTGTGCCGAGATTTAATGATCCTGCGTCTGGAATTTTCGCATCCTCGTGAATACAACATCTAGACTCTGTCTCCTGGTTGGGGAAATAAATTTACGGTGTGTCTGTCGAGATGATAAAATGAACGAGCGACAGGGATAGGAGGAAGATCGATAAATCGTCAATCGCATGCTACGCTCTTGATAATATAAACGAGTTCTCGCGCCGCTTGTTAAATGTCTTCTCGACTATTATTAGTCGACCTGGCGTGTCGATTATCAAATCAAATGACGCACTTGGCCAATTAGGGAGAGCGTTGGACATGGAGAGGGAGGTTTTTAATGCGAGAAAAGCCGTGATGTAACATTTTATTTTTCTTTCGTTGATCGGAATCATCGATAAACAGTGATCTACGCCTCCCCACGTTTTGCGTCACGTTCATTCTCGTCAAAAATTGCTAAAACCGTCATTTCCGGGATTAATTCGTCATCGCGCGAGAGAGGAAAAAAGCTCACGCGGCGAGAATGACTCATCGTTTTCACATTTTCGCACAACGACACGATCAGACGTACGAAACGTAACTGGTGCTTATAATTTTCTTATTTTAGCTGATGCAGCGCTGTATTTTGCTGGCCAAAGAGTGGAAAACCTCGGGGCCCTAGAGAGAGGGCCCCCAAAACGAGAGTCACCGCCGTCAGGCGGGAAAACCGCGATCAGGTAAATTACAACGCTTTTATCATCGTTTGAGGTTTTTTTTTCATCCCTGCAAGACAAAATAAGGCCCTTTTCCTTTTCCCAATATTCCCACTATTTGTAATATTCTTTCTTTGATCTTTATTTTATAGTTTTTATAGTCATTTTTATATTAATATTAGTTTTTGTAGTTATTTTAAAAATTGTTATTCAATTACGATGAAAATTATTTTTTTTAATCGACAATATAATTATGATTTGATTGCGTGACGTATTTGGTACCGAAATATTCGAAGGATATAATTTTGAATAATAAAAAATCTAAGATATTTTGTTATTAAAAATTATAAATTTTTAGGTAAATATATATAGTATCGCCGCTCCAACTATAATCGGCTTGTGTTTTTTTGGTAAGCTTTCTAGTGGTGTCAATACATCATAACTAGTTATGATATGTTGGCGCATGACGTTTTTTGTCCTGAAATTTTGATTTCAGGGCAAAAGGAAAAAAGGAATTTATAGTCACTAGAATAGATAAAAAAAAAGTTATAAAAAGTTTATAATTTCCTTTTTTCCTTTACAAAATTATTAATCCTTACAAAAAAAAAGAAAAAAGTTGGCCTCCTTGGAGCTAATATTTATTTTTTTATCATTATCTAATAGGATATAATTAAAAAAAAATATTAGCTCGGGGAGGCCAACTTTTTTCTTTTTTTTTTTCTAAGGATTAATAATTTTGTAAAGGAAAAAAGGAATGTAGCTACTAGAATAGATACCCCCGTTGCAGTGTCCGTCGTTTTTTTGGGTTTGAAAAAAAAAAGAAATTATAAACTTTTTGTAACTTTTTTTTTATCTATTCTAGTAGCTAAATTCAATTTCAAAATTCATTTAAATTAAAAAAAAAAATTGGGATACGCCTTTCCGATGAGTCGCACTTCGCAATAATTATCAATTTTTTATTCATCTATAATTTTTTTTAGGGCAAAAAAACGTCATGCGCCAACATATCATAACTAGTTATGATGTTTTGAGACCATAACGGACCTGCAAAAAAAGTACAAGCCGATGATAGGTGGATCCGCGATACTATATATAGTTACCAAATTTTATTATTAAATTATTATTGAAATTATTTAAAAAATTATCATTAAAAAAAAGAAAATCGAATTATCTTTATTCAAGAAAATAAAGACATTCAGATTTTTCCATTTAGTTTTCAGTCTTTTTGATCGTTGAATCATTTTATAAATGCCAATATGTATCGTATTTGTGCATTGCCGGAGAATTTTCGCCAGCAGATAAAGCCCGAAAGCCTTGCACGAATATAAACATCATCCACTAATCGAGAGCCGCGCGGGAAATTTCATTATTTTATCCGAACGAAACGGGTTGGTTCGACGTTTGTCCACCAACGGCCTGGAACGGATTTACTTCATGATAACAATTGGCGAAAAATGACGAACATACACAATTAGTTTTCGGGATATATACAATATGTGAGGGAGACCGGGGTTGTTTGGCACGGGAATTCCCGAAACTCTGATGACATCTCCATCGTTGAAAGCGGTATTCTGGTCTAGAAACATACATTTTGAGCGTTTCATTGAGCTCGATAAAAAAAAAATTACCATTCTTTTTTTGACGATGTTTTGACACTAAACAAAAAACATTTCAAGAGAAAAAAAAATTAAATAAGTTATTAACTGGTAAGGTTAGGGGTTAAAAAAGGGGTGTGAAAAAGAGGCTACTTCAGGGAAAATGGGGAAAAAAATGATTTTTTCCATTTTCAAAATTTTAGACCAGAATACCCCCTTAATAAAATGAAAAATAAATGGAGTGTATTATAAGCTGAAGGAATGATTGAGTCGGAGATCAGAATAATTTTATTAGAAAAAAATACTAAAAAATAGATTAAAAAATAATTTAATTGAAAATACAAACGTGAAGGGTGTGTCAAATCGCACCAGTCTTCCGCGTAAATTTAAATACCCACGCGGAAAGTGTATGTACGCACTGTGGTCGCATCAAACAGGCATTCACGTGAAATCGCACTCGACTGTATATACAATGGTAGAAAGGGATGCGGCAGCTTTTTGCAGCGCATATTTGTCGATAATCCCCAGGGTATATGTACGCGCTGACCCCCTGAAATCACGAGAGTAAACCGGAAAAATGCACCGCTTGATCCTGGTGGCACCGAAGAGTACAATGGTACACGCATTATCCGCTTTCCGCGTATACGCAATTTTTGCTGGCACGAAACAGATGTTTGTCCATTAACCAGTCAAAAAATCATCGGCTACTCGTGAATTGATTTGTAATGGGAATAATTCCGAATCACTGAATACAGAAATCGTGGGATTGTGTTACGGATTTGTTTTTATTGTTGTTATTATGTTACGGATTAATTTTTAATGAGCTTTTTTATTTATTTTATTCCGTTCTTGTTATGAGAATTTGTAGTCAAAGTTTTTTTTCGAAAATATTGATTCAATAGCGAATCGTAGCTGTCGCGCTATGAGCTCTAAGAGAATATGGATCAGCTTTTAAATTTGCAAAATTTTTTTAAAGCTTTTTTTTAAACCTCATACCAATGTATTTTTTTCACTGAATACAAAACTACCAATGATTTCTCCGAAAACTCAAAATTTGTATGAATTTTCATTAAAAAATATATTGTTTTTTTATTTTTCTTGCTTTTTCTCGTGAATAATTTTTTTTCCACAAAAAACCTGCTTGATTTGCAATCAGCAATGAATTTCCCATCAAAATAAGGTTGGAAAACGATAAAAATAAAAAAGATTTTTTTTTTGCTTAGTTTTCGTCCCATTTTCGAAAACCTCAAAATAGCGAAATTCCCAGTGCTCATAACTTTATTTCCGTTTGCCCGATTCTAAAATGTCTTTTTCGTACGCAAAAGTTGTGACTAAACTTTGAGAATGCCGCTTGATCCATTCCGGTAACTAAGTTTTGTTGAAATGAGAGCAGTTTTAAAATCGCCGAAAAAAATGGAGAGGGGTATATATGCAAAAATTTGCAAAAATCGATTTTCGAACTTTAAAAATCTGCCAAAAATTGAAAAATGTTCCGAATTGAATGAATAAAGCGGCATTTTGAAGCTTCAACGATCCCGAAGAGAATGAGCTCTGAACGAAGTCAAAATTGCAATTAGAAAAATAGTTACAATCATTTTAGTGAACCAGTTTAATTTTGGCCAAAAAGCAGATTTTTTTTTTTAATTTACTTTTTTAAACCTCATATCGATGTATTTTGCCCCCCTGAACACGAATCTGCCAATAGTTTATTTTTTTAATCAACATTTTCATGAATTTTCATCAAAAACATTTTTGCTCAATTTTAGCCCCATTCTCAGAAACCTCGAAATCGCGAAATTTCAAGTGCTCATAACTTTACTTCGGTTTGAACGATTCCAAAATTTCTTTTTCGCACTTTAAGATGACACTAAACTCAGAGATTGGCGCTTGATTCATTCCGATAACTTATTTTTTGTAGAAATGAGAGCACTTTGAAAATCGCCGAAAAAAACGGATAAGGGTATTCCTTAAAAAATTTGCAAAAATCAATGATCGAACTTTAAAAATCTGCCAAAAATCGAAAAATGATCGGAATCGGATGAACCAAGCGAGGTTTTGAAGCTTGAATGATTACGAAGCAAATAAGCTCATCTCCAAGCCGAAATTCTATCTATAAAATAAATTACAGACATTTTAGTGAACCGATTGAATTTTGGCCAGAATGCAAAAAAAAAAAAAATATTTTTAATTCATTTTTTTAGAACCTTATATCGATATATTTTTCCCCCTGAACACTATCATACCAATAGTTTTGTAAAAAAAAAAAAAATTTGATGAATTTTCATCAAAAACATTTTTGCTCAATTTTGTCCCCATGCTGGACCAAAATGAAAAAAATGCAGATGCAGAAATCTTGAGGATAATCAAGATTTCGGTGAAGAGTGGAAGAATTTTATTTTAAAAAATCGTCAGACACTAAAGAAAAATTTGATTCTAGCCAAACATACATTTAAAAAAAATATATATATTATTATCATTCGAAGCCAAATAAGCATTTAATCTTCTCGATGCAAAGGCAAGTTTCAAACTTTTGCAAAAATCGCTATTTTAATTAACTCAAATGAATCCAATGAGCCAGAGGCAATCAGGGACGAAAAAAAGCACAGTCAGACATTTACGCTTTTCGTCATCGTAATTTTTTTTTTTTTAATCCTCACCGGCAAGCACGAGAATTGTTTAAACGTCCGGAAGTGTAATTCCGGCCTGGCGAACTCGCGGTAAATGTCACGCGAGCTACGAGTGAGCTTATCTCGCGCGCGAAGGGGGAAAGAAATTGTTTGTACGAGACACGATCGTTGTTATTTTTTTTCCCGTAACGAAACCTTTAACGCGAAAGAGCCCTGTATATTTGTGTCTGTGTTTGCGGTTGGACACGTGATTCGGAGGCGGAAAAATAATAGCGGAAGGGCGAAGGGGTTCGCGAGGGCACTTTACCGGAGGGAAATGGTGAGGAACACCTTTGGTCGGATTTTTCTCCTTTCTTTCCTTCCTTTCTACAACGTTTATTATACCGTGATCACTTATGCTGCCACTCCCACACCGGCAAACATTGTTGCGAATAAAGTACAAGAGGGGGGAAACTGTTGTACCAAGCAGGAAGGAAAAATCCGAGGACTTTGTATACACGAAGTGAAGCACCGAGGTTCCCTCTGCAACATTTTACTCTTATTCTTATTTTCGTTTCATTTGGGGTTTTTTCGCTCCCCCCCTCCCCCCGGTTTTCTTTTACTTTTTGTTAACCTCATGGAACCAACGTCGGTGGTTCAGGCATCGTTAACCATTGCATTTCTCGCCTTGCCCCAGTCTGCTTTATGGCCTCAACGATTGCGAGGTAATGGGCGACGTTGGAAAAATACCGAGGACAACACCAAAGAAATGCCTAGCAACGAGAGAGAATTAGAACGATGGAGAGAGGAAACGAGAGCGCGGTATAAAATCGCCTCCCTTCGCCTCTTCCAACCTCAATGTCCTTTTTACCACCATCCTGGGTCTGACTGCACGATGGACCTTTCTACTTATCGAACCCCGACCATTCCCTCTACCACTCCGACCGGTACTTCATTGTTTTTTTACATTTTTTTACTTTTTTTTTTTAACTCTTCCACTCTCGTAATTCAAAGCTTTCTCTCTAATTTCACGAATTCTTCAACCTCGCACACACTCGACCATTTTGCATTTTGTTAATTCTCCCATTATCGCCATGAATGGAAAAAAATGTGCAATCAGCGGACTGGGACGTAATTAGTCTCCTAATTTCGAAAATTAAGCCACTTTAGCCCACTCCGATAAGACGACACTTTTATTTCGCTCGAGCTTTTCGACGCAATTGCCCTTTAAATAATATCGAAATCCAATGTCTCTTCATTGCTCTTTTGCGTACTATGCTTGAATAATGTAACCACGTGCTCGATTTTTTAAATATTAATTCTAATTATTGAGATTACAGGTCTAGAATTTTGGAAAAAATCAATTTTTTTTTGCATAATCTCAAAGTTTAGACCTTTAAAGAACTTTATTCTCAAAGTTAGACCAATCTTGTATGTATAACTCTATCGCCCCTACCTCTACCAAAAATATCAAAATTATTTTTTTATCAGATTAAAAACGTAAAAATTATTTTTAAAACTTCGAAAAACGCCTTTTTTTGTTCAGACAGCCGCCATTCTGCAATTTTGTTTTTCTATTTTCTCTGGGGTAGGGACCATAACGATATTCTTACCGGTTAAGAATCTTTTTTTAAACTTTGTATCGATTTAATAGAAAGGTTCTAATCGTGTCAGCCAACGCACCCCTTTTTTGTAGCCCAACTTTACCAATTATAACTCATTTAATATTCATTTTTTTCTCAATTTTTTTTTGTTTATTGTCAAAATATTAATAAATATGTTGCAAAAAAAAGAATGATAATAACATTTTTTTTTATCAAGCTCGACAAAATGCTCTAAATGAATGTTTCTAGACAAGAATACCGCCTTAAGGGAAATTACGCAAAAATGTAGCACTTTAATTTGGCATCATTAATATATAAAATAATGATGAATCATTATCGTGCAACGAGTCAATTTTTTTTTTCAATAATCAAAAATTATAGGACAATTATTATTTCCCAGCAAGTGTTTTCAGAATGAAAATTCGTGGTAATATTTTGGAGAATATCAAGAACAAGAAAAGTCCGCATTAAAATAATTTTTCTCAAATTTTTTAGTTTATTATCAAAATATTAATAAATATGTTGCAAAAAGCATGGTAAAAATATTTTTCGTTTTTTTATCGAGCTCGACAAAACGCTCAAAATGTATGTCTCTAGACAAGAATACCGCCTTAAGGGAAATTACGCAAAGATGTAGGACTCTAATTTGACATCAGCAATATATAAAATAATGATGAATCATTATCGTGCAACAAGAGTAAATATATTTTTTTAATAATCAAAAATTATAGGACAATTATTATTTGCCAGCAAGTGTTTTTAGAATAAAAATTCGTGGTAATATTTTGGGGAATATCAAGAAGAAAAGTCCGGATTAAAATACTTTCCGTCAAAAGAACAAGCGAAAGCTCGAAAGCTCGACGTTCCAACCGTTCGCCGCCACCGTCGCGATTCACCAAAGCCCAAAAGTATTTTCACATACCGTTGAGCTTACACCGCAACTTGACGACGCGCGATATATTAACGCTGACAGGAATCTCACTTGCCGACGCCCGCTCGGGGTGAATTTTCTAACCCGGGATAAGAGAAAGATTGGAAAGTGCGAGGCGCGAGAGAGCCTCGGTGGGTTTGAAGGCGCTCGTTCGAGAGCTTTTTACCGCTCGGGGGAGACTTGAAAAAGAGAACGAGGGCGCGTGCTTTCGCGTCTGAAGAATTTTACGATCGACGATAAAATCGGAAAAATAGGTAATAATGAAGGGAATGAAAAAAGGAAATAAAACGAAGCTCTTTCTTTTCGAGCTTTGAAAAGCTGACGTAGAGAAAAGCTCAAATAAAAGCTCAAATCAGCTCTGTAATCCTTCCGAGAAGAGATAATCCTTCAGAAGGAAAACGCTAAATCTTCCGTCTTCGACAAAAGTGCTCCAGAAATTGCTTCCACAAAATAAGGGTAGTTCTTTAATCATTAATTTCGCATTTACCCTGTCAAAGCTCCAAGTTTATCCGGGTTGGCTCTCGGAGAGAGAGAGAGAAAGAGATGTTTGTGCGTCGATAAAGCAATCGCGTCCTTCGTTCGGTAACTTGAACTCTGTTTCAGTCAAAGAGGTTACGAATCTTTATCAAGAGCTGGATGCAGGTCTGTTTGTCGCGGGCGACGAGAAGTTTTGAGAGGCTTAAGCGATGGCAGCACGGGAAAGCGAAAGTGTGAAAACCAAGGCTCTATTCTAATTGAGAGAAAGAGCGCGAGAGAAAGAGAGGGAAAGAAAGAGCCGTGACGAGCCGAACGAAATAAGCAAGCTGGAGGATGAAAGATGCCCGCGATGTGTGAGTTCTAAGTTTAGAAGTTGGGGGCTTTAGGATCGTGAAACTGGTCCGGCCGGCTCTCGACCATCAGTATAGTTGAATCTCGAAGCCCGCGCTATATCGTCGTAACCAAGAGACTCGATACACAAAAAAAGCGATATATAAATAAATTCGCGAAAATAAAGGTGCGCGCGCGCAGTGATCGATCCACGTGAGACGATCGATCAACCTGTCGCGTTAAAAATCGTCGTTTAAAAGTGTCACAGTTGTCCCCGGTCCAAAGAAAAAGCCGATAAAAAGCGCCGGAGTGCATTTACTTTTCAGGAGAAAAAGTTTCGCTGGACAAATTTTTCACGCGAAAATCGATTGGAATAGACGACCAATTTCGCCAAGTCGAGTCCAAAACACGCGTGATAAGGGAGATTGAAACGTAAGTAGACTGTTCGTTTTCTCGAACGACCCTATAAACGCGACGTACCGTGGAATAAAAATGGCCGAACGTGATTTTGCCGGGTTAAGGAGGGAAAAAACAAAAATGTGAGAAACATGCTTTGCATTCGAAGTAGCGAAGAAGATGGAGAATTTGTCGGAGGCACTCGAGAAGTCGGCGTGAAGTTGGAGAAAATGAACAAAGGAAATGGCTGAATCATTCTTTATCGCGAGAGTTCGCGTTTTTCCGGAGTCGCGCGAGAACGGAGAAAATGGGGGAGAAAAAAAGGATGAGAGGAGAGGGAAAAAAAGAGCGCGGGCGTATACGGTTAGGTGGTCGTCTATTAATAAAAGCTAAGTGCCATCCACGCGCTCGCTCTCTTGGACCGTGTTCATATATTTAAATATATATATCTGTATAGATATGTACAATGTCGTCCAAAAGTTTGGAAACGCTCGCTCCGATTCCGCGCCGCACGCAAAGTTTCACTGCTCTTTTAAAAATGAAGATATTTTAATTCAACAAGCGGCTTTTCAAAGAAGACATATTCAGCTTTATTTTGCTTTTTCCAACAAATTTTTTCGATTTTTTTCAACCTGGTACTTCCTTTGAAACATGGTGATTTTTTTGGTTTTTTTTACGTTGAAATTTTGGAGCCTGACCCATGAAATTTTTTTTAAAACTGTTTTTCGCATGAAACACTTGTGGGGGGGAGTATTAGCTTCAATTTCGTTTTTTAAAAAGTTTCGTACGATTCTTTTTCTTTTTCTTTTTCGCCAACGAGATTTTTTTAATCTTAAACAACCGGGTCTCTTACCTCATCTATACGGCTTTTTCATCGGAAAACCTTATCTACATGGCTTTTTCATCGAAAACCCCGTGTAGATGTGATAAGAGATCCAATTGTTTTTAAGATAAAAAAATATCTCTTTGACAGGAAAAATAAAAAAAAAAGTTTTGAAAAAAAAATTCTGAAAAAATTTCATTGAATCCAGCATAATTATATGCAACTTTTCAACTTCTTAGTGATTTCACGAAAACCTAGTAGCTTTAGAGTTACGATACATTTTACAAATGTTGTCGTTTTTTGCAAAAAATTAAATATTTTTGCGAAAAAAAATAGTACGAAACTTTTTTTAAAATAAAATTAAAGCTTATACTTCCCCCCATAAGTTTTTCATGCGAAAAACAGCTAAAAACAAATTAATGGGGCGGGTGCCGAAATTTCAACGCCAAAAAAAATCACGAAACGACAATGTTTGGAAGGACGTAGCGGGTTCAAAAAAAATCGAAAATTTTTTTGGAAAAATAAAAATAAAGATAAATATGTTCCATTTGAAACGCCGCTTGTTGAATTGAAATATCTCCATTTTTAAAAGAGCAATGAAACTTTTTGTGTGCCACGGAATCGAGGCGAGTGTTTCCAAACTTTTGAACGACAGTGTACATATATATAGATATAAACCCCCCAAATCTCATTCCCCACGTTCAAACGTTCGGGACATTCGAAGACAAAAACCCCACGAGAATGGAAAATAACAATTTTCCGATCCCCGTTTCTCAAACGAGACACACACAAATACACAACGAGCGAGCTTTTTTTCTTCCTTTTCATTTATGGTTTGTTTCCGCATCGTCGAAGTTTCCGGAGAAACGTTTTTCGCGAAACGAAAAGTTTCGCGAGCGATATAAGGAAAAAAAAGAGAGGGGGGTTGAAGAAACGTTCTCCAGTAACTCGCGAGAATATCGAGAGATCGCTGTGTCCAATAAAAGTGTATTTACGACGATGGCGGAAAAACGTTGAGCTTGCAACTTTGGAAATTTCCATCGCCCTCGTACTTTTGTTTGTACGTCGTACGAGCGATGTACGGGATAAATGATATTGTGAGAAACGATACGACGTGCGATTTTTTTTTGGGAAATCGAGAGAGGCGAAACGTTTTAGAATTTTCGCGCGAGCTTTATCTTTATAAGAATTTTTTCCCGAATGTGGTCCATGGAAACATTGAGAAAGATAATGTCTGAAGTAGCGAAGAAAAATTGATGATCACTAAAAATTTGCTCAGTAAGAATAAACTTTTAAGAGCGCGTACAACGGTTTTTCCCCGGACGATCGCTTTCGATGGATCATCGTTCTTTCCCGATGACGATTTTGCGACTTTGTCTCGTTGAGCTTGAGATAGAAAGTAAATGTCTCGGAAATTAAATTCGCTTGACAGTCACTCAATGCAACGATGGCGGAATCGTTGGAAATCTTGGAACCTCCCGTAGGACGTACGACAAAGTTTTTGTCAATAAATTTAATATTCTAACTCTTTCACGAGTGAATGATCAATAAATTAATCATTGATTGCTGAAATTTAAAAAATCTGCTAATCATTTTCGAGTTCAATTATTGTGAATTAATCGAGTGTTTGCATCACGCTGAAATATTTGTGAGCGCAGCGAGCCAAAGAAAACGAGATCATCGATGCAGTTTCGAAAGAAAATCGATCGATCCATTCGATTGTGGAAATTTTTTTAAAGAGAATTTAATTTAATTTAAATTCAATTTCTGTTCATTTTATGTGTTGTGAAATCGAGAAACTACTGAACAACGGCACATTTGCAACTCTACCGAATATTTCTCCACTAGATAAACTCTCTTCTAGATATACGAGATAAAAATCAGTCATAACATCTCTACCGAATAATTAACAACTCTACAGCGTAAAATATCTGCCAATTAATTTCTACCAAATAATAACTCATCAAAATCACTTTCCCCACGCGTGACAATTCTACCAGAAAACCGCTTTCCGGTAAAATGTCTACCGCATAAATTTCACGTTACAGCTTTTCCATTTTGGTGACCAGATTATAAATCTCCAGACTTGTAATCTGATTATTTTTTGAAATGGGAAAGTATTGACCTGGTAGAGATGTTGTCCGGTAGAGATGTTTCCGAAGAACTTTATCATCGATTTGTTATGAGGTAGAGCTTTCATTTTGCAGGATTATTATTTCCTCAAAAATTCTTTTGGCAGGCTTGAAACTCGTTGCCAACATCGAAAACCATGTCTGATGCAAGTGTTATACGGTAGCGTTGTTATTTGTTAGAAACATTCCCTTGCTCCATAAAATTTTATGTCAAGGAAAAAATCATTCTATAACCAGAGACTTGAAATCTCCTCAGCTTGTAAAAAAAGGAGGAGTTTCGCACGGTAGAGTTGACGCGTGTTATTTGCCGAGAAGTTTTCCATGCGGTTAAAACGCACTTTAGCAAAATTATTATTTATTAAATATTAATTGGGACGGGCTTGTTACCTATTAAAAAAACTTAAATTTGAAAGTGACTTTAAAAGTGTCTTAGAGTGGGAATTTGTTTCGGGTAGAGACAAGATTATAGCCCTAAATGCTTCCCGAAAGGTCCCAAAATTGTGGTTTTTCGAAATTAAGAATTCTCTCTTTTTCGCATCGGAATGGGATTTTCGTGGCGGGCGTCAAAATGGCTCGTTGACTTTCTCGTTTCACTGGCAGAAACGTATAAATCATGTCTATCCGATTTCTCGGTCCCGCGAACATGCATCGCCGAAAGAGGAAGATGAAGAGAGAGAAAGAGAGACGGAGAGAGAGCTTTTGGCGTATTCGGCCTGTTGAACACACACAAGCATCGCACAATTCACTTTAGCATCAACAAGTGGTTCGTCTAAAGGCAACAATAGCTCTCTAATACTTTGCTCTTCTCCTCTCACTCTCTCCCTCTCTCTCTTTCTCATCCTATCTCTCTCTTTCTCGTTGTACATTGAAGTGAGTAGGTGTCTCGTTGCGCCTCGCTGAGCTTTTCGCGAGGCTCTATAATACCCGCCGGAGAGTTTCCTTCTGAGCTTTCCGACTGCATATATATATATATATATATATATGTATATCAAAGACAGATGGTGTTATACGTATCGAGGAACAGCGAGAGCTTTTCCGCGACGTGCTTCCTCCTGTCTATCCATCTCTCTCCCTCAATCTTCCCCTTGCTCTCTTTTTCGCTCATGACGTCGATTCGCAGTCGGCGGACGTCGACGTCTGCCCCCCTTTTGCCCTTGCTACCCCTCACCCCACAATAAGAGAGCGCGACTTCGAAAAGATGTCTGTTTCCGAAGGCGAAATCCGCGAATGACGATAACGCGTGGGCGGCATCTGCTTCGAGATTATTAGATACACACCGACTTTTTTTTCTCTCTCTCTCTCTCATTTCGCTCTGTGGAGCTTGCAAGCTTCGAGGTCGCGCAAAACGGAAATAAATTTTCACCATTCTCGCCCCTTACCCTTGCCTCATGGTCACGATGTTATTCCGCAGCTCACCGCTCGAATTGAAATCCATGCGAAAGGTTCAATGAAAATTTTTTATTTCTATTCAAGTATAATTGGGTCAAAATAAAAAAATATTTCATATATGAAATATTTTTTACTTCAAAAAAGATGTTTTATTTTTTTAAATATTTTTTATTTCGATTTTTTATTTTTTATTTTATTTGAAATATTTTTCAACCGTTGGAAAATTCTGAGTTTAAGAAACTGGACAATGAGTCGGGCTTGCACAATTGGGGTTCTATACTAATATTACAAGACACCTATTTTCGTTCAAAATATTTTTTTCTTCAGAAAATATTGCGCTCTTTGCTTATGACTCGATAATCGACTAATCCTGCGAAAATCTAAATTTTATCTTCAGAAAAATCGGGAGTAGAGTAGGGAAGATCATATCTGAAAAATTTTGAACTATTTTGTCAAGACCACTGGACCAAAAATTATAGAAGAAATATTTTTGGAATCCTCAGAGCTCTTTCAAATGAGACCTCACACGATTTAATAATATTAAAAAAAATTTTGTTCAAAATATTTTTGGTTCAGCAACTATTATACGAAAAAACGAGTAGTTTTCTGGTAATCTACGACTAAATATCGACTATCCTATTGAAATCGAAATTTTTGTTTTATAAACCTAGGAGATCAGAGGGGAACGATCATTTCTAGGAATCTTTGGACTAGATCAACAAGGCCACTGGGTTAAAAATTGGAAAAAATATATTTTGAGAATTCGTAAAGGTAGCTGCGTCATTAAAATATCTATAATTCCATAAATTATTGGAATTGAACAATTTTTCAAGTCTAAACTTTAAGAATATGAGAAAAATTTTGATTTTTTCAAAATTCTAGACCAGAATACCATCTTAATTAAAAAACATTTTCGACCAGACTGGAAGAAACTATTTTCTGACAAACGAACACGAGAGTGACCGAATAAAAGTACCATTCTTCCTTTTAAGATACAAAACTTAAAAAATTTCGAAGGAAAGCAATTTTCGCGATAAAAAAGTTTCCTTTGTGAGGAAGCAAAGTGCGAAATAATCGCCTCAAGCTGACCAGAAGAAATCATGTATTCTTTTCCACGATCATTTTATCATATTTATTTACTCGATTGCAGCATCTTTACTTGTTTATAAAGTTTATTGTTTTAGAGATAATCTCGGGGTCTATTTTTTATATACTGTTTTTGTTTTAAAGATATGGGGTTAATTTTTTATATTTGTGACGTTTTAGAGATAATCTTGAGGTTAATTCTTTATATTTTTTGTTAGCTTTTTCATTCTATATCGATAGCGTTTTGTTCCAGAGAGGATGGAGCAATTCGAGCAATTGCTGACGTGCGCGATATGTCTCGATCGCTACAGGAATCCGAAGCTTCTACCATGCCAGCACAGCTTCTGCATGGAACCGTGCATGGACGGCCTCGTCGACTACGTGCGTCGACAGGTCAAGTGTCCAGAATGCCGCGCCGAACATCGTATACCCTATCAGGTACGTATCTCGCGTATGCATACGACAGATAACGACGCCAAAAGCCCACACACGTGTTTATCGTCACACATGCACGAATGTGTGCAGCATATGTGCGTAGGGCCGGGGATATTTGCCCAATCGTGACGTTTTTATTTCATTTTACTCGCTCGTTATCCCTGTCGACGTTTCGTGGACTGTCGAGCGTCAAGAAATACACACGAAGAATTAATAACGAGATCAAACGATTCTCATCGATGCGAAAGTTTTTTTGCATCGGACGAAAATCATTCGTATCGAATGCAAGTCCCAAAAACTGTAATTGCACTATTAGCCAATTTCGTCCAGATTGGAGAATATCGTTTTGCTATTTAATTTTAATCGTGTTTTCATATTTTTTTAAGGCTTCGATAGGATTTGAAAAAAATGAATTTAATGATTTTTGGAATAATTATTAATAGTTAATTGAAATGATTGATTGTACGATGAAAATGGAAGGATTTTGGTGAATGCAAATTTTTTTTGGGTCGATGAAAATGTATTTGAATGAAAGGAAATTTATAAGAACTGCAAGTGTGCAATTTGCAATTTAGATTTTACTTTGAATATTATGGATTGAATTAATAACGATTATTGATAATTGAATTAATTGATGAATATTTGACGACTTTATAATGAAAATTGATTTTTTAGACTCGCAAGTCGAATAAAATTCGTTCGATGATTATAAAGTAATATTCAATACGAAGAATAATTCATAATAATTAATTGCGCATAATTGAGGCTTCGGTGTTTCAATAAAAATAAAAATCGAAATATCAAGATTTAGCTTGAATTATTAATATTAATATCAATTTCTCAATTTTAACAGGGCGTACAGGCATTCCCGACGAACGTAACGCTGCAACGTTTTTTGGAACTTCACATCGAGATAACCGGAGAATTGCCGGATCCGACGAGCGGCCAAACGATGGAACGTTGCGGCGTTTGTTCGGAAAAGAGTTATTGCTCGTTGTGCGTTCATTGCGAGAAAAAATGTTGTCCGGAGTGCAAAGACGCTCACATGGATATACTTAGACGCGAGATAACTCGCATAAACTCGCAGGTAAGTTCGAGTCACACGAAATTCTACAAAAACTGACACATTTACAGCTTTACCGTTTATTTCTCTCGCAGAAATATATCCCTAAATCATAATGAAACACTACCATAATATCTCTGCCAATTTACAAGTCTACCAGATTACAAATCTTGGGATTCCCTTCTTACCGACTGCAGGGCGACTTTGTTGTTTCATTGGGGCGGCCTCCAGTGTCGGAAAGTTACCGGCCGAGTTGAAAAGCCGAAGCTGTCAAATTAGGGAGATTTTTTGGGAGAAATGTTACTGGATGTTTCCTGGAAGACTTGTTTTGTGGTAGAGATATTATTTGAGAGAATTCTTATTTGGTGGAGATTTATTTGGTGGAGAAATGAGTGGTAGAGCTGTAAATGTGCCCAATAACTTTTCTCCCCCTCCGGATGCGGCGTAAAAAAATATTTTTAAAAAATTTCCTCGATCCGTTTGAAACGTGCAATTCGGTGATGGAAAATGGTTGGAGTACCTTGGACGATAAATTAATGGGAAGCACGTTCTTTCCAAATTGCGGAACTACGTTGCCGGGTGGATCGTAATTACAGACTACGTAGACCCTTCCGGTTTTGCTCTTAGCCTCGCCGATTCCCAATTCCAAACTTTCTTTCCACACCAATTGAGTAAAATGTCCCACTTCGCTCAAATTCTTCGGCGAGCTTTCCCCAAATTTGTAAAGCTTGATTTCATCGTACCTACGCGAGAAATCAGAGATTTATTTTCTCCTTTTCTCATTCATCGATGGTAAAAACGAAATGAAAGAGATCTCGATAAAGTCCTACCATGATTTTACAACTGTGTCACCCTTGAGTTTCCAATTTGGATCTGTGCTCGAGGCCATGTAAATATTTTCACCGTGAGGATTGTCCGGTCTGTGCTCGGCCTTGTCCTTCTTTGCCAAATTTTCAGCCCATTCTTGCGCAATTTTGTTCAACTAAATTATCAAACATAAAATCTCTCGCATTACTTTATTCCTCATCCAATATCGAACTGGATTTCCAACCTTTTCGCTGATTTTCAGATTTGGCGCATGATGCTTCGCGCGATAAACGTTATGGGCTTTCAATATTTCATCGGAAAATTCGGCAGTGGCCATTTTTAGATTTTACAATATTTACCCAGAATTTTGTTCTCAGATTTAATGGGAATTTTTTAATTTTGCTCTAATTAAACCGAAAATTAAATTTTGACTTGGGATTAAACGAAATGTGTCAATTTCATGAAAAAAAAAACAAAACACAACGCTGAGAATTTTTTGTTTATCGACGGTCCAGCCGAATAATCAATAAAAGATGACCAGGCATTTTTTGTTCAAGCTTCAAATAAATTGCGACAAGCTTCATTTTTTGGGAAAATTATTAATATTCCCAAAAAAATATTTAACAAATTGCATCAAGAATAAAATAACAATAATAAAATTGAAATTTTTGAGATTTTGAGATTTTCTGAAACATCTTTTAGATAAAAGTATAAATACATCACTATGAATTATCTGGGTTCGATTTTAGATGCAAAGAGCGACAATCAAAAAGGATGATTATGATGAAGATGATTCATTGATTGATCGGCATGATTTTTGTGATTGATTCTAGTTATGGACTTTAAATATTTCATCGGAAAATTCGGCAGTGGCAATTTTTAGATTTTCCAATATTTACCCAGAATTTTGTTCTCAGATTAAATAGTTGTTGCTCTAAGTAACCGAAAATTTAATTTTGACTTGGGATTAATCGAAATGTGTCAATATCATTTTTAAAAAAACACACACAAAGCTGAGGATTTTTTGTTTATCGAGATGATAATCGCTCCAGCCAAATGATCAATAAAAAATTAACAGGCATTTTTTTCAAGCTTCAAATAAGTTGCGAATTTTTTTTTTTTTTTATTTCTTTATCTTTCCAAAAAAATATTTGACAAATTTCAGCAAGAATAAAACAACAATAATAAAATTGAATATTGGGGGTTTTAAAAATGAGTTTTTCTGAAACATCAAATGCATCACCGAGTTATCTGAATTCGATTTTAGATGCAAAGATCGTACTGAGAAAACAATGTACCAGGATTTGTTAACTGTTGACAAATCTAAAGTTGAATATGATGAAATTATTCTTTAACAGTTAATAAATTAAATAAATATTTTTTAACAGTTAATAAATTATTTTGACACATAAAATATTTCTTGACGACTAACAAATTTTGTAACAGTTAACGAATATTTAAGTAAAGCCAACTAAATAGATTTCTCAACTAAAAATCAATTGTTTTCTCAGTGCGACGATCAAAAAGGATGATTCTGATGAAGATGGTTCATCGATTGATCGGCATGATTTTCGTGATCGATTTTTAGATACGACGGGGTCTCCATCGGCTGCAGGACGCTCTCGCGCTCGTCGAGAAAAACACCCTCGGTTTACAGACAAATTGCGCCTCGGTCGCCGAGGAAGTCGACGAGATATATCGTCGATTGAGCAAAGCGCTTAAAGATCGTACGGAACATTTGCGCAACGAGATCGAGCGTTATTCGGGCACCGAGATACGCGGTCTTATCCAGCTCAAGGAGAATCTCGAGCTTGAGATAGCAAACATTCAGAGTAATTGCGACCTCGCTGATGCTCACATAAACGAGAATGTTTCGTGGGACGATGCCGAACTGCTCGATACGAAGGAGCTCTTTCTTCGCACGGTCGAGTTCATTAGGTAACATTTCCAACCGTTCTTTAAAAGAAAGAGAAAATCCCTTTCTCCTCGACTTATTCCGATGAATCCCTTGTGCGAAGAATACGAAGACCTTTGGATGAGAATTGATGGGCAAAAAGTGACAATCGGGTCCGAAGAAAAGGAACGATCGTACGGTTTCATTTGATTAAATCTCATAGAAAAGCCAAAGACTTCGTCGTCGATTGTCCTGCCTATTCTTCCTTCCTTTTCTAATTTAAATAGGGGAATGTGGGGCAAAATGGCCACCGTAAGAAAATAAGGCACTTAGAATGACCGCGCCCAGTGCAAAGTCTTTTAGACTAAAAACGACGTTTTTGTGGATTTACTAAATTTTTATATTTTTTATTAATTTCGATCATTTTTTAGGATGGTCGTTTAGCCCTGGAGAGGCCATTTTACCCCACATTCCCTCGCCGTTAAGGATTACGTGATCGGCAGTTTTACTTTCTTCCCTTAATTTTCTCTATTTTATATATTTCCTATTTTTTGGGATTTTTTTCTTTTTCTCTATTCCCTCCTTAACGCGATAATTGTCAACAGAAACTTCGAGTACGAGGCCGGTGACTACGGTCGTCGTGTGCGTTTCGTAATGGCGCACGAGCCCAATCAGCTCGTTCTTCACGTCGCCGGTTATGGCGAACTAAACATCAAGCCGGAAACCGGAAGTGGCGGACATTTGGGAACGACCGGAGGTTTGGCACCGCCCGGTGGTTCACCCGGTCTAATGAGGAGCAAGAGCGATCATCGTCTCGCATCTCAATATCGACAACAGGAGGAGGAACGCTTGGCCAGAAATCGATACGTTCCCGATTATGAGTGAGTTGATTTTAATTTTTTAAATTTAATTTTTATCAAATTTATTCTAATTTGATATAATTTATATTTGATATAAATTATATCAAATATTAAATTAAATTTTATCATGTAATTTAAATTAATTGAATTTTCAATCTATTTATTTATTTCGCCCCGATTTTAATTTTTTTAAGCATGTTGAGTCCCAAATCGCAAATGATGAGAAAATTCTGAAAATTTGGTATGTTTTTGGATGAAGCATTTAAGCGGTCGTGTAAAAATTCCACGACGATTAAGAAGCTATTTATTGAGCAATCAACATTAACAAGTTTCATAGGGACTCAACATCCTTAATTTAATTTTTACATAATTTGTTCTAATTTAATATAATTTTCATTTGATATAAATTACATCAAACATTAAATTAAATTGTATTTTATAATTTAATTCAATTGAATTTTTGATCAGTTAATTTTTTCTAACCAGGATCGAAGATCCCAGATGATTCCTTCATTTCTCCTTCTCTACTTCATTATTTTGTTCTTGATGAGCGATTCTGCTTTACAAATTCAAATTTGGTTGTCTTGAAATTTTTAATCAATAGCTTCGAATTTTAAAAATTCGGAGCGTAGGCAATGACTTTTTTTGCTTGAATAAAGGAAATTATTCATTATTCATCCCTTGAGCAATTCTTTACAAATTGAAAATAAATTGAAGCTTTGAAATTCTCAATTTCCCACAGTTATTGTGACAATTCGATTTCAATTTTTCAATTTTAATTTTTATGTAATTTATTAGTATTTAATATAATATGTATTTGATAAAATTTAATTTAATTTAATTTTTAATCAGTTTATTTATTTATTTTTTCTAAACCAAAATCGAAGATCCTAGATAATTCCTTCATTTCTTCTTCTCTACTTCATTATCTCGTTCTTTATGAGCGATTCTGCTTTACGAATTTAAATTCGGTTGTGTCTTGCAGTTTTAGATCAATAGCTTCGAATTTTCAAAATTTGGAGCATACATAATGACTTTTTTTCTTAAATAAATTAAATTATCAATGTTTCATTCCTTGAGCGATTATTTTCAAATTGAATTGAAGTTAAAGATTTGAAATTTTCAATTTACCACAATTATTGTGCCAATTCCATAAATCAAATTTTATAAAGATATTCCTCGTGCCTCCCGCGAGTATCGCAGACGTTTAAGATTCTCGACACATTGGGCAAAAGTTCTGCGATGCATTTTCAAAGTCGCGAGTTTCGTTTTTTTTTTGTTTTTTTGAGCACTCTCCTTCTCTGGCACTTGTCGTAGAGCAGACAGTGTCGCAAGAGAGGCTGTATCACTCGAACGACAACGAGATAGAGTTGTAGGAGTGTCGGGGAAGAAAAAAGAAAAAAGTTTCGTAAACGAGGCACGTTTGAAACGTTGGTGGCCTGTAAAAAGGTGCTCGATCGCCATCGCAGATTATTCTGGCCTTTGGCCAAGCTTGCCCCTTTTTTTATTCTCCTCTTCCTCTCGGCAAAGCTCTCGCGCTTTTTTCACTCCTTCTCTCTTTTATCGAGGTCGCGAGATGATGTTGTTCCTTGCCACTTTTTTCATCTCTCAAAAATGACCTACATCTCTATTTCGACGGAATACGTTATAAATAAATATTCTTTTTTGCTTTGTCCTGCTCGGAAACTACCGGAGACTCTCGGTCAAAAAAACTTCCACGTTTTCGTATAATAACCATAACTTTTTAGATGGGGGCAAACCTCTCCTTTCTTGCTCGACTCCCTCAGGAATATTTAATTGCCTCTGCACGGCGTTTTCCCCACTTTCCCGCTCAAGTGTAAGATAATATTTGCCAGATCGTTTGCCAGCTCATTTTCTCACACTCACGACGACGACAACGACGAGGAGAAATATCTCATTCGGTGGAACTTCCGGAAATGCGATGCAAATTGCAAATATTATACACCAGGTCTCCACTCGCGCTCTGAACAATTCTGCTCCCTCGTTTGTCTCGACGTTTTTTCGCCTTTTCTTCTTCCTTATACTCCTCTTCTTTCTCTTCATAGTTTCTGTCCTCCCCGGATACTCGTAACATTTTACTCGCTGTTAAATGGAAATGAGACTGACGTGTAATGTAACAAAATGGCCCTTCGGGTCCAACATCCGGTTATTGCGCAACTCGCCCGAGATTATGATGGGAAAGGGCCACGTTTTGCAAATGAACTCAAAAACTTTCCGCTATTTCGGGGAATTCACAAACTTTATGAATTTATATTCGTCTATTTTTCCCTCGTCCCGTCGCGAAGCAATGGAAAATAATTATCAATTATTCGCAATGCAAAAAGTCGGAAAAACAACAAAGTGTTTTTCACAAGACATTTATAAGAATTTTGAGTTTTTGAGAGAGTTGTTAGTGAATTTGTATTCAGTGGGAAAAAATACATGGATATAAGGTGCAAAAACAATGAGTTTGAACAAATTTCACTTTCCATTTTGGCTAAAATTGCAGCTACTCACTAAAATGGCTGCCATTTTTTTTCTAGATTATATTTTGAGTTCGATTTGGGCTCATTCTCTTCGAGATCGTTCAACCTTGAAAATCCTGCTTTGTTCATCCGATTCTGATCATTTTTCGATTTTTGGCACATTTTTAAAACTCGACCATCGACTTTGGCAAATGCTTATCTTGAAACTTTGAAACGAGAATTTCTTAAGACGAAACAAAGTCATTCTCGATGTCGTCTCAGCTCACCAAGAAATGTGTCTACATAATTATACCGATTTTGAAAAAAAAAAATTATTTGAGAATTTTTCGACCTTCAGAAAGTACTCCCAAATGAAAAAACCACCCCAATCACTTGAAAACATCTTGATTTTATTTCCCATCGTTCAGTTTCTGCCAGAAATTGAGGAAAAGTCGTTCCAGAACACGTAGTGCGATTCTGAAGAACTTACGAATCAATCAACCCCTCTGAACTACCCCTCAATTGAAAGAAATGGACCCCTCAAGGAATAAAATGTTATTATCGCATTTTCTGTTATTTTATCCTCATCTGAATCGAAATACGAGTGTTTCAGAATTGAACATAAATGGAAGTGCACTTTTAGGCGTGTCACCATTTCTAGGGGTAGTTTTCGATGTTTCGTTACTGTTAGGGGTAGTTTTTGAATCGGATGTTCTTGATACACATTTTCCATGCCTTTTCGAAAATAAATATGAACCGAACCCCAATGGAAGTTCACTTTTGGGCGCATCACCATTTGTAGGTGTAGTTTTCGATGTTTCGTTACTGTTAGGGGTAGTTTTCCAATTGGATATTCTTGCTACAAAATTTCGATGTTATTTCAAAGCACACACTTGAGATCGGGACTCTAAAAAAAATTTTGCCTGAAAGTTACGCTCATTTCTCATTTTTTCGCAATTTTCGCACTTTTTGACAGGGTCTGAGACCGAAGGGGTGCAACCCTTGCGTTTGCTGAATTTTTCATGATTAGATGCATCTTTCATCTTCAAAATGCGACCTTAACAATGTTAACATGTTAATTTTTACAGAAGTTCTGCGTTTTCAAAGTAGGTGGGACGTATGTGTCTCACCAACTGTTA
Source organism: Alloplasta piceator (assembly GCA_946863875.1). Taxonomy (NCBI): domain Eukaryota; kingdom Metazoa; phylum Arthropoda; class Insecta; order Hymenoptera; family Ichneumonidae; genus Alloplasta; species Alloplasta piceator. Next base: position 4,135,586 of record OX333077.1, on the reverse strand, counting down.
AAGGTTTAATAAAGTTGAGAGTGTTTTTTTGTTCTAATTTTTTTTCCCAAGATACGATGCACCGGAGTACGAGGCGCCGCGGAATAAATCGCGATACCGGAGTCGTTTTATGCGTCATCGCGACGGCGAAGAGTCCGACGGTGATACGAGATCAACGGTGAGATTCACGTCGACGCCGACGGAGAACAGTCCCCGTGAAAAGGTCTTGGACACCGAGGACGCGGCACGCGGTCCATTGTCGGGCATCTTCAGGCTCACCGATTCACCGAGAGTCATGAAGAAGCTTCAAGAGTGCGAAAGGGCGGGAAAACGAAAGAAGGAGGAACCTCCGGCGCCTCAAACACCGGCGCCAAAGCCTCAGGTGAGTCGAAAACCTCCCCCCACACGCTCACTATTTTATTAATTGTTTTATCTTTCGTTCACAATTTTTTTTGTCTTCGATTATTACTCAAAATTGCACGATCCGACCAAAAAGAAGTACATTGTCGTATGGGAACGAAATTTTTTTTTTTTTTGCCTTGACAAACACACGTATCGTAACGTCTCCCTCCCTCTCTATCTCTCTTTTTTATCTCTCGCTCTTTTTGCGCGATCAGAATAAAAAAAACAAAATCGAATACGACGAGCAAAAACGCAGTAAAGACGACGTGTGATTTATTATATGTTTGACAGTGATTGTCCTGCCCCGCAATTCCGTGAGTTAGGCGAGAGCGTGCGATCGGATCCGACCCAAAAAGCCACCAAACACACACTATCTATCTATCTCCTATCTCGGTCCACGCAACGAAAAAATAAGTTCGATACGAAAGAGAAAAAGAGAAAAAAAACAAAAGAATAAATAAGACAAATCGTTTGGATGGATTTTTTCTTTCTTTTCTTTTAATACGCAAGTGAAGCTCGTCTAATAAACCAAACAAATCTGTGGTCTTGTTTCTTTTTTACGTTTTTTTTAATTATCTTCTGTCTCTCGTATAAATAAATGTGTACATAATCGTCATGAACTCTCATCGAGTCTGGATTATGGTTTTTCTTTCGATTGTGAGGCTTAGTGAACGCGTCGAGTGTGCAAGTCGATTAATTGCGTCCTTAAAATAATAATAATAATAATAATAATAATAATAATAATAATAATAACAACAATAAAGATTTTTTTTTTTGCGTCAATGAGATGAAGAGCATGCGCGCCTCATTTGGAGTATAAACTAATAAACAAAGCAGAGAGTTTTTTTTTCTTTCGTTTCTAGTCATTCGAATATCGTAGATCGTGAGAATGTGTTACTGAAATAAACTGATAATTTTATTTTTCCAAATTCACTCGAACCCTTGGGAAATGTTTTTTTCTCCTCTCGTCCAACGAAAGAACGACGGCGCTTCGATTTTTCGAAATTCAATGAATCGATGGATCGTTTCTTTTTTTTCTTCGGCGATTCGATCGTCGCCATAGTTTCGATCATTTTGCAATTTCTTCGTTTACAATAATTGCGCTCGAATTGAAAGGAGAAGAGACGTTTCGCAAAAATCATTGAAATGAAAATTCGCCATCACGAGTGTGAACGGAGATATTCTCTTTTTTGTTTTTTCCCGATACGACGAGAAGATACAAGTGAGAAAGGCGCCAACGGCAGTGGCGAAACAAGTCAGCGAGGACGATGAGATATCGAGGATCAAGAAGCAGAATAAAAATTCGCCGTCTTCGCAAACGACGGAAACGGTCGAGGAACGTCAGACGATCGCAACGTCGCCGATACAAACGCCACCTGTGCGCGATCAGCAGGAGCGAGAGGTCGAGGAAACACCGAGAAGAACACCGATATCGAGGTAGAGAATTTTTCACGATTCGAATTATCGAGAGAGAGGAATATGAGCGAAATAATTCGACAATCGTCTCTGATTAAAAACAAAAAGAATTGTTCAGATAGTATAGGGACAAGGTGTCCAAAATCATCCCCTTAAAATGCTTTTTTGAAATGAAGGATCGAGGTATAATTTTTTTTATCAATCTATAGTGAAGCTAATTATTTAACTAACACTTTAATGACTAATAAGTATTTAAATTTATAATTTTCAAATTTTGTATTAATAAAAAGGAAAGGTGACAAAAATTAATCCCTCGAGGGAAAAATACTTTTTCAATATAAAAGATCAAGTTATAATTTTTTTAATTAATGTATAGTCAAGCAAGATATTCAACTAATACTTCAATGATTCCAATAAGCATTTCAATTTTTTATTTTCAAGTGTATGATGAAAAAATAAGGTAAAGGGGTCAAAAATTATCCCCTTGAGGGAAAAATACTTTTTCAATATAAAAGATCAAGATATAATTTTTCTAATCAATATATAGTGAAGCGAGATATTTAATTAATACTTCAATGATTCTAAAGAGCATTGCAATTTTAATTTTCAAGTTTTTGATGAAAAAAATAAGGAAAAGGTGTCAAAAATTATCCCCTTGAAAGAAAAAAACTTTTTCAAAATAAAAGATCAAGATATAATTTTTTAAATCAATGTATAGTGAAGCGAGATATTTAACTAATACTCCAATTATTCTAATGAGCATTTCAATTTTGAATTTTCTAGTTTTTTATGAAAAAAATAAGGGAAAGGTATCAGAAAATATCCCCTTGAGGAAAAAATAGTTTTCCATTATAAAAGATCAAGATATAATTTTTAAAATCAGTATATAGCGAAGCTAGATATTTAACTAATGCTTCAATGATTCTAATAAGCATTAAAAAATTTAATTTTCCAGTTTTTGATGAATAAAGTAAGGAAAAGGTGTCCAAAATCATCCCCTTGAAGGAAAAATGCTTTTTTAACATGAAAGATCCAGATATAATTTTTTTTAATCAATGTATAGTATAGCTAATTATTCAACTGACACTTCAATGACTCTAATAAGTATTCAAATTTAATAATTTCAATTTTTTTATGAAAAAAAAGGAAAAGTGTCAAAAAATAATCCCTTGTGGGAAAAATACTTTTTCAATATAAAAGATCAGGATATAATTTTTTTATGAAGTCAGTAGATCCGATCAAATCAGTAGGGATCAGTTTGGACACCTTTCTCGTAGATATTTTGCAGCGTCTGGATTATTTTTCTCTTCTTCGCTACAAAAGTAATGGTTTGACCGAAAACTGACAGTTGTCAACGGAGTTTCATTGGCTCGAGGTTTTTAGCTTTCATCGAACGCCAAATTAACCGGCCATATTACAAAAATGTGCCTCCTCATTGCCAAAAAAAAAATCTTTTCCGCACAAAGTTCCCGAGTGAAAAAATCGATTTTGTTTTTTGTTTCTTGCCTCTTTTTTTCCTTCTTTGAATCCTCGAATCTAGATATCACGATTCTTGTGTCACGTTTCTTGTCAAGAGATTTCTCGAATTGTCTTTTCCAGGATGAGCCAACAAAACAATTCCATAACTGTGGTATGCCCCTTGCCAACGTCGAACAATACGACGACACGTCGAGTTAGTCCCAATCTGATGATTCTGTTAATGTGTCTAGTTCTGTTATGCAAATCAATGTTCACCGTGTGTATCCAATGATTCGTGCATTTCGCGTGTATATATTAATCGTCCATTCCCCGATATCCATCTTTCTGCATATATACACATATATATAAATATATATATATATCAATATATCTCGATATATCTGACAATAAAGTCGTCATACCTCGCCACATGCATTATGTATACCAATCTGTCTCTTCGTCTTTCTGTATCAAAATGTATGAGCATATGTCATAGTTCATTAACTGCGAAGCACGTTACTCTTCGACATTATATTAGGGAATTATAGACGCGATATTCCATTTATCGATATATCAGGGTGGTTTCAAAAAAGCTATCATTCAATTGGGCTATTAATCAAGATTTTTGTACCTTTTCCCAGAAATGCAATTTTTTCTCACTAACCTCAAGATTTCACAAAAAACGTCATTTTTGGCAATGTCAAAATACAAATATCACTGAGTCAAAATTTTGTATGACCCTCAAGATTTCGGCATCAGCCTTTTTCGATCTTGGCTCAGCATAACTTATCAACTGTAGCGCGGAGAAAAAAAACCTATTAGCCTTTTTTGTCCCTCGTTCAATTCACCACTGATTGCAAATTACGCACAGTTTTTGTCGATAAAAAAATTATTCATGAGAAGAAGCAAGGAAAGATTGAAAAAAAAAATTATTCTTCTAGTAAAAGCTACAAAAATCTCGCTGAAGAAGGGAATTCGATCTTTTGATTTCTCAACGGCCTAAAATTTATCGATATATGGTTCGACGTGGTTAAAATTTCATCACTAACGAGACCATTCATTTGGCTCTCAGCTTCGTTCTACCATTATTTAGCTATAAACCAAATCGTTGTATTCATGATGGAAATATCTCGTTAAATATGAATCCATCTCGACGATAATTCACGCTTCATCGAAATTCATTCTAATGAGAGACATTGTATGACGCCCTCTCACCGAGTCCAAAGTCTCGAGTATCTTCTCGCGTCTGCGTAAAACATTATTCATCGCGTCCGAAATTCGTTAATGATACGGTACTCCAATCGTAGCGAAATATATTTCTCGACAGGAGAACATCGTCGGATGTGCACAATCCGGCAGCGAGAAGCGCTTCGACGGACTCGAGCACGGGTTCCGAAAGCTCAGCCGGCTCCGGCATAAGAAGCACCGGCGCTTCTTTTACCGCCGAGGAAATGAAGCAAAAGTATCTTTCAAGAGCACCACCAACGAGCACGACTAACACCGTCACTTCCGGCACGGGAATAACAACCGCGACGAGTCGCGATACCGTAACGACACCCACGAGCAGCCCACGACCCTTTCAGAGTCGTTTTTTAGGCGGAGGTATTTATATTTTAACGAATCTCCATGTTTTCTCAAGAAACTTTGATTTTTTTTCGCCCTCGACAATCATCAGTTTCCTTTTTCCAAGCGTTTCAATATTTTTTACTAAATTAATTATCACTCAATTTTGATTTTCAATTATTTTTAATGATTTTTAATTATCTTCTACGTCTTGACACATATTTTTTCGCCTAACCAAACGTTTTAATAATTTTTTGAAAGTTATCTTCATTCAATATTAATTTTTCATAATTTTTTATAATTCAATTCACTTTTAATTTTTTATAATTTTTAATTATCTTTCTTGTCTTAAAATATAATCTGTCCCTTTCCCAAGCGCTTTAATAATTTTTTGAAAATTATCATTATTCAATATTAATTTATTAATAATTTTTAATTATCTTCCATGTCTTAGAATATAATTTATCCCTTTCCCAAGTGCCTTAACAATTTTTATTAATCATCATTCAATTTTGATTTTCAATTATTTTAAATGATTTTTAATGATTTTCCATGTCTTGACACATATTTTTTCGCGTTACCAAGCGTTTAAATAATTTTTTGAAAATTATCAACATTCAATATTAATTTTTAATAATTTTTAATCATCTTCAATGTCTTAAAATATAATTTGTCCCTTCCCCAAGCGCTTTAATGATTTTTCTTAAATTAATTATCATTTAATTTTGATTTTCAATTATTTTTAATGATCTTCTATGTCTTGAGATATATTTTTTTCCCTTACCAAACGTTTTGATAATTTTCTCAAAATCATATATCATTTAATTTTGATTTCTGTGACAATTTCTTATATTTTATTATTAATTTTTATTTTTTTTCGATTTATAAAATGGTTACCTTGATTTATCATTCAATTTTTATGGTAAAACGAATTTTGAGATTTCCATTTCGGTATTTTCGAAGAGTTGTTTTAAAAAATTTTAAAAATTTCCTTCAAAGCTGGACGATATTTCTTATTCGATCATTCAATGTTTGTCTTTTTCCCATAATAATTTTTCTAAATTATGCGATTCAATGCTGATTTTTTACAATTTTTTATACTTTATCTTTAAATTTGAATTTTTTTTCGGGCTCAAAAATTGTTCATGCCTCAGAATTAAATATTTATTACTAATTTTTGAAACTTTTTAATAACGTTTGCTTCATTAAAATATCCTAAATCGTCGGGAGATAATTTTCTTCCTCATTTTCCTCATTTAATTCGCAGGTAATCGCGCTGCCCCACCGCCCCCGACGCCGGTGGTGCGCGAGGAGCCGGTGAAGAAGAAAACCGAGGAGGACGATGACGACGACGATGAGACAACGAGCTCGTCGGAGGAAACGGAATCGGAAACCGAGGAGGAGTCGGAAACGGAAACTCACACGTCGACACCGACGACGACGACACCACCGATTCAAGAACGTCAGAGAAGCGAATCGGCAATGGCGCGAACCGACATCGGTCCTTTATTAGCGCGAAGCGCCGAGGCTCGACGCGGTAGCAAAGAGGATTCACCGTCGACGAGGTGAGCCTTTTCTTAATAAAAAAAAATTCATATACAAAGTAGACGGATAGAAAAAAGATAATTGTGTTTCACAGGGAAACTTTATCTCGCAATTTTTTCCAAAAACAATTTCTAACACCGAACCATTTTCCAAAATGTCAATTTTTTTCATTTCTCCAATTTTGGAGGAATTTCAACGTCCAACAGACACGAAAGACTTTTTTAATCAATATTGTTCCTATAAAATTTATATTTGAAACAAAATACTCGATTTTCCATGAGAAGTAAAATTCGAGAGTCGATTCTTTCTCTGGACCAAATTAAAATGCAGATTTTTTAGAACCATCTGCATTATAAGATGGTATTTCTCTCTCGGACGCTCATAATATTTATCCAAGATCATACAATGAGAGAAAAAATTACTGAATTTGAGAACATGAATTTATTTATTAAATGAAAGTATTAATTCGATCATTTATTTGTTGAACCAAGAAAATCACTCTTCATTTAAAAAAATATTTTCACGAATCTATTACTCCATTATATTAAACTCTTATTTAATAGTAACAATTAAATGCATGATAGATTTGATTAAATTTATATTCATTGGATTAATTACATTGATCGCATCATAAACATGAGATTATTTGAATCTAAAATGAGGATTATTTGAATCTAAAAAACGACTTCAATACGAAATTATTTTTTTCGAACAAAATTATTTCTTTGCTTCTAAAAATATTTCTATAGTATTTTCAATATTTATTAGATATAAAATTGATTGTGATTATTTGAAAAGAAGCTGTGGTAAAATAAATAACACATTATTTTATTCCAATAGAATATTTGTTTGGAATGATGAAATTTGTATTTCCTTCAAGCAAAGGACTATCATTTCTGTAGTATACTTTAATATGATACATAAATTGTTAAAAATAAAAAAACTGGTTTTTTCAATGTTTTCTTATACTCGAATCTTCATAACTCCTAACTTTTTTCAAGTGCATCATAGTAGTCGATAGCGTAATAGGTAGCGTGTTAGGTAGTTAGGTAGGATAGGTATGATGGTAGGTAGGGTCGAGGGTTCGAATCTCGGTCGGACAGAGAAATTAGATTTATCTCTTTTGGGGTCACTAAACTATGCATATTAAATTATTTGACAAGGGCTATACAGTTTTTATAAAATGTTTAGCAACAATTAATAAACACGCATTTGATCGAATCAATCATTTTTCCTGTTGATTGTACTAATTAACTTGTTGATTCAACAAATTTTTTTCTCAGTGCTTCCTGTATTAAAAGACATGCTTGTTTTGAATGATAAAATATGTTCTTGATTCAAAGAACATATTACATATAATTGATAACATATTGTTAGATTCAAGTACATTCGTTTATTGAAACAGAAATTTATGGAATTGACTGAAAAAAATGAACCAAGTAAATATAGAAGGGAACCAATTTAATATGTTTTGGCAAATAATGAAAAAAATTATTTTTTGCCTTCAAAACTTTATTTCATTGGTTCTAGTAATTTTTTCTCTCAGTGTAAATTTATGATCTCAAAGAAAATAAATAGTTGTAACGTCAAGATCGTTTGGTGGATGTTGAGAAAATCGTTTTTCTGATCTTGCATAAACGTTGACGCAGATACACATCGCCCAGAGGAAGTCCAGCGCACTCGGTATCATCGCCAACGAGTACGACAGGATCTTCGACGACCGGGGGTTATACCAGCAGGTTCGTAGATAAACAACAAGGCATTCGCGACTTGATGACTTCCAAATCCGATAAATCCCTGGATAATAATCGTTTTAGGATCGTTAGTAGCGATAACGATTATCGTGATGATGTTACGGCGGCATCGTCGTCGTCGTCGTCGTCGTCGTCGTCATCGTCGGCTCCCCCCGATAAGATCATAAAGGTCGATGATAACGCGAGTGGATTGTCAAAAAATCTCGATGAAACGAGATCGGTTGTAAATTCATCGAGCAGGCTCGACGCGTCGAACAACGACGACGACGAGTCATTATCGTGCGAGAGTGACTCGGAGAGCGTGATAACCGTTAGAGAGAGTGATGCGATAACGATAAACGATGATAAACGGGACGATCGATTAGATTTCGAATTGAGGGATGAGAAATCGTTGATAAAGGCCAATAACAATAACAATCGAGCAAATAATCTTAATATTAACAGCAATAACGATTACGATAGCGTTGACATTGTTGACGATAACGCGACGAACAATTTGCCAATGAAAATGGAGAAAATCGGTATCAATGGCGACGCGATATCGGTCGAGAATAAAAATGACGATGAAGCGCGAACGAGGGAGAATCCGAACGATCTCAATGGCGAAACATCCGGTCTCGGACGTTACGAGAATGATGAAAAGCTCATGGATGATATTTTAACGCGTCTCGCGCGCGATTATAATCTCACGAGGAACGAAAAAATGGACAACGATCTGGACGCCAACGACGATCTCGTTGTTAATGCAAATGCCGATCAAACGAGCGATCACCCTCGAGTAAACGGGGAAAGAATGCACGAATCAACGAAGGACGATAGAATGAATTCGCGAAACGACAAAGTAACGTTGAATTTACGTGGCAACGAGAGATCTCACATTCCGGATTCTCGTGTGACCGAAAAGGACGAAAAAATCGAAGAAAACGCGGGGTTCGTTGGAGAGAGGAGCTTGAGAAATCTCGAGAGAATCGTCGAGGAGGATTTGGACGAGAGGAAGAAATTTGATAGTCCACGAAAGAGAGTGAGGATCATTTTGAACGATGACGAAAATGGGATGAATTTGGGAAATTCGAGTTCGGCTGAGAACGATGAGAATATCGAGGCGAGCAGCGAGGAGGAGGATTCGGAAAATTCGAAGACCGAATCTGAGGAGAATTTGAGAATGACGGAGTCGACGAACGAGGAAATTGAGGGAACGAATGAGACTGATGAAAAATCGACTGAAAGACGAATTTACGTGACTGAAAGGGTGGAAAATCTGTTCGATGACAATGGCTGGGTCGTGACCGAGGACGAGGAATCGGTTGGAAAAAATGACTTCCCAAATGTTGAAGATAGAAATAATTGTGATAGCGGGAGAACGAGAAATATGGGGGAAAGTGTCGAGGCGACGATCGAGGAAACTAATGAATCGAACAATTTGTCTAAAAACAGAGAAGAAATGGACAATACCATCGGCACGAATGGATGGTTGGTTTCCGGGGAATCGGGCAGCGAATCTGATCAAGAAAAATCACCGATCGAGACGTCCAGCGAGAAAACTAGAGATTCCGAGGAAAATTCATCGAGTAACGATTCCGCGATAATTGAAAATGGTGAAAGTTCGATAAATTCCAATGAAAATGGCGACGAAGAGTCTCTGATCGACGATCCGAGCCCGCAGATTCTCGACGAAGGAATCCAGGAAAATGAGGCATCGAATCGTCAAAGCGACAAGATCGGGACGGTGAAAAGTGACCTCTTGGCCGAGGATTCAAAAAGCGGAGGATTTTCAGTGGGGGGGAAATTTGAGGGAATTTTAGAAAGGAAAGTTGGAAGGAAAATTGACGCTGAAACCGCTGACAATGAAGACGACGACGACGACGACGACGACGCCGACGACGTTGACGACGCGGACGACGCCTCGCCATTATCGAGAAAAACGTCCAAGAACGATGACAAACCGGTCACGAGAATAACGGCCATGGAAAATAATGAAGTCGATAAAATCAGCACGAAGATTGCGAAGGAGAGGGACGAGAACGACGAGGACGACGATGACGAAGTCCATGACGAAACATCAATGAATATACCAATGCAAATGGTAACCACCGTCTTCTGTGTAACCGTATTGTTTTATAGCGTTCTAACGAATATTTTACTATGACGAAACGTCAAAATTAATCATTGTCATCGTCGATTAATCGAGAAACGAGGCAAATATTCGTTCGCGATCGAGAGCGAAATATTGAAGCCGGGAGCAAAACAATGGAGAAGCAAAGAGGGAAATCGACGAGATTTTTTGTGAAGAATATGAAATTTGCCAAAAATTGCAATGAGCAAAAGAAAACGTCGAGTTATTCGCTCGTGTGTGCATTCACGATGATGAGAAGGATTCGTCTCGATATCGAGATATTATAATTATTTATCGCTGCATTTTTGTTTATACATTGTGATAAAATCGAATTTCACGTATTTTTTCGTAGACGAATATATAAATATATATTTATATATTTACATATTCATATATATATATATATTTACGTCAAAAACGCTAACGTTCCTATACCGATGTTCGCCATTTTTGTTTCATTGCGTAACTGATTTAATTGCTCAAGTACGTAGCTTCGTAGTGATATTTTCTCCTTCTTCTTCTTCTTTTTCCTTTTTTTTATACGCGCTTAGGTCGTAGAAATTTTTATCGATTTTTAATTGGAAAAAATGTTGCAGTACGAGAGAATTTTTTTTATATATATTTATATACGTAGATATTTATTTATCTACTTATATATATAGTATGTGTAGTTACGTGAGTGCCTATCCTGTGCAACCCTCGTAAAACCCACGAAGCTTTTTATACCGATCGAGCCAGAGAGCCAGAGTCTTCAAAAATTGCGAATTTTTTTTTTTAATCCATAATTATCGAGGAGTCGATATTTTTTGTTCGAGAAAAAACAATCGACATTGTCCAGCAAAAATCGCGATCTGTATTTTTCACTGTCGTTATAAGTTTTTTGTACTTTTACTTATCTCCCTCTCTCTCTCACTCTCACTCTTTTTTGTCTGTCTCTCTGTCTTTCTGTCTGACGTATATTTTCACTTTTTTTTTCGTCTCAGTTTGTTGATGTGGTGAATAAACTGCAGTCTTGTGATAACTCGTTTCATTTATTTCCCTCTCAATGGAAGCAATGCGATGAAAAAGAAAAGCGGAAAGAACGAATGAAGAAGAGGTAGAAATTGAGAAATCAAGAACGACGGTTCCTCGTTTACGGCGTTTTTTTTTATGGTAGCATTTTAGAAATCCCGCTTGCCAGTTTCGATGTTTTTTTTTTGTCTCACCTCGTCATTGTCCGTTCGCTAATTTTGTTTTATCACCAAAACTTTTTTTTTATCGTTAATTCCAAAAGTTTCATTTCTGCGCTGATAAATCGTGCGCGTTCCCGGAAAAGCGTATTTTATTTTTGTTCGAGTCGCAAATCACAATTTTAAAAGCCAATTGTCGCCTTTTGATGTCGCTAATGATAAAGAAAAAGAAAGAAAAAAAAAACATCAGTGGAATGTGGAAAAATAAAAAATCGTTCGAATGACCGGCCACTCCGATCAAGTTGACATTTTTTTGCGGAGACAAATTTGAATTCTATTAACTACTTTTCTTTCTATTCTTTCTTTCTTAATTATTTTTCTAAGATTAATAATCTTCGATCAAGAATGCAAAATTTTCTGAGAATTTTTCGTCCATTTATTATATTTCCGCACTAATTGAAATTTGCTATATGGAAAAAAACGAATTAGAGCGACATATCCACGCCAGAGTTATTTAAACAAATATTTTATTTTATTTTATACCACCCTGAAGCAGAGATCTGGACAATTTTTTTCATCGGGAATGAAATTCCGAAAAACCGGCTTTTTTGGTACTTTCAAAATTCAGATACCACAAAATACTTAAAATAAAATATTTTTGGTAAAATTTCTTCGACCTTCTAAACTCAAACAAAACATTTCTTCCAAGCTCAAGCAAAACCTGAGGAACAACCGAAAATTTTTAGTAAACGACTTTGATAGTTTGCGGTGATGTGAATTCTCTAATAGGAAAAAAACAGTAAAACGAAATTGGCAAAAAAAACAACGAAAACGTAACGATCGAAAGTGCGAAAATTTCATCGACTTCAAAAAAATCCTTCGGAAAATGGGATGAGGAAAAAAGGATCCTTCAAAAGAATTCAGGATTGACGAAAATCTCTTCTTATTCCAAAAGCAATGTGCACACAAAAATATTTAGTAAAATCTGAATTTAGGAATTCTCAACCATTTTTGACAGTCAAAACGCAATTGGAAAGAAAAAACGCTTTTTTTAACCACCCTAATCTGTATTAACTTATTTTATACCGCATGAAATCACGACTCGAGGAAGAGACGCGAACGACTGTTCTCCCCAATTAGTCTCGCTCGCACGATATTCTCAATGGGAAATGTTTATCAAGGGACGGGCGAATGGTAAATGCGACTCGTGGGAATCACAGTCCAACGAGGAATTCGTCGCGTGAATGCACACATCCGGCTTTTCGAGCCACTTGAACTTTCGATCCGAGGGATGAATTCCATTGTGGCGAATATTCGCGATTCAAATGGCCGATGAGACTCGCGAATCGGCAATTATTACGATTATTTAATTTTTCAAGGTGACCTTGAGCTCAAGAGGAGAAAAATCGCCGCCGAGCGGGAACAGAGAATTGAATTCAAGTGCCAAAAAGAAAATATGTCAATTAATGCAATAATAAGGGAAATTGAATCGTCCAGCAGCGGTAAAAATTCATTCATTGCGATAAAAATGGAAATTCGAGTCACGGATAATTGAAAAACAATCCAATCTTCGTAACGTTTGTCGTAATTACATTTTCCGGGCAAGAGTTTTTACTTGTAATTAGAAAAATTCAATCACCGTTATGAATTGAAGAAAAATTCAATTATCGTGTCAGTTACATCGATAATTGACGTGAAATAAATTGATCTCGAGCATTTGCCAGTTGCAATAATTCGATATGTTTGCAACAAGAACACTCGCGTATCGATTTCGTCATCGGAGCGTCTCTGTCTCTCTCTCCCTCTCTCTCTGGTTCTCTATTGTCACGTTTCGCCATACGTGGCTCCATTTCCAATTACAATAGTCTCCTATTCCATCCCCCGACCTCAAATAGCAATTAGAGAAATAAAAAATAAAAAGAGAGAAGCTTTATTCCATCACGAAATTGCTCAATATGATTTTTTTTAACCATTTGCCAATTTCGCAAATTAGATTAATTTCTTTACCGAGTTGTTAATCTTGAAATTCTTGTAATCTCAAGTTTTCGACAGAAAATCATTTTTATAATTTTCGCTGAATTTTTTATCCGTATAAAAAAATTCATAATACTCGAAAAACGCTTCTACCGAATTTTCGGAAGTGAAAAAAAATCGTACGGGTTTGAGGAAAATGTTTTTCTCAAGAAAAAATCTCAATGAGGAATTCTGTGACGAAATAGCGGGGTTTTCTTTTCAATTTTCATTTTAAATGACTGATGAAAACGTTTTCAGGTTCCTGAACAAGAGCCGAAGCCAAGCGGCGGTGACGTCGCCGCGCGAACGCGAGCGTGAGCGCGAGCAACGCGAGCGCGAGCAGCGAGAGAGGGAGCGCGAAACCGAGCCCGAGGCCGAGCCTCTGTCGCCGAGATCGCGTTACGCCGCCCTCAAGGAGCGAAGACAGAGGCTCGCGCGTTCGCGAAGCTCCCACAATTTCGGCAACGACGATCTCGAGCTCGACGACGATCCGCCATCGCCAACGACACAATCGCCGAATGCCTATCTAGCGGCGAAGTACGGCGCTGGCTCGGAATTAGCGAGGAGCCGAAGTACCCACGCGTTGAAATCGCGCGAACCGAGCCCCGAGCGCGATCGCGGCGGAACGGAAAAGGACGGCGCGGCCCTGAGCTCTTGGGCCCGTTATTTGAAAAATAAATATGGCAATCGCAGCACCAAGGACAAGGAACCACCGTCGTCGACGTCGTCGATTCCATCGTCGAGGTGAGCAACGATCAAGACAGTTGTCGCGATTTGGTCAAATCAATGAGTCAATCTAAATTGATAACTCACTTTCTAAACGGTATTATTTTCATCAAATATAGGATTTCGATTCAGAACAAGTTACTCTGAACAAGTGAGATTGAATAAGGATGCATTGCACATTGCTTTTAGCCAAAAATTGTATCCGATTGAAATTTCCATACTTCGTGATACAATAAAATTGTGAACAAATTCAGCAACATTTGGCATGCCATAAACAACAATTATCAACAATAATATTGCCCAAAAGTTATTAATAAATTGTTTAAACAAATATTTATTCATATGAATTTTTTCAGAATTTTATCTCTATTTTGAAATTCCCGTTTTGAAATTTTTAGAATGGCTGTATGTATGTATTTTTCGGTCCAGTGTTTTTGAAACTTTTCAAAGCTAACGATAAACCTGTGTGTAAAAACATATACAAAATTGGCAATTTCACAAGCTTTTATTTCGTTCCCGGTTTCCGATTGAGTTAAAAGTTTCGCATAATTTTTTGCAAAAAAAAAATTTCGCAAAATTTCGTTCACAAAATGATTTCAAGCAATTGATTTGCAAAATTTCTCTACGAAAATTTTTCGCAATAGTCTTTTTCCAAAAAACTTTGTGAAAAAAATGTTCTGCATAAATTTTGCAGAAAAATGTTGCAAATTAATTGTGTGAAATAATGTTGTCTAACAAATTATGCGAAACTAGATATAAATTACTAAACTAGTTATTTAACATTTTTTTAAAACAAGCTTTTATTAGTTGTTAATAAAAAATCACTAAAATGTTAAAAATATTTTTATTCCGATTGAAAATAAGTTTTCAAATAAAAGCGTCTTACACTTTAACAGAGGAGGAAAAAAAGAGGGCGTAACGTGCTTTTATTTGAAAACTTATTTCCTATCGGAATAAAATTATTTTTAACTTTTTAGTTATTTTTTATTAACAACTAAGGCCCAGTTCCACAACCAGGTTTAAATGATGGTTGTGGAACTGGGCCTAATAAAAGCTAGTTAAAAAAAAAATTCATTCATTTTTTTGTTCGTATTTCATAATATTTTTATACTATTTCAAAATGGAGAGAAAATTCTGAAAAAATTTATATGCGTTGAAAAAAATGAACGCATTCGATTTATTTAAGAAAAAAAAGAACTTACTAAAAAATTGTTGTATAATTATTTGTTTAAACAAATTATTAATAGCTTGTGGGCAATATTATTATTGATAATTGTTGTTTATGGCATGCCAAATGTTGCTGAATTTCTTCAAATTTTTATTGTATCACGAAGTACGAAAATTTCGATCAGATGAAATTTTTAGCTGGGAAGCTAAGGCAATAAATCCTTAACATATTTTTACACATTCCTGAAGAGAAATAAGCGTGACTGAATTGTGGATCCGGATTAGAAACCTTTTGTTTCAATGCGGAGAAAATGATAAAAATGATGGGCACATTTTTAAATTTTTGCAAAACCAAATTTGTAATTTTACTTCGATTTTGATGGATAAAAACTCATTTTGTTTTTTAAAATATATTTTATCAATTCACAGGAGTAATTTCCTTTACTTGGTTTTCTTATTTGGAAGAAATACATTTAGATAACATCGTAGCCCTTTTTTTTTAATAAACAAATGGCTTTAATTGGCAAATTATGAATATTGTCATGTATAATTTTCGGTGAATTCAGAAATGATCTATCGAAAAACGATATTATCTATCGAAAAACAATAATAGCTATCGAAAAACGATGTTATCTATCAAAAAACGAAATGAGCTATCCTCCTGAAGAGTTTTCGTTTCAAATTAAAAAATCGAATTTTCGCCCTATTGTTTATTTTTTTAAACTCGAATGAACCTTTTTAGTTTTTCTTTCAGCGCGAGTGCCGCCTCGAGACGCTTGTCTCTCGGTCTGCCGCTCAGGCACACAGGCCAAACATCATTCGAATCTTCTGACGACGACCAAAAAAACCCGTCAGGCTCCCCCACGTCCCCTACAGCAGCTCCCGTTATAGCCGCCCCAGCAGGTTCCTCCACTAGGTCAGTTTCAACGAATTTGCAAATTCTTCGCTATCTAACTTACTCAAACATTAACAAATTATACTTCTTCATCATCAAGTCACTGAAGGAGTCAATCGTGACACCATTGTCTCGTTCCCAGTATTACAAATTGATCTTCATGGAGCTTTTAGTGAAAATAATATTCAATCACTGATTAACACTTTTCTTTTGCATAAAACTTCTGATAAAAATAATCTTTGATCAATGCCACTTTCTTTATCGGTTGTAAAACACCTCCCATTTTTAATTCCCATCATTATGCTTGGGAATAAGTGTAATAAAAATTGTAACTTTTTTTTAGGAATCAGTACCTGCTGAAGCGGCGGCAGCTGTTTAAATTTGGGATGCGGGGGAGCGGTGCCGGATGTTTCACGTGGCCGAGAGGCCTCGCGGTTGGCCCTGACAATTCGATCGTCGTGGCCGATAGCTCCAATCATCGTGTTCAAGTATGTAAAATTCAATATTGCAACGAGATTAATTATCATTGAGGTGACTCCAAGCACGTGATTGCAGAATGAGCTTTTTAAACGGGAAATCTGGGAGGAAAATTACCGATAATCAACGCTAAAGAAATAAACTCAAATGTCGAATCGAGGCAGGGTTGCGAAATTTTTAATGAAAAATTAATGCATCAATCATTACTTTTTTAATGGCTAATGGAAATAATCTCCATTAACGATTAAATGTTAATGGTCAATGGGAATTATTTTCACTAACCATTAATCATTAAAATTTAATGGCTAATGGAAATGATTTCCATTAACCATTAACATTTAATGGTTAATCGAAATAACTCCCATTAACCATTAATGCTGAACAGTTAATGGAAACTATTTTCATTAACTATTAACATTAAATGGTTAATGGAAATTATTTCAATTAATCAATAAGAGTTAATGGTTATTGAAAATATAAATGCATTGAAAAAAAAGTAATGCTTTATTTGCAACCCTAAATCGAGGACCATATCAATGGGCTCATTGTCGATCCTTGTTTCAGGTATTTGATGGAAATGGAAATTTCGTGAAGGAATTTGGAACTTACGGAAGTGGCGAGGGTCAATTCGATTGTCTCGCCGGTGTCGCCGTCAACAGAATCGGCCAATTTATCATCGCCGATCGTTACAATCATCGTATTCAGGTTCTCGATCCGTCGGGCCGATTTTTACGTACTTTTGGCTCCCAGGGAACCGCCGATGGAAGATTCAATTATCCATGGGGAATCACCACCGACGCGCTCGGTTTCATTTACGTCTGCGACAAAGAGAATCATCGCGTACAGGTTTACTATCAAATTATCTTTGTATTTATAAAGGAAAATAAAAAATGCAAAAATCAAAAATGGCCAAATAAATGCATGACGATTAGAAACAGAGTAGTCAGCTGTTTTATGGCGATCGACGATTCCCATCGCCGTAAAATTGATAAATTCGAAATGGCTGGTAAAAAAACATGGATTAAATTTCAATGAAATTAGTTTTCAATGGTTTTGGTCGAGCAGTGTCAAAATTTCACATACCTAAAATGGCGGAAACAAAGAAAACAAAACAAAAATGATAGTATTCGATTAGGAATATCGGATCAGAATAAAAAATATAATCTATCATTTTCATTGATGGTCAATTGAAAACAAAAAATCATACTTCAATGAAAATTCTTGGTTGACAATTTTTACCTGATTTTTGATCATTTGTCACATTCTATTGCCCAAAATATCGAACATTCAAAATGACTGATGAAATAAAATGAAGAAAAATCATCGGTCAGGATTAAAGAAGAAGATCCATAAAATTGATGCATGTTTTTTTATTCTTTTTTTTCTCTAAAATGAAAATTCTCGATGAAAATTCTTGGCTGACAATTTTCAGCTGATTTTTGATCATTTACCTGATTCGAAGTTCTGGTTTGAAGGAAGAAGATAAAAACCATAAAATTGATGCATATATTTTTATCCTTTTTTTCTAAAATCAGGTGTTCCAATCGGACGGAACTTTCGTCGGTAAATTTGGCTCTTGCGGCAGCGGACGAGGTCAGCTCGAGCATCCTCATTACATAGCCGTTAGCAGCACGAATCGCGTTATCGTGAGCGACGGTAACAATCATCGTGTACAGATATTCGACGTTAACGGTCGTGTCCTGACGTCGTTCGGCTCGGAGGGAACGGACGAGGGTCAATTTAAATTTCCTCGTGGCGTCGCCGTCGACGATCAGGGTTACATCGTCGTCGCTGATTCTGGCAACAATCGCATACAGATATTCACCCCCGAGGGTGTTTTTCTGAAGGCCTTCGGCGGTTGGGGCAGCGGCGACGGGGAATTTAAGGGCCTCGAGGGTGTCGCCGTCACTTCGTCGGGCAACATCGTCGTTTGCGATCGTGAAAATCATCGTGTTCAAGTCTTCTGAATAATCAGTCCGAATCTTCCTTGTTTTTGACTGCTAAAATGAAAATCATCACTCGAGAAATAATAATGTAAAAAAATGAGACGATGGAACGTGCAATCAGGAGAGATTCGTGGCGTCTCGTTCGAGTTTATCGTGTGAATTTTTTAACGTCAAAGTTTGAGAAAGAAAAAACAAAAAGAAAGCAACAGTCCTCGCCTAGTTTAAAGACTGTGATTCGCAGATTTCATTACAATTCTTTAGAGTAATATATTATATATATTTTTTTTGCGCGGTATTTATGTGAATTTACAGGAAAAGTTGGAAGAACGAATTTCGATCGGAACGATTAACTGTTGCAAATTTTAAGAGGCAAATTTTACCTTTTTTTTCATTAACCTGAAAGCTTTTTTTGTTTTAGTTTATTTTTCTTTGGTTCCTTCCTTCGATGGGGATTGTAATCGGTCGTTTAATTTATTTTAACGAAGTTCGACGCAGTGTGTGCATTTATCGAATTGATATATATGTATATATATAATGTATTTTATATGTATATATATACCAGCTCGGGAATAACGTCGCGACAACTGAACGAAAAAAATGAGATATGAAAATATGAAAGAATTGGGAAAATATGAGGGAAAATAAAAATTTACACCTACAAGATCTATCGAAGCATACGAGCTCTCTCGGACTCACCGTGAATATATTATTTCACATAACTTAATTTTATTTTGTAATGCAAAGTTACGAAAACATCGTTTGTACCGTTTGTATGCTTTAAATAAATTGTTGCGAAAGACCTATCCAGGATTTTTGTTATTTCTTGAAATTTTCAAAAATCCAAATCCTTCGGACCAGGTCTTTCCAAATTTGACACCGATAAACATTCTTAGAATTTCATTAACTAATAATTAAATTATTTTTTTTTTCATTTTCAAAAAAAATTTAATCTGTACTTCTCAAGCGATTCTTTTCAAGCTCAATGACATCCTCGACATATCCTGTATTCGGATTTCAAGTTTTAATTCGATACCTGAAAAATTATGAACATTAGAGCGCTTTCAAAGTTTTATAAAATTGGGACCACTTTAACGATTTTTTGTAAATTCAGTACTTACCATAATTGTCAACTAATGTGTAGAAAATGTGTAAAAATTTTTAGCTCAATAGCTGCAGAATTGTCGAAGCGTTTTCAAGCATTCGCTTCTATTTCGGAATTGACATTTTTCAAAAATTATAAATGTTGTTGTCACCTGATCTAAAATTTGATGCACAATATTCTCGTGATATTCATCGATTCGTGGGAAAACTTTGGACAGCTGCAAAATTGCTAAAAAAAAGAGCAAGTTCAAGTGTAATATGTAAAAGTTTAGAGAAAACAGAATCTTCAAGTGATGACTTCAAAATTTAATACCTACAATCTTGTTTGTCCAATATACGAAGCATTCTTCATCAACTGAGCCACTTTTTTTCAACCTCTCCAATTTTTTTCAAAATCTGCCAGTTTGAAATATTACTCAAAAGGAACGTCTTTGATTTTTTTAGATTTTTTTAGGCGTCCGTTCAAGATTTTCAATTTTTCATTACGAACACTGTATCTTAAAAAATACTCATCAAACAAAAAAAACATAAGAATAAAAACTTTTTTATTTTTTCCGCGTTTTCGAAAAAAATCAAAGTCATAATTGTTCTGCATTGAGAAAATTGAAATTTTGTTTCGTTTGATGAATATTATTTGAGATACAGTGTTGGTAATGAAAAATTGAAAATCCTGAACAAACGCCTAAAAAAATCTTTAAAAAATCACAGACGTTCCTCTTGACTGATATTTAAAACAGGCAAATTTTGAAAAAAATTGGAGAGGTAGAAAAAATAAGTGGCCCAGTTGATGAAGAATGCCTCTTATGTAAAAATGAAGAATTCGATAGTTTGCAAATTACGAAAATTGAAGCATCCACAAATATTTTTTGAAAAATTCCAAATCTTGCGATGTTGCCTTAAATTAATTTATATTAAATTGTGAATTTAATTTTGAATTGCATTGAACTTTGTATTAAATTAAATATTTCAAAAATACATCTCGACATTTTCCGACGCTTGAAAAACTCATTGCCACGAAAATTTAAATTTTTCTTGAATTATCACGAACTCCCTTCTGAAATTAATCAAAATTTGTGTTAAAGAAAAATCGTTTTCCGTCGATAATTTCGTCGCGAAGAGTTTCAAAAATCCAAAACAGTTCAAAAAGAAGAATGGCGCAGATTTTCTTGAATGGTCACAAACTCCTTTCTGAAATTAATCAAAATTGGTGTCAAAAAAATAATTTTCCGTCGATAATTTTGTTGCGAAGAGTTCCACAAATTCGAAAGAGTTCAAAAAGAAGAATCGCGCAGATTGAGGGTAAAGAAATGGGGAAAATCGTGGCTAAATTCAAAAGGTAAGTGCGTCAATAAATATATAATTTATTAAATGCAATGATGAAATGGTGTAACAATGGGGGAGGCGGTCGAGAGGGCGCAATAGAGGGAGGGCGGAGAATAAGATCGCGATAAAATGAAGATCAATAATTGTTATCTTCGATTCCGATCGACAAGCGGGCCAAGAGGCAAAATTTTCTTTCTCCCATCACTCATCCCCCTGCGCGCCCCTCTCGCCGTATCGGAAATATATAGATAAAATATTTTCGTTATTTACAATATTAGTTGAACGTTAGTCAATAAATAATAAATAGTGGTATAATCATTTATTTAATTATCGTTATTACTATTATGATTTTTTTTTGTTCTCGTAATTAATTTATATTACGATGTTTTTTTTGTATTTTTTTGTTTGTTTTTGCGATAATAAAAATATTACAAGAGATGGAGAGCCTGTATCGTTTAGTTTATTACACTAATGTAGCACGTTGAGTGTAATAATTTTTTTTTTTTCATACACTATTTATACGCTCTCTGCGTGACGAAATTCGTACGCTGCCTTCGAACCTGATTGCATCTTTCTCTCTCTCTTTTTCTCTCTCCCTCTCTCTCTTTCTCTCTCAATATCTTTTTCTTCTTCTCCTTATTTTTGTTTGTTTTTTTTTATATTTTTTTTCCGATCGAACGCTGCGAAATACATGAGAGAAGTGTAAACTTAGCGATCGAGCGTTTCGATGCAATTTCACGATTTTGCACGACGAATTGAACGTTCGAAGGCACTCGACGAGTTTTGAGACGTATAGAATCGTCGAGTATCGTAGAAGTTTTTTAGAAGAATTTTTCGAAAATTAAAAAAAAACAATGAAAACAAAAGAATGAACGTGAAAAAATGTCGGAACGAATCCTCGAAACGAGAAATATTTTTCGCGTTGAGAATCATCGAAACGAAATGGACACAAAAAAATAAATAAAAATATTAAGTCCCGAAAATTCCTCGAATAGAAAACGCGCAGGATTTGGGACAATTGGACGTTTTTCTTTGTCGAGTATTTCATTCATTTAATTCTCTCATTTTTTTTCGCGCTAAGCAGTTATTCTGGATTTGCTCGAAAATGATAAATGTAAAAAGATATCGAAGGGACAATCGTGGACGCAAATTTTCTCGCGCTTCTAGGGCGACAAAGCGTGGAAATAAATTGTGGAAAAATTGAGAAATGCATTTTGAAATAGATATATATATGTAGATTTTTTTTCCTATGAATGTTTGTGGGAGAGGAAAAAAAGCAAAAATGGAAACGACAAGCCTCGATCGAGGATTTCGACATTTCGTTAAAAAGTCGCAAAGTGACGTGTATTTGTGTACTTTTTTCTTTTGGTTTTTTAATCCTGAAAACTGGACATCGGAGAAAATCCGAATTTCTAGCGTGAATATCATTGTCGATTTCGAAGAAGTAAAATTTGTATAATTCTTTATTTTCTCCTTTCCCTCCTCTCGTCCTCTTTTCCCCCCCTTTATTTCTCGTCTCTGCTACGCTCTATTTAGTCGTCTGCATCTAGTAAAAGTAGTTTGAAAAGTGGCATGAGAATAATTTTTCCCATTCGGATTTTCATCGTATTTTAATTTTATTTTTTCATTCTCTTTAAATCGCGGTTAGTAATAAATTTATATAATTAATGTTCATTAATTAATTTAAAGTGGCAGCAGTTAGGCCATGCGGCTCCTATCATCTAGTCGTCTTTGACTCTTGGCTTTCTTACGTAGATTTTAAAAATGTCTGTTTTTTTTTCCACCCCAACTTCATTCATCCCTCTTCCTTTTTACTCGTTAAATTTATATTTGAGAATAAGTTTTTTTTTTAAGTGACTCGGTTAAAGTTGTGTACCTCGAAGCGCCTACCCTAGCGATTTCATTGATTATTATTTATTAAGTGATTTTTTCGGATTTTAGATTTTTTTTCCCCCCTCTTCGTCAATATTTTTTCCTCTCGCCTCAGGCGTTCTGGATCTTGTTTTTTTTCTCTTTTTGTTCTTTAACGTACAATTCGACTGAACCGCGATGGGATAGGGAGGAGAAAGATCTATCCACAGTGTCGATCGAGCGAAAGACTCGATTTACCGTGGCCGAAAAATACTCGCGAAAGATTTGTTCATTCGTTTACTCGTTTAATCTTTTTGCTTTTCTTCCCTCGTTCTCAGAGTCTCGGATAAGTGAGGTTTGACTGTTAGTTTGACATGGGATCCGCTTCGTTGTCTTTTTGTTTATTTTTCGAATTTTTTATCTTTGTTTTTGTTTTTTTTTTTTTTAATCAAAGTGCGATTTGCGGTCCTTCCTCTCTCGGAATATTCATCTATGTGAAATTGTCTTAATCTCGCGTGAAAGAGTCACAAGCGTCGCTCAATTTGTCCATCTTTAGCGACACGATCGTGATGGACAAGAAAAAAAAATAACCCCCTCGCATAACCGCTCGGCCTTAAAAAATTCGAGCTTTTCCTCTTTCGTCTCATTCTCACTCTCTCGCGCTCTCTCTCTCTCTCTCTCTCTCTCTCTCTCTCTCTCTCTCTCTCTCTCTCTCTCTCTCTCTCTCTCTCGCACCCTCTCACAAATCGCTAAAACTTCATTAGATTCTTAAATATGTAATAAGCAAAAATATGAATGTAATAATAGTTTTTGTTTTTGTATATATAATAATATTTATATACTCGTCTCTCATCTTTAAGTATCGATAGGATCGTGAATTAATTTTAATTAATTAACAATGATTGAAAGAGTGTTAAACTTTTTTTTCCTCTCCTCAACTTCCTCTGTCTTGCATAAACGAAAAAAACAACGTCGCGAGATGTTTCTCAAGACGTTTTTTTCTTCTTTCCTTTTTCGCCTTGATTATCGTCGAATAATCCCTTTTTAAGCTTAATGGCATGTGAAAATGCTCGTTGGAATTGACTCGTGTGTACAATTTTTATATATTTATATATATACTTTTTTATACGTTTTTTTTTCATTCTCATCGGCTTTTAATGTTTTTTTTTTTTTTTAATCACGCGCGTCCTCCTTCGATCGGAGACGCGCAAATATATATCCGTAAACGTCTATAAATCGATTATCCAGATAATGACGAGGATATATCATATATTTATAGGGCATTCCACGCCAAATCGACTACTTTTGATCCCAACCCCTTTCGATTTGGCTGAAACTTTTTTATTTTTTTCTACCCTGACAAAAACATTTTTCAGAATTTTTTAAAAAATTTTTACCCAACCGCCAAAAAGTTATGAATTAAAAAAAAATGGCTATTTATTTTTCAAATGTCCTTAACTTTTTCAAAAATTAACTTAGCGGGACGTTTTTTTTTATTTTCGGAAAAAAAACGAAAATATCTCAACTTTGACATTTTCTGCTAATTCTCTGAAATTTTTAGAGATTACTTTTTTTTTTTTTTTTTTTTTTTAGAAACCAAAATAATCCCACTCTAAAAATTTCAGAGAATTTGCAGCAAATGTCAAAGTTTCTAATGAAAAAAAGAAAATAAAAAGAAAAATGGCAATCATCGAGAAATCTTCATTTTTTCCGAAAATTAAAAAAAAAAAACGATGACAATCGGTCTGAATAATTTTTTAAAATATTTTTCTGAAAAGTGCATTTAAAAACAAAAATTTTGAAAAAAAATTCGTCCCGATAAGTCAATTTTTGAAAGAGTTATGGACATTTGAAAAATAAATAGCAATTTTTTTTTTAAATTCATAACTTTTTGGAAGTTGGGTAACAAAATTTGAAAAAATTCTGAAAAATGTTTTTGTCAAGGTAGAAAAAGATAAAAAAGTTTCATGCAATTCGAAAGGGGTCGGGGTTAAAAGTGGTCGATTTGGCGTAGAATGCCCCATATATATATATTAATTTAATATATATGTATAATCGAGATCGTCGTACTCCTCGACGTTCCGTGCTTGCTGGAACTTGGTAGATTGAGCGTGGGAGGCTTAAGTGCTAAAAATCGATATTCAATTGTCCAAATTTTCCTTCTCTCGCCTCGTTCTTCTTTTCAAATTTCATCATCATCTCTCCCTCCTTCATTCCATTCGTCATATCTCGGTCAAAGATTCAAATTGTCTACGCGTAATTATCATAATTAACTAATTTTCATTTAAATTCGGTCCAAAACTGGTGGAAATAATTTCTCAGAGTCTCACTGAGACTTTCGTCCTCGCCTCAAAAACGTTTCGTCGTGAAATTTCCCCTAAAAACTCGAAATTTCAAATACAAAAGAAAAATGAAAAAACAAACTTTCCACGTTCTTCAAATTTCATTTATCGACGAAAAAATCCTCCTGGAGACTCTTTCACCGCGTGTACATCGAGTTTTTCTTTAATTTCTTCTTTTATTTATGTTTTTGTTTGCTTTGTTTTGTTTTGTTAAATCGCACGCCCGACGCGTCCGCTCAGAATTTTCATTTTTTTAATTTCTTTTCTCTGGTTTTTACCCCTTTTTTAGCGCGTCGGAACGTCGGAAATACTTTCTTGGATCACCATGGATTTATCACAATGTTATATAATTATATGATTTTTCTGTTATTTTTTTCGTTAAAACGACGGGACTTTTGCGGGCTCATCTTCGATAGCGCCAGCCAAGCTTCTTCCTCTATTTTCTCATCTCATCGCTACTCTTCGCCACATTTTTTTCTATTTTTGTTTTGTTTCCTCTTTTTTTTTGTTTATCTTTCTAACTTTAATTTAAGAATCTCAAGGAGAGAGAGAGAATATAATTGTTTAATGATTTTTTTTTCTCTTAGTTTTCTTTATATCGATGAAAAAATTGCTCTAATTTTCTCAGCTATTTATGCAAAACTCGACTGAGTTCTAAAATATTATTATATTTATGATTTTTTTAAATTATCATTATTATTATATCCGCGTTGGATAAAATGCTGCAACGTGGCTGTACAGACCAATCGATCCGAGGAAGAGGCATTCCGTATCGACGATCGGAATATCTACTTTTTCGCCCTTTCTTATTATTATTATTTTCCTTTTTTTTTTGTATCAACTCCCCGCTATCGTTTTTCCAGCCTCGAGGCATCGACGTTCCCTGGACGTTCCATGTGGCTCGGACATATATCTCTCTCTCTCTCTCTCTCTCTCTCTCTCTCTCTCTCTCTCTCTCTCTCTCTCTCTCTCTCTCGTCGATTAAAAAACAACCCCGGAACTTGCAAAAATAAAGAGAAAAAAAGGTTTTCGCTGCCTTCCTTCTTTCTCTCTTTCGCTTTTCCACATACGGACGTGACGTCATGAACACACACCGTGATTTCGAACTCACCGCACGTTTTGTCGATGCTCTATAGCCAAACATTCGACTGTAAGCTCGCATTTTTCGTTTTTTCCTTTTTAAATCTCACTCCTCGTTTTTTTTTTAGATATACATATCAGGAACGTTCTTTTCCTTCGCTTTTCACGCTTCTTCATTTCTCCTCGCAAGTGAAAAATATCTTTAACGCGGACTCTGCCCGACTTTTACTCTGTCGGTAAAACAGTGCAAAATTAACAAGCGCTCACAAATTTGCTTTTTTTTTACGTCGCTGTTACGCACCGAGAAATAATTGTCTAATGAACAGCACCGTGAGACTAAAATGTAAATAAACATGTAACATGTAAATAAACATTGAGTAGATTAATATTTACGGCGTTGCGAGTATGTAAGATTTTTTTTTCAATATTCAGACAAATTTAATATCTATCCTTTCCCTTATCCCGATTATTCGAGAAAAATATTACATGTAACTTTTTTAACGATTTTTTTAAATTCATCGACAATGTAATTGCATTGTAAATTTAAAAAAAAAAAGAATTCTTAGGGTTCTTTAAAAAAAAAATAATAATAATTGCTCAATTGTGTAGTAAAATATTCGAAAAGTTTTACAATGATCAAAGCAATATTTTAATTTAAAAAAAACCTCCCCAAGCATCCCTCTTCAATTATCAATATTTAAATATTATTTTTAGCGTCTGAATTATTAAAAAAAATTCCTGATACTCGTCATTGAAATACGTGAATATACAATCGATCACAAACGAGAAAAATAAAAGAGAACGATCTTTTCGTGGCCACGATATCTCAATCCCCAAGAATCTTAATTCTATCAATTTATAGATCATCGATCTTCCTCTTTCTCTCTCTTTTTCTCGGCATCAATTTTTTCACTTAGAAACATTCGCCATAATAATAATGATGATAATAATAATAATAATAATAATAATAATAATAATAATAATAATAATAATAATAATAATAATAATAATAATAATAATAATAATAATAATAATAATAATAATAATAATAATAATAATATATTAACGTACGTGTATATCCACGAAATTGTACTTTTCCTCAATTACTTATCGGACAAAGCTTCCCCCTTATCGTCACAATGACTCCCTGAAGAAGCTTCATTCGATCGCACCAGCTAATCAGTATCGATAGAGCGTATAGAATAAATTTCATCATTTTTTTGTCTCCCATTTTCATTTTTTTTTGTTTTTTTTTTCTCTTTGGAAGCAACATGATACATCCAAGATTCGTAGATCAAGTTATAGCGACAAGCGAAGTGACTCGACAGCGGGGAAAAAAAGAATACCTTTCCAAACAGTCCTGAGGACGATTTTTTCGATTATTTCGTTTCTCTCATTCGCTTCGTCTATCAACGAGAATTCATTCGACGTCGACGATCCATTGAGCGAGGGAAAAAAAACTGCTGGATCGCGATCATCCAATGAACAGAAAAAAATCATTGAGAAGCGGATGGAGACAAATCTTACGGCCAATTAATTGTCCTTGTACGAGTTCGTCCGAGCCTCGATGACGAGGCATCGGAATTAATGGAAAAACGGAGAGTCGATTTAAAAAAAAAAGAAAAAAATGTCGCGCGAGAGAGCAAATCGATCCATCCCTGCGATAATGGGCGGATCGCACCCTGCTGAAGTTTCCAAGGTCATTGAGATCAAGCCCTTCAAGCGCGTCTGCACTGTTTGTATTGCAGAGAATCATTAGTCGAAATTTTCGTCGTCGTCGTTGTCGTCGTCGTCGTCGTCGTTGATGTCGTTGTCGCTGTCGTCGTATTCGTCATATTCCCATCGACTAGATGGTCTCTTGGCTGGCGACTACTAGGCTGGCCCCTGGGCTAGATGAGGGCGAGCTTTGGGGGGCAACAGCCCCCCGTGAAGTGAGCACCTGCGGCCTCCCGTTCCCGTTTGCGACGGCCCTGGCGTTCTGCAGTCTGATTTAACAGAATTCAGGAAAGTCATTAGTATTTTTTTGTCTTCACATCCACGATCCCCCATTGGTCATCATCATAGAATCCACTTTGCGAGATGAAATTCGGCTCTGCGTCTCTCAACGATTCCGGAGGACTTTTCGTCGCGGAATTTTATCTCGTTTTTTCTATTTTTGATGTGGAGGGAATTTCTTACTTACCGGTCGTGAGTCGTCCCACGACAGACTGAGTTAGCACAGAAATTAAAAAAAAATTTTTTAGCAGATTGTATCAGCAACATTGACGTTATTGAAGCAAATGTTGGGGGAATTGATTGCAAAAGAAGATATTCAGCAGCCGGAGATTTATGAAAAATCCATCTTTTTAGTGCCTATATTTGTTATTTCTATTTTTGGGAATTATTTAAGCTTTTATTTCGAAATTCGTGTTATTTCTGGAGTTGCAGCAATTTTAAGAGAGACCTAACGGATCGATTTCAATCAAATTTATACTTTTAATTATTTTTAATTTCATCTATAATCGTAGCATAGAATTTTTTTAATTGGATGCCCTTTTTTCCAACTTCTTTTTATTTTTTTTTAAATTTAAAAAAGGATTTTTAAAAGCGGGCTCCAGTGGACAACATATGGGGCGTCCCATCCCAAATCGGACAGTTTGAAAAACTTTTTTTTTATATCCTCAAATTTTCTATATTCTTTAGTACCCATCAAAAGATACTTACTGTTAAATTTTGAGATTTTTTTATTACCCGTTCAAGAGACAAAAAAACGATCTTTTGTCGATATTTTGGTCATAACTTCTTTAATAATGGTCCAAATTAAAAGTTTTTTGATTTAAATTCTTTGTTTTTTATGGCCTTTTCAGAAAAAAATACAACAAAAATTTTCTACGTGTTTGTAAATGAGTTTTTTTTTATTTTTGAAAATTAAAATTTTTGTTTCTATAAACTATTATGAATACCAATTTTCGTTACAGTCTAGTCTTTTTTTTCATTATTTAGAATTTATTTTGACATTTTTTTATAAAACTTTTTAAATTGAATAAAAAATTTAATTCTCAAAAATCGAAAAAAAGTAGTTGTGCAAGGCCCACGATCGGACTAGTCATAAAAGTTGTGTAATAGATAAATGTTTAAAACAAAAAATTTTAAAAAAATCAAAATATACACTCACTTTTAAAAACGCGATTTTAAGTTAAGAACTCAAAAAATTCATTTAAAAACACGTCGACTATTTTAGTTGTATTTTTCCCTGAAAAGGCCATAAAAAACAAGAAATTTCAAAAAAAAAAAAATTCAAAAATTTCGTTAAGTTAATATCTTTTGAACGGGTATTCAAAAAAATCTCAAAATTTACAAGCAAGGGTCTTTTGATGGGTACTAAAAAATATTTTTAAAAAATCAGGAAATTAAACAAAAAAAAGTTTTTCAAACTGTCCATTCTAGGATGGAACGCCCCATATATACGTGCAATTTTTCAAAATCAGTTTTTCATTATTCGATCCATCCAGTCGCATGGGATTTGAAAAATAAACTTTTTAAAGGGAGAGAAGCGCTTGATCCAGATTTAACTTTCCTCACACTAGTATTTTCTTTAAAAAATGTGAACCGAAAATTGTTCAAACTTAGATATTCGATTTACTCGACTCTACAGCCGAGACCAATCGAAAATTATTGAATCAACGTGATTACGGATCTCGGGCGATAGTTTGAGAGCGAGCTTTCAGTCCAAGGGACAATGCTCATGATCCAAGAGCCCAGAATCAACCCAAAATTGAACTATAAAATTCATCAACCAGCAGCGCGTAGTTTTAGTTCCTCGTGACATTTTAAAAGACCTTTCAAAGGTCACGAATTTCAAATCCATTTTTCGCGAAGCCCAGATCAATGTAATCAACGTCGAATCATCAAAATAACCTTTCTTAAATAATTCAGAGCTTCAGTCATCTGGATCAATCTTTCGAATGTCTTAAAATTGATTACGAGGAAAAAGCATTTCCCACGAGCTTGCAGCATAACTCGAATAAAAGAGCCATTGTAGTGAATATCTAAAATCGCACGTAGAAAAGTGATCTCCTTAAATAAATTAATTTAAACCTCCACGATTTTATTCAAGCATCGGACCAATGAACAGTCATTAGTCCTATATTCAAATCAACCGGAAAAAATAATTTCAATCAAATGAATCTTTTCATCCAAGTGCAAGATCGTGAAAACCATCATCGTCATTCCCAAGCAAAATGGTCCCGGACTCACTTGATCTTGGATTGTCGCATAAACTGTTGAATCTTCCTCGCAGCCTGATGCGCTGCCTGCTGATGAACAGATTGCTGTCTCGAAGTCGTCGAGCCGGGTCGTGCACGATAGCTGCGATAGTTGCTCTGAATTACCACCGCCGCTTTCGTGGCTTGTCTGCAATTAGGCACAGGATGGGCGACGAGGACAGAGAAAGTATCCAGCGTCTTGTAAACGGGGCAAAGGTGAGGGAGGATTCTCGCGGATGCTTGTGCGAAGTTGCGCGAGGGGATTCGTTTGCCACATACACGCTTGTGCATTTATATAAATATCTATATACATGCAGCAGCAAAGGAACCAAGGCACGCTTCGGAAGTGCCTTCCATTATGCACGATCCAAGAGAAATAGAGGGATTCTCTCTCTCAGACCCAGAGTCGTATTAATTTAATGCCAGCTTAATTTCGTATTCGGGGTAGGACGTTTCACGACCCGGGGATGCTTTTGCAGGGGGCACGAGAGCGTAGCCCAAAGGTAGA
This sequence comes from Alloplasta piceator, assembly GCA_946863875.1. Classification (NCBI taxonomy): domain Eukaryota; kingdom Metazoa; phylum Arthropoda; class Insecta; order Hymenoptera; family Ichneumonidae; genus Alloplasta; species Alloplasta piceator. The sequence goes on along the minus strand of OX333077.1, from coordinate 4,104,514 downwards.
AAGTTAGCGGTAGCAAAGTTTCCGAATTATTTACGATGCCAATTAAAAGTTGGCCCGGTAGGGAAGTCTCCGGGTCGCGAGGTAAGTTGAACCTCCTTCCCTCTTTTGGCTCCCCGATGCCTCCTCCGTCGACTACAACGATGAGGAAGAAGAATAAGAAGAATATAAGACAACGACGGGGTTGGGAACACGACAAGAAGGAGGAACGCGAGCGTTGAGAGCTTTTGCGCGTTCGAACTCGCTGTTGAACCGCCCTCATCCCTCCGGATCGTTAACCCTCCCCTTGTATGACCCGCGCATACAAACCTGCCAGCGGCGTTACATTATTCTGATTAATGAGATATTATTTCGCGTAATAATAATGAATTTGCCGACATCGGACTGAACGAAGCACCGGGCAAATATATCGACTCCAACGGACGGTTATTATTACGAATACTCCCGTGGGACCGCGATCGTACGTCGCTGATTATCACTCCGGTCGAGGGATCAAGAACGATTTATTATCGCGCGATACACGCGACGTTGAGTCTAATTTATGCCACGTAAATGGCGATCAACTGTGCCTAATGGATATACAAGGATCCGCCGAGATTCACCGCGTTTCGCGAATTAAGGGGGTATTCCGGTCTAGAATGTTAAAGAAATCCATTTTTTTTGCACATTCTCAAAGTTTCGACCTTCGAGATTATATCCTCTCTAGGAAATTTTTTAATTGCAATAATTTATGGAGCTAGAGCTATTTTAGTGACGCAGCAACGCGTTTTTCTCAAAATGACTTTTTTCGACAATCTTCTTCATCTTGATAATTAAGTATCAGTGATCGGCAGTATCGATTTTTTCGTCAACGATATTGATTTTCATTAATTAATTAATGATTTTTATTAATCATGTTTTCGAATATTAATAATTAGTAAAAAAATATTACTAATTTTTTCTAAAAAATTAGTAATTAGTGATAAAATATTTCTCATTTTTCCAAAAAAATTAGCAATTAGTGACAAAACATTTCTAATTTTTCCAAAAAAAATTAGTAATTAGCGAAAAAATATTACCAGGTTTTTTTATAAATATAGTAATTGTTTAGGAAGATATTACTCAATAATTTATTTTAAAAAAACAGTAATTTGTAGAAAAGTATTGTGTATATTTACGTACTGTGTGTATGGATTGAGTCATGGTTATAAGCTCAAACAACTCTATTAAAAAAGTTGTTTTCTTTTTTATAATAACCAGATCTTTTGAATATTTCACACATTAGTATTTATTGTATAAAATGTCATATAAGCTATTATTAATACGAATATTTAATCAGTACCTATTAAAAAATACATTAGTAATTTCTTTTATTTATTACTTTTTCCAAAATTAATGCAACATTTCTCCACAAATTATTAATTTTTTTGGTCATTTAGCAATATCTTTCTCGCTGATTACTAATTCTTGGAAAAAATTAGTAATGATTTTCCCGCTAATTACTAATGTTATAAAAAAATTAGTGATATTTTTTGCTAATTATTAATTTTTCGAAAAAATTGGATAATAAAAAAAGATAGATTTTTTTTGCCGATCTCTGTTAAGTATATCTACGACAAAAAATATTTCTCAAACTAGTTTCATCGATATTCGTTGTGAAAATACTTCGTTAAAATTTCAAGATAATTAGGAAGCTCGTTATTGGAAAATTTGAAAATAATATGTTGTCTAATGGGACGTAAAAGACTACAGGAAATTTTTGAAAATTTTTCAATAACGATGTAATTTTGTAGCGACGCAACTACCTTGAAATTCGATGAAAATAATGTCCGCAAGATTCGATCGAATTTTAGGAAATGCCAAAAAAAAGAACACAGCAGAAAAAATGACTGAAGAAATGAATTTGGCGGAGTTATTTATCCAAACGATAGATCGGACACTTTGGGCCAGGATTGCGAAATTTTTAATGAAAAAGTAATGCATTAAGCATTACTTTTTTAATGGCAAATGGTTAATGGAAATTATTTTCACTTACCATTAAATGTTAATGGTTAATGTAAATTATTTCCATTACCCATTAAATGTTATTGGTTAATGTCGATTATTTCCATCAACCATTAAATGTTATTGGTTAAGGTAAATTATTTCCATTAACCATTAACATTTAACGGTTAATGGAAATTATTTCAATTAATCAATAAGAGTTAATGGTTATTGAAAGTGTAAATGCTTTAAAAAAAAGTAATGCATTATTTGCAACCCTGCTTTGGGCATTAATTTACGGTCGATCGGGGGTGGATATTGAATCATTTGTTTGTATTACCTGTGATAAGCGTACTGTTTGTGACGTCGATAGTATTGCTGTATGAGAACAGCAGCGTGTCTCTCAGCCTCCTGTCTCTGGCGTCCCTTGTAACTTCTGTAGGCCTTTTGGATCATCCGCGCGGCCTGATAAAGCTCCCTCTGTTCCCGGTCCGATAACGTGAGCCTGCTCAAGTCAGCCTCGCTCCCATCTCCGTTACCCGCACCGCCGTAACCGCTACCAATACCATAACCTAAACCACCATTGGCCCCTCCTCCTGCGCCGATTCCTCCGCCACCGCATCTCTCGCCGTTGGCGTAAACGTAATGATTGTTTTTATGAGCATTGCCACCGTCGAGCTGAAGCTGTAGCTGCAGAAACTCGCAAAAGTCCGCGGTCGTTGGCGGTGGGGATGGTGAATCGGGTGTGAGACAACTGCTTGACGGACTCGATGGACTCGCATCGGCGTCGACGTCCGATACCGATGCCGCACCACCGGTGCAATCCCGATACGAGTCGAACAATTCGCCGGAATCCAGAGGCTACGAGTCATTATTAAGGGGTTATACGCAGTGAGGATATGCAAAAAATCAATTTTTATAAATTTTACTTTCGTAATGGGACATGAGTCATGTCAAATCGACCAAGAGTTGGAATCGACCCCTTTCAATTTCGATGAAATTTGATCAGAAGATTTAGTTTTTAATAAACCGAAGTTCTACCGAAGGAAAAAAAAATTTAAAATTAGTTTCCAAAGTTATGCAAGATTCAAAATTTCACAATTTTTTAAATCTTTCAAGTTCATTTTTTAAATATCTCGAAAACTATATTATATTTACGAAATAATCGTTCTGGATTCGTCTTGAAGAGTATACTTGTGGCTAAGAATAAAAAAAATATTTCGAAAAAAAAATTGAATAATGGTGAATTTGGAGTTTTGAATTTTTTTAAATCGTGCAAATCCGTTTTCGACATTGAATTTTTTGTTCCATTTTTTGTATATAATACGTTAAAAATCCTGTTCTTAAAAGATCCTAACATTTTGAGAAAGATGTTTTTTTTTGTCAAAAATATGAATTCTTGAATTTTTAAAAATCGTGTAAATCACCATTAAATTTTTGGTTAAATTTTGTTTATATAATACCTAGGACTAATCTTAAAAAATGCTGAAATTTTCAGGATGGTGTTGTTTTGTTTAAAAAAGATAAATTTTTGAATTTTGGTTGAAAAAAAATTTTTTTTTACAAAAATTTCAGGATCTTTTGTGATCAGTACAAGGGATTATATTTTTTTAAAAATTGAACCAATAATTTTATGTCGAAAATGGATTTGCACGGTTTTTAACAATTCAAAATTCGCCAAGTTCATAATTTTTCAAATTTTTTTTTCAGAAGTTTTTTTTTGTGTACCCACAAGTACACTCTTCAAGACGAATCCAGAATGATTTTTTCGTAAATACAATAGTTTTCGAGATATTTAAAAAATAAACTTGAAAGATTTAAAAAAAAATGTGAAATTTTGAATCTTGCATAACTTTGAAAAAAAAAATTTTAATTTTTTTCCTTTGGTAGAACTTCGTTTTATTAAAAATGAAACCTTCTGATCAAATTTCATCGAAATTGATAGAGGTCGAATGCAACTCTTGGTCAATTTGGAATGGAATGACCCACATATATTTAAGTACATCCACAGAAAATTTCATGCCGATCAGACGAATATTTTCGAAGTTATAGACATATTTGTAAAACCGTAATTATTCTATGGATTCCATCGGTCCCTTTTAACAGGGAAAATGAGGGAGTCCAGGCAAAACAACAGTCTCACTAATGGATCGAATTTGGACTAGGACGTGGCAATGGAAATAGAAATCTATTACAAGTCTAAGATTATTTAGCTTTGCATAGTCTACCAAAAGGTCCACCAAAAGTTTTTGAATTATTACAACAACGGTTTTTTAAATTACGGCAGATGGAGTGCCTTGTAAATATACTCCAAGTCTTTTAATGGCTGTATTTCTATTTCAAATTCAATTCAAGGCCACACTTGCCCATGAAAATAGGAAGTCCAAAGACAGTCTCTGGTTTTGAATAGTCGATTATATAGGTCCATCGTTCTCTCTGAAGTCTACGAGACACCTTCCAATTACTACGATGACAGATTTTGAAGCCAGTAGGAATCCGCTGGAAGTATACTCGAGTCCGCTACTGGCTACAAATCTAATTTATAGTCTTTTCCAGACGTTTACACTTTCCCATAAAACAAAGAGAGACCATTATTAGCTAGTGGACCTCAAAAGTCGTTCTCTCCAAAGTCTACCAAAAGCTCCAATAATTACAATAACAAATTTCCAAATAATCTACAGTCTCTTCAAAAGCTCTACACTTGACCACCACCCAGGAACATTTATCAGTAGCCTTTTTGACGGTCAATGGTCCCATAAAATGGACCATAGGCAACTAAATCCTGGTTGACACTTCTTCATTGTGAAGTTGGTAGAAAATGAATAATAAATTCGGTACAGGACCATAAGCTGCTTGCTCAATCATGGGCTTACCATTTGCTCCATAAGGGCATCCTCGAGATGTGTCAACGGCGGTGGCGGTGAGGACGGCAGAGACGGGGACGTTGGATCACCCTCTCCTCTCTTGATCCTCTCGGGCAGAGCGGCGATAATTTGCTCGGCCAATGTGAGGACCCGCGCGTTTTCCTCCCCTATAAAAAGTAATCATCACCCTAGCCAAACTCAAAAGGGCACATAAAGAGAGAAAGAGAGAGAAAGGGAGAGAGAGAATCGGGGAGATTACCACGTCGAAAAAAAGGGTTTAGGGTGGAGATTATCAATGACCGTTATTATAGGCAACATCAAATCGGCAATGCAACACACAAAAAAAAGAAAAAAAATAAGTCAAGGGTTCGTAAGGGTCATTTGGCTTTTGGGGCTTCATAGATAGGCAATAGACACAGTATATGACATATATATTTAAAATATGTAAGCTAGAGACATCAAGACACTCGAGCACCAAAAACAGCTGTCGCGGCAGTAATAATTCGTACGTTGCCAAAGCCACCCCTATATGTTACACGTATATAAACATAATAATGAGATATAGAGAGACACGAATGATCCTCCGGGAGGGAGGAAAAAAATGGGGGAGGCTTTTGGCACCGACGACACGAAAAGATGAGGATTAAAGGGGCCAGGATGAAGATGAGTGGTCTTAAGGGAGGGATTTGACGTACGGGATAATTCCCTGTTAATAACAGGTTGACTCCACCTGTCTAACGGTCTCTCTTTCTCTCTTTCTCTTTCACTAACCGAGTAACATGATTAACAAGAAGCCACTATGACTCCGTAAAATCAGCGCACCCTCCAAAAATCGCACACTTTATGCAACAATTGCGCCCTTTGTAAATCCATATGAAGGATCAATAAGCGCAATGACGAACGCTCGCGAATATCGTCGATCGGCTCGCAATATCGATACAGTCTAATTATCAATTACGCACAGAGAGATAATCAAAAGACACTGTTAAGTCAAACATACACAAACATGTATTATAATTAATTTGGTGACAGACAAGAGTGTGATCCAACAGCGATTACGTAGGCCAAGCAACACCAACACTGCTAAAGCTGCAAGATAACAGAGACAGATCGTAACGGTAGAAAGAGAAAGAGAGAGAGAGAGAGAGAGAGAGAGAGAGAGAGAGAGAGATGTGAGAGAAAGAGCGAGAGGGTCGGAGTGAGGGGTGAGATACTCTATGATTGTCCCTCCGCGATGATGCATCGAGATCGCTAATTAACAAACACTCTCAACTATTTTTATCCCAACGCTTTGTCTACGAGAACACACACAAATAGATCGGTGTCAATATCCGTGGCCAAAGTTCCGTCAACTAGAAACTATATGATTTGTCATAAACGTATGTTGGACGAAAAAAAAAGAGTTGGAATCGATCGCTCGATGGCATTTTCCAATCTTTTTTCTCCGTGAACTTGTGGAAAATTAATGAGAAAAAATAAACGGAGAAAGATAAGTACGTCAACAGATAGGCTTAACCACGATATGTAGGCAACAGACGGACAGACAAACAGGCACAAACAGATATATAGATATATTAGACTGATTCAAAAAAGCGACTTTTTTTTTCGAAATCCCCTATTAAATACTTTTGGGGAGATGAAAAAGACGACTGTTAGAGAGCTCTCAATATTAATATTTAGCGGTCTCTCATCTAAATAATAAATAAATAAATAAATTTCTCTTCTAAATGACACAGAAAAAAAATGAAATATTGCAATTTTATACCTCGGCTTCAAGTCAATGTACCGAAATGAACGACACATATTCTTGTAGGGAATTGAACGCTCTACAAAAAAGGTCCCTTATGATTTTCCGATAAACTCACTCCTTCAAAAGTTATTCTTGGTCTAATATATATGGGTCATTCCATGTCAAATCGACTAGTTTTTAACGCGACCACTTTCGATTTGACTGGAATTTTGTTTTCCTTTTCTACCCAATTCAAAACATTTTTCAGGAATTTTTCAATTTTGTTACCCAACCCAAAAAAGAGGCTTGCTTTTAAAATAGCTATAGTTTAGCTATAACTTATAACATAGTTTATAACTTCTTCAAAAATTGGCTAATTGGGACGGTTTTTTTCCAAATTTTCGTCCTTAAATGTACTTTCCGAAAAAAAATACAACAAAAAATTAAGATATGAAAATCTATGAAATATTTCACTTTTTCGACAAAAATCATCGTTTTCTCGAAGTTGTCTATTTTTTTTTTAAACTTTTTAAAACAAATCAAAATTTGTTTTTCCATGATTACCACTTGTGATTTTTTTTCTTCTCAGTTTTTCAAACTCTGAGGTTTTTTATAAATCCTCAAAAATTTCCAGAGTGGTGTTTTGAGAAATGAGCCCAGTTGGAAATTTTTTTCTTTTCAATCGATACAAAAAATAAAAGGAAATGTTCGGCCCATCCCATATTCGACGGCATTTTTTCCGGAGTTGATCAGAGTACTTTTTGAGTGAACAAAAAAAAAATTGTAATGGCGAACTTTGAGAAAAATATTATTTTTCTCGAAAAAATTAACAATTTCATAGACTTTAATATCTTAAAATTCTTTTGTATTTCATTTCGGAAAGTACATTTAAAGACGACAATTTTGAAAAAAAACGTCCCAATTAGTCAATTTTTGAATGAGTTATAGCTATTTGAAAAAGCCTTTTTTAAATTTGGGTAAAAGAAAATGAAAATTTCCTGAAAAATGTTTTTAATGAGATAGAAGAGGAAAAAAATTGCAACCAAATCGAAAGGGGTCAGGTTTAAAAGTGGTTGATTTGACATGGAATGTCCCATATGTATATTAGACTGTGAATATGTGTGAGCTACTAAATTACCTCATTTTTAAAGAAATGATCAATAGTAATTCTTTCTTGAAAAAAAAGTTCAAATTACATTAACATAGATTACCTCATGATCAATAGTAATTGATCATTTCTTTAAAAATGAGGTAATTTATGTTAATGTAATTTGAACTTTTTTTCCAAGAAAGATTTTACGATATTTAGTAACAAGTTTTAACATTTGGCCAAAAACTTTTTTAAAAAAGTGAAATTTACTCTAAATTTAACTTTGACCTTGAATAACTTTTGAAGGAGTGAGTTTGTCGAAAAATCATAAGAAACCTATTTTGTAGAGCGTTCGATTTCCTACAAAAATATGTATCGCACATTTCGGTACATTGACTTGAAGCCGAGGTATAAATTTTCAAAGTTTGAACATTTTTTTTCCTGTGTTATTTAAATGGAAATTAGAAATATGCTACGAGAGACCGCTAAATATTAATATTAAGAACTCTGCTTTTAACAGGCATCTTTTTTCACCTCCCCGAAAGTATTTAATAGGGGATTTAAAAAAAAAATAGTCACTTTTTTAGAATCAGCCTAATAAAAATATATGCATATATATTATTGACAGAAAGGGGGAAGGTTTTTTTCTTAACGAGGAAGGTGCGGTACGGACCTACGGACGATTGGGGGGTCGAAGAACTCTCCATTCCCTGCTGGCCAATGCCTAAAGACGACTCGTCCTCTTGCAACAACTCCATGTTGTTCAGAAGCGGAGAACCACCTGTGTTTGTTCATTTATTTTTTTTTTTTTCGTTTTATCAGAATACCCTCTTCTCTTCAATATTACAACTACGGTCAAGCTAGCGGATTTAACAACAACGAATCGTCTATTCGAGATTTTAGTATGTGAATGGAGTTGTTTTTCTAGCCCATAAAAGTGAGTTAACTGGGACGATTGAGTTACCGGGTTGGATCATGAATTAGGGTCAGAATTGATATTTCGTGGTGGCTTTCGCGCGCGTTCTCGGGTGATCGTGATTAAGGTAGTGTCCAAAATGATCCCCATGGATAAAATGACCCTGATACTGATTTGACTAGCTTTTACTGAAAATGATACTGATTTTACTAACTTCGGAAGCACTGAAGACGTTCATTCTCTCGTTGTTTTCAGTATTTGGCTATTATTGGCGCATATTTATCTTCCAAAGTGTATGATTTTAGGTTGATTTGATTCAAATCGGTTCAGTCGAGTTCATTTTGGATTTAAAAATTTCGGTTGGGACAAAACGAGCCTGTGTAGAAAATGATTACCGGATCATTTTACCCCCATGTTACCGGATCATTTTACCCCCATGAATTTCACATCATTATAAATTCTGTTGTACTTTTTCAAGTGTTCAAGCCCAGGACTGTATTTTTGATAATAAAATTGAAATAAAAATGTGTGAAATATAAAAAAATTTAAAGTACGAATACTCGTTAGAATCGTTAGAGTTAAATAACTACAACTTCGCCACAGATTGATAAAAAAATTATATCTCGATCAGGGTTGCAAACAGGGATTGAGAGGGAAACGTTTGCCTCCTTTCGCAACTTGCAAATAATGCATTACTTTTTTTTAATGCATTTTCATTGACCATTAACATTTAATGGTTATTGGAAATAATTTCCATTAACCATTAAAATATAATGGTTAATGGTTAATGGAAATATTTTCATTAGCCATTAAAAAATTAATGGTTAATGCATTACTTTTTCATTAGCCATTAAAAAATTAATGGTTAATGCATTACTTTTTCATTAAAAATTTCGCAACCCTGATCTCGATCCTCAATATTGAAAAAGCACTTTTTCCTCAAGGATATCATTTTGGACACCCCATTATGTGTGTTTGTCCTTCATCAATTGGCAAAGACAGATCGTGTTAAAGGGCTGGTTATGTTTGACGTTTTTTTTTTTCGTTTTTGCGAGGATTACCGTGTTTGTTTTGTGGTCGTTACGTGAATGATTGATGGTTTATAAATGGTATACTATAGTATTTAGAAGCCAAACGAGACTAACACAGCGCAACATCGAGACCGCTGTCTTGGGAGGGCCGTCTCGGACTCGGACTCGCCGGTCTCACGAAAAGCCCCTCGTCCTGTCGTCTCGCTTCCCAACGATTCAACTCTTCGGTTATTCCCCCGTGACCGTTCTCCGCTGCCAATTCGGTCGCCGTTCTGTTCTGACAATCTCGTACGCGCAGTGCCATCGCGTTCCACCTGTCCAACAGATCGCGGTACATAGACGATCTACTTTTTCTCGTTAAACCCGTCCTCTTCACGACACATTACCTCATCACTCCTTACATGCCTACGAGAACATTCTTTTTTTTGTATTATGTTATTACGTCTAATCGCGGTTCGAGTTTTTGCTTCTCTTTTTATGATTTTCGAATCTTTTCTTTCTTTCTTTTTTTTTTTAGAGAGAGATTTCATCACAGCGATTCATCGTTGTGTGACACTGTCGATAAGTTACCGACTCGAAACTTTCATCAAGGATTTTATCGGACTCACCGATAGAGGATTCTCGCGGTGTCGGCATGACCAGCGGCACAAGCCCAAGCCAGAGGTGTCAGTCCAGCTGCGTCCTGACGAAGAGCATCGACCTCGGCGTCGAGAACGCTGCTTGGATTTTCCGCCCTCCAGTGGAGAAGCGCGCAGGCCAGCCTCGAGTATCCCAAGCCGGCCGCCAGATGGAGAAGCGTTGGTCCACCCGATTGCAGAGGTTCGGCACCCGCTCGCCAAGGACGGACGACGGCATCCTGCAATCGAGCGATTGAGTTCCTTACTGAGAATCATCCATTCTACGAGGTTGCCAAAACCCGAGGATGGTCGACTAATAAACTGCACTGATTATTTGGAATCGAATGACGAGCCCCTGACCTGATGTTGATCGATAATTGTAATGTCGTAGGTGGAATGAAATACATTCTCATATACCTCAACATTTGGTCTCCTTATCATTACGTAGGAGAAATATTTTTTTAAGTATCTATCAAAAATATCATTCGAACGACATTTCTTCCATGCGCAAAAGAGAAGACTTAAAATACGGAATTTAAAATTTAGAGTAAAAATTATATCTGGGTAATTTTCATGTCAAATCCACCAAAAGTTGGAATCGACCCCTTTCAATTTCGATGAAATTTGATCGGAAGTTTTCGTTTTTAATAAAACGAAGTTCTACCAAAGGAAAAAAATAAAAATAAAAAATTTTCGAAAGTTATGCAAGATTCAAAATTTTACAATTTTTTAAATCTTTTAAGTTTATTTTTTAAATATCTCGAAAACTGTTATAGTTATGAAAAATTCGTTCTGGGTTCGTCTCGAAGAGTATACTTGTGGCTACGAAAAAAAAAATATTCTGAAACAAAATTTTGAAAAATGATGAATTTGGAGAATTCTGAATTTTTAAAAATCGTGTCAATCCACTTTCCACATTAAATTTTTAGTTCAATTTAGATCAATTTTTAGTTTTTTCAAAAATATGAATTTTTGAATTTTAAAAAATCGTGTAAATCCACGATCAACATTAAATTTTTGGTTACTTTTTTTTTATATGCTACCTTGGACTGATGTTAAAAGATCCTGAAATTTTCAGGATGATGTTTTTTTGTGTCAAAAATTTATATTTGAAAAAATTAAAATTTTTTTTTCGAAAGTTATGCAAGATTCAAAATTTCATAATTTTCTAAATCTTTCAAGTTTATTTTTTACATACCTCGAAAACTATTATAGTTATAAAAAAATCGTTCTGGATTCATCTTGAAGAGTATACTTGTGACTACGAAAAAAAAAAAATATTCCCAAAAAAAATTGAACCAAACATTTAATGTGGAAAGTGGATTTGCACGATTTTAAAAAATTCAAAATTCTCCAAATTCATCATTTTTCGAATTTTTTTTTCGCAATATTTTTTTTCGTAGCCATAGGCGTACTCTTACAACACGAACCTAAAACGATTTTTTCATAACTATAATAGTTTTCGAGATATTTAAAAAATAAACTTGAAAGATTTAAAAAATTGTGAAATTTTGAATCTTGCATAACTTTAAAAAAAAAATGTAATGTTTTTCCTTTGGTAGAACTTCGTTTTATTAAAAACGAAACCTTCTGATCAAATTTCATCGAAATTAATAGGGGTCGAATGCAACTCTTGGTCGATTTGACATGGAATGACTCATCTATCATATACTATTCATAACTCTGTTAATTTTTTAAATTTTACAATAAAAATTGCTATGAAATAAGTTGAATCTATATTTAATAAAATAACAATAACCCGAACCTTCAATAATAAGTTGCGTCTGTGGAAAAAATTCTCAAACTCAGACAACCTTTTCACCCCTTAAAGTGGCTTTTCCGTTCAATCGTACACATGAAAAAAAAAACCCTGAGAAAAATTAAGACACTGAAATAAGAGTGCCAATTCGCCTCACGCCTTACCTGACAATAAGCCACGAGACGTTCCTCGAGATGTGCCGCGGGTGAGGGTGGTCCTGGACCCTGAAGACGCGCCTCAACGTCGGCCAAACGATCGAGAAGCGCCCTCTCGGAGCTTGGCTCGGTTGTGGGTGCGCGACGATACTCGAAAGCAACGCTATCGGAAACAACGAAACCATCGCAGGCGACTTGCAACGAGGCGATGCCAGGTGCGTGAGCTGGACAACGACATCGCAGTACACCAGGCTGAACCAGGCAAGCCTCCACCGGTTCGGCATCGAAAAGAACGGAATACGATTGTGAACCACTGCCACCGGTCCAAGGACCCGCTACCAGGACCTAATTCATGAAAAAAATCCCATGAAAAGATCCCAGCCATAAAAATTAATTCCCATCGCTCAATTGCAACCCTCCAAAACCAACTCTCTGCCCTTGAAAGACCACGAGGGACCTTCTGCTCACCTTGACGCCACCTTCGGTGTAACTCCACTCGGGACTGTATTCGGCAATGTGAACGGTCGCTCCAGGATGACAGCCTGGATCATTGTGACCGCAAGTTCGGTCCTCGGTTTTTATGTGTTCGGTATCGAAGTCATGAAGCTCCGAGAGATCGCCGAATACATCAAAGGCATCGAGGTTAACGAGCACATCGTCGGACGAGTCGATGAAATCCATGGGATTGATAATGTGATTGTCAGCGGGTGAAGGTGATGGCGATGGTGGCACCATATTCGCCGATAACGTACGCTGTATGTCCTCCTGGCTGAGATCCAGGGTTTCAGCGAAATCTGCGAGGCCAACGCCGCCATTACCCGTCGAATTAACGATATTTTGAACGCCCGATCTCTCGACAACGCTTTCCTGGGGATCGATCTCCTGATGGGTCTGCTGTTCACGATCGATGCTCGTCTGCTGAACCAACTGTTGTTGTTCCGTCACCTGCTGCATCTCCACTTGTTGACCCTGCGACTGTTGTTGTTGCTGCTGCTGTTGTTGTTGCTGCTGCTGCTGTTGTTGTTGTTGTTGTTGTTGTTGTTGCTGTTGTTGTTGCTGCTGTTGTTGTTGTTGCTGCTGCTGATGATGATATGGCTGACTGTTGAGTATCAGGAGACCACCGCCACCCTGTATCTGCTGTAGACTTAAAACTAGAGGAGCCGGCTGTTGGCTCTGGGACGTGTGGGAATGTCTTGTATATACGCGCGGTGCTGTGGCCACCGTCGACGATGGCTGCTGAACCCCGGTTGTCGAAGTCACCTGCAAAGCCAAGAACACGCGAGCGGGGAACACCCCATTCAAAGCTTCGTCGCTCAATCATAGTCATCAGGGTTACAAATAATGCATTGCCATTTTCATTACTCATTACAATGTAGTGTGTAGTGGAAAAAATTTCCATTACCCATTGAAATGTAGTGTGCAATGGAAAAAAATTCCATTACCCATTAGAATGTAGTGTGTAATGGAAACAATTTCCATTATCTATTACAATGTAGTGTGTAATGGAAAAAAATTTCATTACCCATTACAATGTAGTGTGTAATGAAAAAAATTTACATTCCCCATTACAATGCACTGTGTAGTGAAGAAAAAATCCATTACCCATTACAATGTAATGTGTAATGGAAAACATTTTCATTACCAATTACAATGTAGTGTATAATGAAGAAAAAACGATTACCCATTACAATGTAGTGTGTGATGAAAAACATTTTCATTACCCATTACAATGTAGTGTGTAATGGAAAAATGTTTCACTACTCATTATACTGTAGTGTCTAATGGAAGAAAATTTCATGACCCATTACAATGTAGTGTGAAATAGAAAAAATTTCCATTGCCCATTTCAATGTAATGTGTAATGGACAAAACTTTGATTGCAATTTTGTGAATGGAAAAATATAGATGAATAAATTATTGCAGTTTTGCATTACATTTTATTGACTTAGGACTTTGAACTTTAATTGCAATTTTGGGAATGGGAAAATGTAGATGAATGAATTATTGCAATTTTACATTACATTTTATTAACTCAGGACTTAGATTTTCAGGTACCTTGAATTCTAAAAAGCATTTATATTATATTATATTATAGATGCTTTTTAAATTTAAAGTACCTAAAAATCTAAGTCGTGAGTCAATAAAATGTAATGCAAAATTGCAATATTCATCTATATTTTTGCATTCCCAAAATCGCAATCAAAGTTTTGTCCATTACACATTACATTGCAATGGGTAATGTAAATTTTTATCATCACACACAACATTGTAATGGGTAATTAATTTTTTTTTCCCTTACACACTACATTTTAATGGGTAATGGAAATTTTTTCCACTACACACTACATTGTAATGGGTAATGGAAATTTTTTCCATTACACATTCTAAAAGTAATTAATAATGCATTAATTTTACATTACAAATTTTGCAACACTGAAAGTCATTCATTCTCTGAACCCTTTGTCTCTTTTGTTTGTTCGTTTTTTTTCGGTTCATTTCCAATAAGTACTCTATAAATGACATCATCTCGTAATTATCTGTATCTCTCGTCCTGTTCAAACCTGATTGTCCGGTGTGAGTCTGCGCGGTGCAAGCTGCGCCGCGCCGCTCGTCGTCGTCGTCGACGATGCCCTCTGCCGATCCAACAATTGTGACACAATCATGTCAACCGGATGATTCGAGTGTTGATTGAGATGCGGATTGTTTGGATCGTCATCGCCACCGAGAAACATTGGCCTTAGCTGCGAGGCAAGCTCGTCCCTCGTCCATTCTTTCTTATCGGGCGGTAATGCGAGACACGGCGGCAACGCCGCCAATTTCGCATCACCGTCCGGATAAGGAACGTTTAGATAATGGACGAGGACGACATCGGGATTTTGCAGTAGCCAGTAACAACGACGATGGAAGGTCGGTAGTATCGCCGAGTGCACGTAACAACCGTAGATGCACTCGACGCCCTGAACCTGTCAAATACAATCCAAAGACGCAACCACGTTTCGGTTATCATGTTCTCGCGCCACTTTTTCAATGATTGGACATTTCTACGATTCAGAAAATGATGGATCAACGATGATTTACGATTTCATTATAAAAACAAACATTGAACAACCTTGAGCTTCATGTGATCTTCGCGCGTTGTTTTGCCATCCTTTCGCTTCTTCCAGCAGTAACCGTCGCGCCGATAGCGGACCTTTTTCCTCGAATAGAGAAGCATGGAGCCACTTCGAGGTCTGACCTTCACCTCGCGACTCTGCCATTCTCCGTGTCTCTGGAAGCTTATAAGGATCGCCGCGATTTCCTGAGGACACGATCAAGACAAGAACGCTCAAGCCCCTTTCTCTTTGTTTTTGTTTCTTTCTTTTCCGTCCTTCAATCGATCACGAAGGGCGAAAAAGACAAAAACAAAGACGAAAAACCTGCCGCAATCCCAATCCCGGCGAAATCTTGAGGAATTAAGATTGAAGAAGACAAAAAAAAACTGAACAAAAAATCCGCAAGACAAATGAACCGCCTCCCAAGGCCAATGGCTAAAATAGATTTCTCTGCTTCTTTTTTCTCCCCTCCTCAATTTATACACTCCATAAATAGAAGGGGGAGAACTGCGAAGGAGAGGTTCGCGTGCGAGGTATTTCCCGCGTGCTATTATTCGGGAAGGAAGTTAAGAAGATGGAGGATATGGTCGAAGGTGAAGAAGAGTGAAAGAGAGAGAGATGGATGGATGGATAAATGGAGAGTGTGGGAGTGAGAGTCACGGTTAGTATTGATTCAGGGGAGGGCAAGGTGCCTTATTTCATTCACGCCTTGGCCTCCGGGTACATCGGTTAAAGGAGAGAAGCCGAGAAACAGGAAGGAGCAAATCGTATATATTAAATATACATATATATATATATATATATATATATATATATATATATATATATATATAGAATATTGATATATAAAATGAATACATAGCCGAAAGCTCCAGACACGAAGCTGACATCTGCCTTTTCTCCGTCCACCGATTTTGCACGTCTCAGCGAAAGCACACAGAGCACGACGTTGAAATAATCCCCTAACCTCCCGTCGCAACCCCCTGAGCCAATCTTTCGTATATACAGGAACGACGTCGAATTTTTCGTGTCCCGATGCAAGGAGGAAAAGAGAGGAAGGAGAGTGGAATCCAAAAACGAGGAAATCACCTCCGCAAGCTCCGTCTTATAAAATTGCCTATATATCTATATAGATATGCACGTGGGAGAGTGCGAACGAAGCCAAGTGCAAAATATTCTCATACGTTTCACGCCTCTCCTAATACCCACGAAAAGATGATTCCCCGGGCAATCGTTCATCTCTCCTCGTTCCAACGGGATTCTCACGGGAGACGCGGAAAAGAGATTTACCGTGAGAACGAAAGGTAAAACGGATTTTCATGAAGTCTCTCTCTTCCTCTTCCTCTCTCTCCCAAGAGACGCGTTGTAAGTCGCGAAAGTCTCTCGACGAGAATTCATCATCCCGGAAGATGAGCCAAAGGGACATGAATTTTATTTTGTACGGTTTTTTTTTCTTCTTCTTCCAGTTTTTTTCTATCCCATTCCGGAAATCCAGAGGATGAAAAAGTTTCGTGAAAATTTCGTTGCGCATCCTCTCCGAGGAATAGGATGCAATGTCGAGGGAGAGGGGGTGCGAAAATAACATTTGAAAATGCCGGACGGAGATGAAGCGAAATCTGGATACCGCTCAACCGTGAAAATCTCTTAGCCGAAGTGGCCCAGGTGATAAATGGCACGAGAAGAGATCACGGTGAAATCCAATGTACATATACATTCTCATATATAGGTATGTACATAAGTCTTGGCGAAGAGGATCGCCGAGGACTTGTACGGAAGAAAGAGAGAGAAAGAGAGAGAGAGAGAGAGAGAGAGAGAGAGAGACTTGACTTCTCCGGCGGAAAAGCCTGCGACGCGGTTTCCAGCGGCTTTACCCTCTTCCCGAATAACGGAATCCTCCCTCGCACCGTCTCATCCCACCCTCGTACCCTCCATCGTAAATTTCCAAATGCAAATTCGAAGAGCATCTCGACGAATGAACACTCAAGCCCTTCGCCGCGTCTCTCGGCTCAGCGAATTTCTTTACGAAACCTTCCAGCCTTTTTTATCATTCTCGCTCTCACTCTCAAACATTTTTCCCTGACTTCTAGCTTGTTTTTTTTTCATTCGTAGCTGCAACCCCGACGCTTCTTTACTCCTGCCACTTTGGACAAGGATTGAGGCGAAATAGTGATAGCGAGAAGAGCGATGGAAGAAGAAATGAGACGAAAAAACTGGAGGACAGGAAACGAAGCTTGATAGATGCGATTGAGTCGATCGGGAAAAATCGAAGGGCTGATGTATGAGACTGTAGAGAGGAAATATTGTGAATTCGACGTGTGGAGAACGCATTCGAGGATCGATGTTCTCCAAACGGATGAACGTGAGATCCTCCGCATCGAAGACCCAAGACTGATTCTCCCTCAAAATTACATTTCCCAAAAATGGTTTTATTCGATAGTGAGACCTTTTAACTATATTCCCTGAAAGTTTCATTGAAATACTTCGAAAATTGAACGAGGTACATTTTCTAATAGCTGGCCTTGATACAGCAGCGCTATAAATCCAAATTTAAGGGAGTATTCTGGTCTAGAATTTTGAAAAAATATTGTTTTTGCATACTACCAAAGTTTAGACCTTTAAGAATATATCCTCGGAAGGAAATTCTTCAATTCCAATAATTTATAGAAAGGTCGCAATCGTGTCAAGCAGCACACTTCTTTTTTACCCCGAATACCAACTTATTAAATTTTTTTTTTTTTTTTCAATTTTCTCGTTTTTTCGAGCTCGATAAAACGATATGTCTACCGATCGAAATATCGCCTTAAACGCGTTTTTCTCGAAACACAGTTTCCAAAGTCGATTGATTGTTTACAAATTTACAGGGAATTTGATTTTAAAAAAACCTTGAAAGCTAATTGACGATCTTATCTTTTAGAAATCGATCTTCTTTTTCCAATTATTGTGTAAAAATGATGTCTTCCTTAATAGATTTTGTCTGCTCGAATTTCAATTCCTCGCCATTTTGTTAAAACGAATGATTTTTTTAAATCAACGATAGTCAATTGATGGTACTTATTGTGAACTTGGATGACTCGTTTGGTTTTTAGATTTTCAACCACCAAAGTCACGAAAAAACGTCATAATCTGCCGGCGGCAATATTCTCGTTATTTTTTTTTTTTAAAGACTCAATATATTTATTTACCAGAAAACAAATTCTGAATTCGGTCATTTTTTCCGATTTCTAGACCGATATATAAGGAGTTCTTTTTCAACCGGGCCACTTTTTTTTCACCCTCTCCAATTTTGTTCAAAATCTGCCAGTTTAAAATATTAGTCAAAAGGAACGTCTGTGATTTTTTTTAGATTTTTTTAGGCGTCCGTTTAGGATTTTCAATTTTTCATTGCGAACACTGTATCTCAAAAAATATTCATCAAACAAAAAAACATAAGTTTTTATGTTTTTTATCGTAACCATTGCAGGTGCCATTCTGAATTTTTTTCTCGCAGACTTTTTACCCAATGACAGACATCCTGTAAAATTTGTTTCGAAATCAAAAGTGTGTTATTAGGTTTAAAAAAATTTTATTTTTATTTTTTTGCCAAATTTCAATTTTCTCAATGCAGAAAAATTATGATTTCAATTTTTTTCGATAAAGTGGAAAAAATGAATAAGTTTTTATTCTAATAATTTTTTTTGTTTCATGAATATTTTTTGAGATACAGTGTTCGTAATGAAAAAGTGAAAATCTTGAACGGACACATAAAAAAATCTAAAACAATCACAGACGTTCCTTTTGACTAATATTTCACACGGGCAAATTTTGAAAAACATTGGAGAGGGTGAAAGAAAAAAATGGCCCGGTTGAAACAGAACCCCTCATATCCAGGATTGAATTTGATGAGGGCAAAAGGTTGATTTGCCCTGAGCTAGAAAAGCATTTCCAGCAAATAAATGATTGGGAAATGTACTGAATTGTCGGTTTCGTACAACTTGAAGATATCTTCAAGACTGCACGTTCGGCCTCTACGTGTGATAAAAAGCGTCGAGGAAGCGTCTAGTCGAAAGGAGCAACGACGAAGGGAAAGAGGAAAAAAGAAGAGTTTCGTGAATGTGCCCAGTGGCGGGTTTCGCGAGAGGGCATCTTTGGAGAGGGGTTGCGAAAAATCACCGGACGGCCTCTGGTCCTCCTGCACGTTTCATCTTCTCTCTTCCTCTGTCTCTATCTCTCCTTCCTTCGTTACTACCCCACACATTTCCTTTGTCTATCCGGTCATAGGATGCCAGGCGAAAGCGCGAACGTGATCTGGATATAAATATTATTCTCCACCAGGCCGCGATACAACCCTCTGCACGAGCCTCCTGGCTCGAGAGCCAGGCTCTGGCCAAGGGCTGGCGGAGAATGAGATAAAAAGGGAGCGGATGAGCAAGGGTGGAGAACCGTCCAGAGGAGCACGTTGGGAACCTCGTTCATCGGACCAAGAAAGCCAGAGAGAGAGAGAGAGAGAGAGAGAGAGAGAGAGAGAGAGAGAGAGAGAGAGAGAGAGAGAGAGAGAGAGAGAGAGAGAGAGAGAGAGTGAGGAAGAGGAGGAGAGGAGGAAAGTGTATTGAGGGAGAAGACCAGAGGAGCTTTTGGCCATTAGAAAGGGGGAGGGTGAACATTGAAGGTGCCCCGGAGCAAAGCACACGTTATACATGTATAGGCAAGGCTAGATATAGCTGTGTAGGCCAAGAGATAGATGGAACCTGCCTACCATACCATGTTCCAGTGATTTACAACTGGTTAATTGATCATTTGCATTCTAGCCGCGAGTCTGGCACGGCCCTCTCTCTCTCTCTCTCTCTTTCTTTGCGCGCCTGTAACCTTTACACATGCACACACATTTCACACAGAAATCTGCAGCATGCTGTGCTGGAATCGGCCATTCGACGAGGGGAGGGAAAAACGTGCGAGCCTCACGCTGAACTATCGAATTTCGCGTGTCCACCGAACTGAGCCCTCCATCGTCGTGTTCAAGATGGAGGAAACGGTTCCACGGACTTACAAGGACGTTGGAAGAATCATGCAAATTGCTGCCTGGTTTTATTTTTGGCTAATCCTGAGATGATGCTGAAATTCGTAATATATTTTAAAAATTTATTTCTCCCTATATTCATGCTTTGCATCCCAAGTCCTTGATGAAGAGCCAAAAATGTCTTTCAAGGATTTTCCACAATTTTACTAAAAAATAAACTACTTCCGTTGGATTTGTATCATACAAACTTCAGCATCGTATTCTGAGACTATTTCAGAAAGAAGCTTTCGCAATATTGATTTTCGATTATTTTCGGTAAGTTTTTAGTGAAAGCTATTTACGAATGATTGTTATGATTCAGAATAAGAGAGGCGCGATTAGGATAAAAGATATAAAGCTTGCATTCTGTTTGCTCTGAGGATTAGTTTTCTTCAGAGTTTTCGGCTTATAGAATTTATCCCTTTCTCTCCTCTCTCTTTTGGGCTTTGTTTCTTTTCTTTACTTATGAACTTTTTCTTTACGCATTGTTACTCTACTGTTTATGCTCCCATTTAATTATTAACCTCGTTACCGCTTCGTTTCATCACTTTTAGTTACTTATGCACTTTTTATTGGCTGTATGTTATTTTCGTGATCATTCTCATAATTGACGTTGTTGGCATTATGTTTTTTTTTTTTTTTAAGTATAAGACTCATTCTTAGGTTAATTGGGTCTATTTTAATGCTCGCTGTTGTTACTGTAATCTACTTCTGCGTGGTCTTAAGAGGTTTCAATCTCAGAGCACGAAATTAATACTCCTCGCTCTTCTTCTTTTCTTTCTCCCACGTTCTTTCGTTCGAAAATCTTCTCACATATTCGACGACAATTGCAAAATGGGTCAGGATATTACGTAGAAGAGCAGAACTAGCAGCATTCAGCCCTCTCGAGTATTCTGGAGTGAGTGGACACACATTTGTCAGTAAGAATCAGTGACACAGTTATTGGCCATTATGTCGTCAGTTACTGTCGTTCATTTTATTTCTGGTCGTTAAAAATTTCTTTGAAATTAAATGAATTTCATTTACGAAGAATTATTCTTATGCATGAATTTCAAGAATATTGAGTATTCCTTAATTAAGGCGATATTCTGGTCTAAAGACATACGTTTTGAGCGTTTTATCGAGCTCGATGAAAAAAACATTTTTACCATTTTTTTTCCAACATATTTATTATTATATTGACAATAATCAAAACAATTGTCGGTGAAAGAAATTAAAATAAAATAAGTTATAGCTGGTAAAGTTGGGGCTAAAAAAAGAGGTGTACTGGCTGACACGATAGTAAATATTGTAGTAACAGATTCAAAATTAAAAAAAAAAAGATTCTTAGTGAGTAAGAATGTCGTCATAGCTTTACCTCATGATCAGAGAAAACGGAAAAAAAATTGCGCAAAATGGCGGCTGTTTGAAAAAAAGGCGTTTTTCGACGCTTTCTTCATGGTTTTTAATTTTTTTACAATATTAAAAAAATAATTTTGTTACAAAAGTGGCAAGGCTATATCCACATATATACATTCAAGATTGGTAAAAAAATTTGAAGTTAATCGGTTGAGTAGAACTTGAGATATCGCGAAAAGTAGTTTTAAGAAAAACGTCTATAGTTTGATTTGCTCCGATGGAGAATTGGAATTGAAATTCATGGATTGAAATTATTGGATTAAATTATGATTATTGGAATTAAAAAATTTCCTCTCAAGGATATATTTTTAAAGATCTAAACTTCAATGTGAAAAATAAATGATTTTTTCAAAATTCTAGGCCAGAATAGTCCCTCAAATAACAATTAATAATAGTCATAGAATGCACATATTCATGGTGGAATAATTGTTGTGCTTGAATTAATGAAAAGAAAACGTTATGCTTTCGGACTGAAAACCGCACGAGTGTGAGAACGATTTTTAAAATGGGCGAAATTTTTGTTTTCTGCGCTCGAGAGTCTAGTGAATGTGTTTAACCGTGGCCTAGATACCCGTTTAAAAAACGACGTCGACGTATTATGCAAATTTTTCGTACCCTCCTGGTTTATATGAGACTTTTCGAGTGTAGAGTTTCTCGTGTGTACGCAAAGAGATTTCGCTCTCTCTCATTCTCTCTCACACACTCTTTCTCACTCCATCTACTGCTGATATTTCGAGGCCGAGAGACGACCAACCACTGGCATGAATATACGTATGCTATGAGAGAAAAATGGACGAAAGAAGAATTCTTCATGGGGGCAAGAGAGCGTGGGAGTAAAACTAATTTCGACTGTCATTACCTCTCGAATGCCTGACTCGGCACATGACCCAACCGCGTCTCCGGGTAATTTGAGTGGAACGAGGAGTGAGGAATGAGACGACGCTCATCTTTATATCCTGCTCCCTCTCTTCCTCTTTGGCCACTAACTCTTTCTACGTCTTTCGTGAATTCGCTCAGTTTCAACCCTCTCGCGATATCTCACGAACATATATATGGGGCATTCCATCCCAAGTCGGACAGTTTTCTTTTTATTTCCTCAATTTTTTTATATTTTTGAGTACCCATCAAAAGACCTTTCCTGTTAAATTTCGAGATTTTTTTTATTACCCGTTCAAAAGATATTAAATTAACAAAAAGACTGCTCTTTTTTTTGGTATTTTGGTCATAACTTCTTTAATAATAGTCCAAATTAAAAGTTTTTTTTTCAAATTTTTTGTTTTTTATGGCCTTTTCAGAAAAATACAACATTCGATGTGTTTTTGAATGAGTTTTTTTGAGTTTTAAACGTTAAATCGCGTTTTTAAAAGTGAATGTCATTTTTGATTTTTTTTATAATTTTTTGTTTCAAACATCTATCTATTCAACAATTTTTAAGACTAGTCCGATTGTGGGATCTCAATAACTACTATTTTTTTCGATTTTTGAAAATAAAATTTTTTTTTTTTCTTATAAATTATTATGAATACCAGTTTTTGTTACTGTATAGTATTTTTTAAAATCATTTTGAATTAATTTGGACACTTTTTCATAGTTAACAGAATTTTACAATTAATAATTAATCGATGAGCAAATAATAACAATTCAAGAATTGTATGGGTGAGCATTGAACCTAAATAGTCTACCGAATATTGCTGGCAAATTTTCACCTGAGAAACATTATTCAGATGCAAAAGAAAGATTTTATTTGCGATACAATACTGCGAAGTCAATCACAGGGGAACACAAAAATTTCATTCAATTATTCCAATGAGCAACGGAAACGTATTGGCAAAGGAATATTCGAATTCAGGAAATAATCGTATATGTAAGGTTTTCAAAAAAATACGTGAATAAATAAAAACTGTTGTTATTATCGTTCATAAACAGACTTAACGATTAATTATTAATTTTAAGAACCTGTTAACAATAAAAAAGTGTCAAAATAAATTCTGAATATTGAAAAAAATACTATACCGTAACAAAAATTGGTATTGATAATAATTTATAAAAAAAAATTATTTTCAAAAATCGAAAAAAATGGTAGTTATGGAAATCCCACGATCGGACTAGTCTTAAAAATTGTTGAATTCATAGATGTTTAGAGCAAAAAATTTTTTTAAAAATCAAAAATGACACTCAATTTTAAAAACGCGATTTAAAGTTCAAAACTTAAAAAAACTCATTCAACACACGTCGAATATTTTCGTTGTATTTTTTTCTGAAAAGGACATAAAAAAACAAAAATTAAAAAAAAAATCTTTCAATTTGGAATTATTATTAAAGAACTATTATATTATAAAGAACACTATTATTAAAGAAGTTATGACCAAAATACAAAAAAAAGAGCGGTTTTTTTGTTAATTCAATATCTTTTGAATGGGTAATCAAAAAAATCTCAAAATTTGACGGGAAGGGTCTTTTGATGGGTACTCAAAAATATAAAAGAGTCGAGGAAATAAAAAAAAAAAGTTTTTCAAACTGTCCGATTTGGGATGGAATGCCCCATATATACATATATTTTATATCTATCTACGATATTGAGCTCTCTCGCGAGGGAATACGAAGGGAGATTTCCCACACGTAGAGTGGTCGACTCGTTAAGCGTGGAGACGTGCCAGCAGTGCCATAGATTTCGGCAAGGATCTTGGGAGAAAACTTTTTTCTCCTTCTAACCTCACTGCACATTTTTCGGCAAATATATGTATGTGTGTGTGTGCCCTTATACCAAGTCCCGGGACGCTTCTTCCCCGATCCGAAGGATTTGCTGCGGATTGTGTGTCTGCGAACAGTTTACCGTCCACTTCTACATGTCTACAGGATATTCCAAGTGAACTCAGCAAAGTTTCCAAAAAGTGCTCCCAATATGAGATTCTTCCCACCAGCAAAATTTTTTTCACCGTATATTTGTTCTTCGATGAACATTATTTTCTGAACATCGTGTTTCGATGTATCTGGAATCACGCAGAGGAGAAAAAAATACTTATTGATGGGAAGAAGTAAGAAAAAATGATGAAAACATTTTTTTTCATGAAAATTCATGAAATTTTTGGTTTTTTGGTAGATTGGTAGATTTGTGTTCAGCGGAGAAAAATACAACGATGTATATTGTCGAAAAAATATAAAAAAACTAAAGTTACGAGCACTTGAAATTTCGCGATTTTGAGGTTTCAGAAAAGTCACCCAAAAATGAGCGGTTTTTTTTTTACCGTTCAAAAACCCTGTTTCGATGGGAAATGTATCGCTGATTGCAAATCATACGATGATTTTATCGGAAAAAAATGTGTTTGCGAGAAAAAGCACTGAAAAC
The DNA here is from genome assembly GCA_946863875.1 of Alloplasta piceator. Classification (NCBI taxonomy): domain Eukaryota; kingdom Metazoa; phylum Arthropoda; class Insecta; order Hymenoptera; family Ichneumonidae; genus Alloplasta; species Alloplasta piceator. The sequence goes on along the minus strand of OX333077.1, from coordinate 4,079,526 downwards.
ATGTTTTCTTTTAATAAAAATTCATAAAAATATAAAGATTCTGGGAAAAAAATTAGTAGATTAGTAGTCATGTATAAAAAACCGATAGTACTTTATCTTAGAAGTAATGCAACATTATACTGGAATATATCTCACAATTTTTCCCAATATTCTCATATTAAAAATTCCATAAAAATTTGTTGAACTCGGAACATCCCGTATATATAAATATACAAACATAGACGTAATTGTGTGTGTGAGTTTGTAAGTATATTGGGGAAACCTGCCCTCGGGAACCGGAAGTGATGCATTCACGTTGATTTACAGGAGAGTTCTCAGGGAGAGGTTGAAGGTTCGGTAAATCGACCATTCTTACGTGCACGTGCGCGTGTCTCATGTAGAATAGGTAATATGCATAATTTTTCACATCCCTCTCGCACCGAAATACACCCTCGAATGTAATAAAGTTTACTGTTAATGTTAAAAATAAGTAACGAGTGGAAAGAACGGTGATAAAATAACCTTAATATACATAAATAGCGTCCGTATTATTATGCGCGAAATTTCTTGAATTTCGCACGTTCCTCCTCGTATTTCTTTAGTCGGTTAAATTAGCATTTCTGGTTTTCGTTTCGCGCAAACTTTTTACCGAATACGAGAGACGTAACGCCGTTTCTGGTCAGTGTTAAGGGGTTCTACACTGAAAAAACAATGTACCAGGATTTGTTAACTGTCAACGAATGCAAAGTTAATAATAATGTTAATTATAATAATAAATTAATAAATTATTTTGACAAAAATAAAATATTTTCTATCGAATAACAAATTTTGTAACAGTTGAGGAATATTTAAGTAAAAGTGCCAACTAAATATATTTCTTTACGACAAATAAACTGTTTTCGCAGTGAGGATTGTCAAAGAATCGATTTTTTTACATTTCATTCACGTAATGTACATATATTTAAGTATATATACACAGAAAAGTTAATGTCAATCCAAAAAATGTTTTTGAAGTTATAGAAATATTTGTAAACCCATAATTACTATGCGTAAAGTGCTTTTGAAACTTTGAACGCGTGTTTCTCAAAACTGTGTTTTTTCAAGTCGATAAGCAAGATTTCTGAGAAACGGCATAAACAAAATATTTTTTTGTAATGAATCGAAGGTTTTTTTACCGATAAATATTATTCATTTTATAAAGAATTTAAGACAACAAATTTCATCAAGAATCGAATTTTTTTTTAAGAAGCTGTCATTTTGTTAAAAATAGATATTTTGCTTATTCCTTCTGTCAGATACGAGATTTTACCTTATATTAACGAAATCTTTTTAATTTTTTTATTTTGGATGCTCCAATTCAGAGATATCGTGCTCACCGTGAGATGCCTTTTTCAAAGGACCTCCCGCACTGAGAAAACGGTTTATTTGTAATAAAGAAATATATATTTAGTTGGCACATTTACTTGAATATTCCTTAATTGTTACAAAATTTGTTAGTCGTTACGAAATATTTTATTTGTGTCAAAATAATTTATTGACTGTTAAAAAATATTTATTTAATTTATTAACTGTTAAAAAATAATTGATTTCGCCATATTCAACTTTAAATTTGTTAACAGTTAACAAATCCTGGTACATTGTTTTCTCAGTGCGGAGATCGGCTACAGCGACTTCGAGACTATTCAAAAGAGAAAATTCAAAATAAAGTTAAAAGTTACGAAAATATGTATACGAATTATTACGTTAATAAGTTAAAATGTATTTACAGAGAAAAACGGACTGCGCATAGCCCGTTAAACATGTCTCACGATATTCCAACCAGCGATAAAATTGTTTCGAAAGCTCGGGGACGAGCATACGGGGCTTTGGTTTCTCTCGTTTTTCCGCATATATCGCACGTTAAATCCAACGTCGGGGATCACCATGTGTGCGTAGGATTAGGGTTCAAGCGCTTGTAAATCCACAAAAATAATCTACTACATCCACCGACGGCCTCGTATGGCTCATAAGTACTTCGGGGGGGGGGGGGGGGGGTGGTGGAGGAACGGCGTTATACGAGAATTTGTCCCTTAGCCTCGGCAAATCCGAATTATAACGGGCATAAAGGTAACGAGGTGCGGATAATCTCGATGGCGTTCGTTACGAGGCTCGTCGTGTACACGCAAAAGTGCATAAACTCAAAGAACAAGCGAGTAACCAGAGCGAGCCAAGAGGGACGGAGATAAATAAGGGGGTTGGAAAACCTTCGCCAAGTGATCATTAAAAATATTTCAAGCCATTTATACAGGGTGCACATTGAAAGGACAATTTTTTTGCATATCTTCAAAGTACACATTTTAAAAAATTTGAATTTTAAAAAATTTAAATTTTTTTAGAACAATATTTTACAAAATTTATATTTTTAAATTTATGATTATATTTTTAAAAATTTATAAAATATACTCTACGGGCGAAAAGTTTCCGGACAAAACTTCAAAAAAGGTCAAAAGGAAGGATTCGCCGTCTTTGCCTGTTTTTTTAATTATTATACAATTTTCTTTTTTTTAGATTTGAACTCTATTTTGAAAACAACTTTTTTTCGCATTTTTTCCCTCTTTTCAGGTGCACCCATCTTCTAGAAGAATTTTTTTTTTTACACATTTCTACGATTGGATTCATAAAGGGAACAGTTTCAGCTTGAATGCCCTTTTTTTAAAAACTTTGAGCTATTTTTTTCAAAGTTATTCTGTTTTTTGTGAAAAAGAGGGAATTTGAAAAATCCCGTATAACAGGAAAACAAAGAGGATTCATGAAAAACTTCAAGATAGCAAAAAGATGCGTCTGTTTTCGTTGGGTTCAGAGGAATTCTTTCAGATTTTTTTTTCCAAAATTTATTTTCCCATGTTGAGGCTGAAAAAAAAATTAGGGAAAAAAATTTGAAAAAAAATTCCAATGTGTTGAAAATGGTAAAAAAAAGTATTTTCCTTTCTTGAAATTTTATCAATAATTCCATAGTTCTCAAGTTATGGTAATTGAACGATCAGAGCTCCGACCTAGAAAATGGGGGAAAAAAAATGTTGGAAACAATCTAAAAAATTCCTCTGAACTCAAAGAAAACAGGCAAATTTTTGCAATCTTGAAGTTTTTGATGAATCCTCTTTGTTTTTCTGTTATACGGGATTTTTCAAATTTCCTCTTTGTTCACAAAAAACAGAATAACTTTGGAGAAAAGATCGCTCATACAGTCATCGTCATTTGAAGTGGGGCAGAGTGTTTTTCCTCGATTTTGGCGAAAATTCGACCGATTTTGAAAATTCAAAAAAGGAAGTTGGAGTAAATTTCATTATCTTCCGAATGAGACTAGGTGGAATGCAATTGGTTCTGAATTGGCCGAGTGCGAGGCGATGGAGTCAAGACGTGCAAATCGCAGATTCGCGGACACCCCGAAAAAGGGTATACGCCGGTCTTTAATGGCTTTTTAACTGGAACCATTCGAAAGAGCAGCTCATGACAGTCAAAATTAAAAAAAAAAAAATGTTAATCGGTTAACTCCAGTGGATGATATTGCCCCAGGAAGTTGAAACGGTTTTTCGACGATAACTTGCAAGTTTCTTGATCGATTGACCTGAAATTTATCGGGGAGTCGTGTTTCGTCATAGCCGACAACCCGGTATAGGTCGTGTTGTAAGAACACTCCTCGGGGATGAGATCCAGGGTTGTCCCGAATACACCGTGTCGGTTATTTGCATTTTCCGCAAATAAAAAGTCTAATCTCGAAAATGTGAATTGGTGCATTGTTGAGGGGAAGATTCAACGAACAAATCGTGTGGTCGTGCAATACCCGAATCGACCTGTGTCACCAACGGGAAGGCACGGAAGAATGGCATGGAAATCCCGAAATCGAAAAAGATCGAGCCCGGAGTCGCAGGGAGATGCTCAATTGTTTTTGCACTCGCCGGGTGACTAAACGTCTTGTCACTGCTGGGGCAAGATGGACCGATTTACGAAAGACTAATATTGGAAAAAAAATATTTGTATCATTTTAAGATTTTTTTCGAGACCGTTTGTTTGGCACTGCGTATTTCGCAATTATTAAGGGGTTATGGAGAAGAGAAATATTGAAAATCGAATAACGACTGAATTTTACCGTATTAACACTGTTCAAAAGCGTCGACATTACCATTGCACAATGATTTTCATCATCCTTAATTTGGCACTGCGATTTTCGCAATTCTTAAGGGGTTATGGAGAAAAGAAATATTGAGAAATCAATAACGACCGTGTTTTGCGGTATTCAGACTTTTCAAAAGCGTCCACTTTACCATCGTCTTTTCATCGTCCATAATTTGACATTGCGATACTCGCATTAATTAAGGGGTTATCGACAAGAGAAATATTGCCAAAAATCAATAACGACCGTGTTTTACGGTATTCTGACTTTTCAAAAGCCCCGACATTATCATTGCACAAAAATTTTCATCATCCTCAATTTGGCATTGGGATTTTCGCAATTCTTAAGGGGTTATCGACAAAAGAAATATTGAAAAAAGAATAACGACCGTGTTGATCGGTATTCATACTTTTCCAAAGCGTCCACTTTACCATTGCACAATAATTTTCAGCATCTTTAATTTGACATTGGGATTTTCGCAATTATTAAGGGGTTATGGAAAAAAGAAATATTGAAAAATGATAACGACCGTGTTTATCGAGATTCAGACTTTTCAAAAGCGTCGACATTATCAGTGCACAATGATTTTCATCATCCTCAATTTGGCACTGCGATTTTCGCAATTATTGAGGGGTTATGGACAAAACAAATATTGAAAAATCAATAACGAGCGTGTTTTACGGATTCAGACTTTTCAGAAGCGTCCACATTACCATTGCACAATTCTTTTCATCATCCTTAATTTGACACTGCGATTTTCGCGATTCTTAAGGGGTTATCGACAAAAGAAATATTGAAAAATCAATAACGATTGTGTTTTGCGGTATTCAGACTTTTTAAAAGCGTCCACTTTACCATTGCACAATGATTTTCATCGTTCTTAATTTGGCACGGCGATTTTCGCAATTATTAAGGGGTTATGGAGAAAAGAAACATTAAAAATTCAATAACTACCGCATTTCACGGTATTCAGACTTTTCAGAAGCGTCCACATTACCATTGCACAATGATTTTCATCATCCCCAATCTGGCACTGCGATTTGAGCAATTATTAAGAGGTTATCGACAAAACAAATATTGAAAAATCAATAACGACCGAGTTTATCGGTAATCAGACTTTTCAAAAAGGTCCACTTTATCATTGTACAATGCTTTTCATCAACCTCAATTTGGCATTGCGATTTTCGCCATTATTAAGGGGTTATGGAGAAAAAAATGATTGAAAATTCAATAACTACCGCATTTTACGGTATTCAGACTTTTCAAAAGCGTTCACTTTACCATTGCACAATGATTTTCATCGTCCTTAATTTGGCACTGCGATTTTCGCAATTATTAAGGGGTTACGGAGAAAAAAAATATTAAAAGTTCAATAACTACCGCACTTTACGGTATTCATACTGTTCAAAAGCGTCCACATTACAATTGCACAATGCTTTTCATCATCCTTCATTTGACACTGCGATTTTCGCAATTATTAAGGGGTTGTCGACAAAACGAATTTTGAAAAATTAATAACGGGCGTGTTTTACGGTATTCAGACTTTTCAGAAGCGTCTCCATTACTATTGCACAATACTTTTTATCATCCTTAATTTAGCACTGCGACTTTCGCATCTATTAAGGGGTTAAATATAAAAGAAATATTAAAAATTCAATAACTACCGCATTTTAGGGTATTCAGACTGATCAAAAGCATCCTCATTACCATTGCACAATGATTTTCATCATCCTCAATCTGGCACTGCGATTTTTGCAATTATTAAGGGGTTATCAACAAAACAAATATTGGAAAATTAATAACGAGCGTGTTTTACGGTTTTCAGACTTTTCAGAAGCGTCCCCATTACTATTGCACAATACTTTTCATCATCCTCAATTTGGCACTGCGATTTTCGCAATTATTAAGGGGTTATGAAAAAAAAAAAAAATTTAAAATCCAATAACTACCGCAATTTATAGTATTTAGACTTTTTAAAAGCGTCCACATTATCATTGCACAATGCTTTTCAGCATCCTTAATTTAGCGTTGCGATTTTTGTAATTATTAAGGGGTTATCGACAAAAGAAATACTGAAAAATCAATAACGACCGAGTTTATCGGTATTCAGACTTTTCAAAAGGGTCCACTTTATCGTTGTACAATGCTTTTCATCAACCTCAATTTCGCATTGCGATTTTCGCAATTATTAAGGGGTTATGGAGAAAAAAAAATCTTAAAAATTCAATAACTACTACATTTTACGGTACTCAGACTTTTTAAAAGCGTCCACATTACAATTGCACAATGCTTTTCATCATCCTTAATTTGGCACTGCAATTTTCGCAATTATTAAGGGGTTATGGAGAAAAGAAATATTAAAAAATCAATAACGAGCGTGTTTTACGGTATTCAGACTTTTCAGAAGCGTCCACATTACCATTGCGCAATGCTCTCCATCATCCTCAATTTGGCACTGCGATTTTCGCAATTATTAATGGTTTAGGGAGAAAATTAATATTAAAAATTCGATAACTACCGCATTTTACGGTAATCAGACTGTTCAAAAGCGTCCACATTCCCATTGCACAATGCACTTCTTCATCCTTAATTTGACACTGCGATTTTCGCAATTATTAAGGGGTTATGGACAAAACAAATATTGAAAAATCAATAACGAGCGTGTTTTACGGTATTCAGACTTTTCAGAAGCGTCCACATTACCATTGCACAATTCTTTTCATCATCCTTAATTTGGCACTGCGATTTCCGCAATTCTTAAGGGGTTATCGACAAAAGAAATATTGAAAAATCAATAACGATTGTGTTTATCGATATTCAGACTTTTAGAAAACGTCCACTTTATCATTGCACAATGAATTTGATCATTCTTAATTTGACGTTGCGATTTTCGCAATTATTAAGGGGTTATAGACAAAAGAAATATTGAAAAATCAATAACGACCGAGTTTATCGGTATTCAGACTTTTCAAAAAGGTCCACTTTATCATTGTACAATGCTTTTCATCAACCTCAATTTGGCATTGCGATTTTCGCAATTATTAAGGGGTTATGGAGAAAAAAACTATTGAAAATTCAATAACTACCGCATTTTACGGTATTCAGACTTTTCAAAAGCGTTCATTACCATTGCACAATGATTTTCATCGTCCTTAATTTAGCACTGCGATTTTCGCAATTATTAAGGGGTTGTCGACAAAACGAATATTGAAAAATTAATAACGGGCGTGTTTTACGGTATTCAGACTTTTCAGAAGCGTCTCCATTACTATCGCACAATACTTTTTATTATCCTCAATTTAGCACTGTGACTTTCGCATCTATTAAGGGGTTATACACAAAAGAAATATTAAAAATTCAATAACTACCGCATTTTAGGGTATTCAGACTGATCAAAAGCGTCCTCATTACCATTGCACAATGCTTTACATCATCCTCAATTTGACACTGCAATTTTTGCAATTATTAAGGGGTTATGGAGAAAAGAAATATTGAAAAATGAATAACGACCGTGTTTATCGAGATTCAGACTTTTCAAAAGCGTCGACATTATCAGTGCACAATGATTTTAATCATCCTCAATTTGGCACTGCGATTTTCGCAATTATTAAGGGGTTATGGACAAAACAAATATTGAAAAATTAATAACGAGCGTGTTTTACGGTATTCAGACTTTTCAGAAGCGTCCACATTACCATTGCACACTTCTTTTCATCATCCTTAATTTGGCACTGCGATTTTCGCAATTCTTAAGGGAGTATCGACAAAAGAAATATTGAAAAATCAATAACGATTGTGTTTTGCGGTATTCAGACTTTTTAAAAGCGTCCACTTTACCATTGCACAATGATTTTCATCGTTCTTAATTTGGCACGGCGATTTTCGCAATTATTAAGGGGTTATGGACAAAAGAAACATTGAAAAATCGATAACTACCGTGTTTCACGGTATTCAGACATTTTCAAACATATTGATGATGAAAATAACTGTATAATTATAATGTGGACGCTCTTGAAATGTCTGAATCCCGTTAAACATGGTAGTTATTCATTTTTGGCTATTTATTTCGCCGATAAACCCTTAATAATTGCAAAAATCACAATGCAAAAATGAGATTGACAAAAATAATTGTACAGTGATGAAATAGACGCTTTTAAAATGTTCGAATCCCGATAAACACGGTAGTAATTGATTTTTCAATATTAATTTTGTCGATAACGCCTTAATAATTGCGAAAATCGCAATTCCAAATTGAGGATGATGAAAATCATCGTGCAATGATAAAGTGGACGCTTTTGAAAAGTCTGAATACCGTAAAACGCGGTAGTTATTAAATTCTTAATATTTCTTTTCACCATAACCCCTTAATAATTGCGAAAATCGCAGTGCCGAATAAAGGATGATAAAAATCATTGTGCAATAGTAATGTGGACGTCTTTAAACAGTCTGAATACCGTAAAATGCGGTAGTTATTGAATTTTTAAAATTTTTTTCCTCCATAACCCCTCAATTATTGCGAAAATTGCAATGTTGAATTAATGATGATGAAAAGCATTGTACAATGATAAAGTGGACGCTTCTAAAAAGTCTGAATACCGATAAACACGGTAGTAATTGATTTTTGAATATTTTATTTGTCCATAACCCCTTAATAATTGCAACAATCGCAATGCAAAAAAATGGATGGTGAAAATCATTGCACACTGAAAAAGTAGACGCTTCTGAAAAGTCTTAAACCCAATAAACACGGTAGTTTTTGAATTTTGAATATTTAATTTGTCCATAACCCCTTATTAAATGCGAAAATCGCAATGCCAAATTAAGAATAATGAAGTTTATTGTGCAATGATAAAGTGGACGCTTTTGAAAATTCTGAATACCGATAAACACGGTAGTTATCGATTTTTCAATATTTCTTTTGTCCATAACCCCTTAATAATTGCGAAAATTGCAGTGTCAAATTAAGGATGATGGAAATCGTTGTGCAATGATGAAGTCGACGTTTTTGAAAAGTCTGAATACCGTAAAACACGGTAGTTATTGATTTTTTAATATTCCTTTTCTCCATAACCCCTTAATAATTGCGAAAATCATAATGCCAAATCAAGGATGATGAAAATCATTGTGCACTGATAAAGTCGACGCTTTTGAAAAGTCTGAGTACCGTAAAACACAGTAGTTATTGAATTTTAAATATTCAATTTGTCTATAACCGCTTAATAATTGCGAAAATCGCAATGCCAAATTATAGATGATGAAAGTCATTATGCAATGATAAAGTGGACGCTTTTGAAAAGTCTGAATACCGTAAAACGCGGTAGTTATTGAATTTTGAATGTTTGGTATCTTGGCACTTTTTTTCCTCATTATGAAAAAGGGATGCAGATGAAAAGTCTTCTATTTCTCCATCGGATGCAACCTGTCAAACCTGTATCGAAAAACTCATCCATTTTTAAGCCCTCCATCACTTAGCCGGTGAGTTCTGTCGATTGACTCGCAGAAACTCACCGTTGTCCGACTTTCACCACGTGGAGGTGGATGGACGGGCGCATGGTGCAATACCTTTGAAAGTCGTGTGTGTGTGTGTGTGTGTGTGTGTGTGTGTGTGTGTGTGTGTGTGTGTGTGTGTGTGTGTGTGTGTGTGTGTGTGTGTGTGTGTGTGTGTGTGTGTGTGTGTGCGTGCGTGTGTGCGTGCGTGCGTGTGTGTGTGTGGGGCGGAGGTGGGGGGGTGTCCGCGTGCCTGCGTGTGTATGTGTGTACGTGTATGTACGTACGTGCGTGCGTGCGTGCGTGCGTGCGTGCGTGCGTGCGTGCGTGCGTGCGTGCGTGCGTGCGTGCGTGCGTGCGTGCTCGCGTGCGTGCTCGCGTGCGGGCGTGCATGCGCGCTTGCGTGCGTGCGTACGTGCGTGTTGTATTAATATTTTAATGATTTTCCACGTGTTCTCCTCAAGGCAATGCAGCGACGATGCATGCTCCGTATTGTCTCCGCGATGTCAACTTGTGGAATGTTTTCCCATTCGCTTATCACAGCTCGTTCCAATTCTTGCAAGGACACGGGAGGAATTTCAAGAGCTCGTATTCTTGATTTGAGCATCGCCCAAACATTTTCTATGGGATTCAAATCCGGACTGTTTGCGGGCCACACGCTCCTCACAATTTCGCTTTCGGCCAAAAACGCGTTGACGATGCGCGAGCGATGACACGGGGCATTGTCGTCGATGAAGATAAACCCCTCTCCAACTCGATTTGACTCGGGAATGACAATCGGTCTCAGTATTTTATTGATGTATCGCTCGCTATTGACTGTTTCATTTTTGAAAATTACGAGCTCCGTGCGAGATTGCAAAGAAATTCCCCCCCACACTGTTATGGAGCCACCCCCGAAAGCACGCGAACGGTTGATGTTTTTTTCTCGCATCCTTTCTCCTTTCTTTCTATAAACACGTTCCGATTTTGAATTGCTAAACAGCATTATTTTTGATTCGTCACTGAAGAGACATTTTGTCCATTGCTCTTGTGTCCACTGCATGTGTTCGTCTGCAAAATGTCGTCGGGCAGCGCGATGCCGAAACGAAAGGGTCGGTTTAATAATCGGGCGACGCGATCTCAATCCTCGTTCCCTGAGCCGTCGACCAATCGTGCTGGACGAAACGGGCCGAGGTATTTTACGCTTCAAAATTGTTGCAGTTACTCGAGGATTCTTGCGAGTTTCTTGGACGATCGCTCTGTCCTCTCTTTGTGTTGTTACACGTTGTCGTCCTCCACCGTGTCGATATGACGGGCTGCCCGTTTCGCGATATCGTTGCAATAAACGATGAATCGCTCCCTTACTCGCTCCGATCTCTTCAGCAATCGAACGGTGGCTTTGGCCCATTTCATGCATTGCGATCGCACGCCCCATCTCAATCTCGGACAATCGTACCATTTTTGGCAAACGCAAAATCAAGTCGAGACTCGCGATTGAAAATTCGTTTCACACGAAGCTTGCTCGCTGCTTGAAACGATAAAATACGTCGTGGAGACACGATTTGTTTTTTCGCGATCGTAAAAAAAAAAATCTTAACAAATGAACGCTACAGAAAAAAAAATCGGGTTTGTACGACGTAGAAAACAAAATTTGTTGAGATATTTTTTTACGATCGCGAAAAAACAAATCGTGTCTCCACGACGTATTTTATCGTTTCAAGCAGCGAGCAAGCTTCGTGTGAAACGAATTTTCAATCGCGAGTCTCGACTTGATTTTGCGTTTGCCAAAAATGGTACGATTGTCCGAGATTGAGATGGGGCGTGCGATCGCAATGCATGAAATGGGCCAAAGCCACCGTTCGATTGCTGAAGAGATCGGAGCGAGTAAGGGAGCGATTCATCGTTTATTGCAACGATATCGCGAAACGGGCAGCCCGTCATATCGACACGGTGGAGGACGACAACGTGTAACAACACAAAGAGAGGACAGAGCGATCGTCCAAGAAACTCGCAAGAATCCTCGAGTAACTGCAACAATTTTGAAGCGTAAAATACCTCGGCCCGTTTCGTCCAGCACGATTGGTCGACGGCTCAGGGAACGAGGATTGAGATCGCGTCGCCCGATTATTAAACCGACCCTTTCGTTTCGGCATCGCGCTGCCCGACGACATTTTGCAGACGAACACATGCAGTGGACACAAGAGCAATGGACAAAATGTCTCTTCAGTGACGAATCAAAAATAATGCTGTTTAGCAATTCAAAATCGGAACGTGTTTATAGAAAGAAAGGAGAAAGGATGCGAGAAAAAAACATCAACCGTTCGCGTGCTTTCGGGGGTGGCTCCATAACAGTGTGGGGGGGAATTTCTTTGCAATCTCGCACGGAGCTCGTAATTTTCAAAAATGAAACAGTCAATAGCGAGCGATACATCAATAAAATACTGAGACCGATTGTCATTCCCGAGTCAAATCGAGTTGGAGAGGGGTTTATCTTCATCGACGACAATGCCCCGTGTCATCGCTCGCGCATCGTCAACGCGTTTTTGGCCGAAAGCGAAATTGTGAGGAGCGTGTGGCCCGCAAACAGTCCGGATTTGAATCCCATAGAAAATGTTTGGGCGATGCTCAAATCAAGAATACGAGCTCTTGAAATTCCTCCCGTGTCCTTGCAAGAATTGGAACGAGCTGTGATAAGCGAATGGGAAAACATTCCACAAGTTGACATCGCGGAGACAATACGGAGCATGCATCGTCGCTGCATTGCCTTGAGGAGAACACGTGGAAAATCATTAAAATATTAATACAACACGCACGTACGCACGCACGCAAGCGCGCATGCACGCCCGCACGCGAGCACGCACGCGAGCACGCACGCACGCACGCACGCACGCACGCACGCACGCACGCACGCACGCACGCACGCACGCACGCACGCACGCACGCACGTACGTACATACACGTACACACATACACACGCAGGCACGCGGACACCCCCCCACCTCCGCCCCACACACACACACGCACGCACGCACACACGCACGCACACACACACACACACACACACACACACACACACACACACACACACACACACACACACACACACACACACACACACACACACACACACACACACACACACACACACACACACACACGACTTTCAAAGGTATTGCACCATGCGCCCGTCCATCCACCTCCACGTGGTGAAAGTCGGACAACGGTGAGTTTCTGCGAGTCAATCGACAGAACTCACCGGCTAAGTGATGGAGGGCTTAAAAATGGATGAGTTTTTCGATACAGGTTTGACAGGTTGCATCCGATGGAGAAATAGAAGACTTTTCATCTGCATCCCTTTTTCATAATGAGGAAAAAAAGTGCCAAGATACCAAACATTCAAAATTCAATAACTACCGCGTTTTACGGTATTCAGACTTTTCAAAAGCGTCCACTTTATCATTGCATAATGACTTTCATCATCTATAATTTGGCATTGCGATTTTCGCAATTATTAAGCGGTTATAGACAAATTGAATATTTAAAATTCAATAACTACTGTGTTTTACGGTACTCAGACTTTTCAAAAGCGTCGACTTTATCAGTGCACAATGATTTTCATCATCCTTGATTTGGCATTATGATTTTCGCAATTATTAAGGGGTTATGGAGAAAAGGAATATTAAAAAATCAATAACTACCGTGTTTTACGGTATTCAGACTTTTCAAAAACGTCGACTTCATCATTGCACAACGATTTCCATCATCCTTAATTTGACACTGCAATTTTCGCAATTATTAAGGGGTTATGGACAAAAGAAATATTGAAAAATCGATAACTACCGTGTTTATCGGTATTCAGAATTTTCAAAAGCGTCCACTTTATCATTGCACAATAAACTTCATTATTCTTAATTTGGCATTGCGATTTTCGCATTTAATAAGGGGTTATGGACAAATTAAATATTCAAAATTCAAAAACTACCGTGTTTATTGGGTTTAAGACTTTTCAGAAGCGTCTACTTTTTCAGTGTGCAATGATTTTCACCATCCATTTTTTTGCATTGCGATTGTTGCAATTATTAAGGGGTTATGGACAAATAAAATATTCAAAAATCAATTACTACCGTGTTTATCGGTATTCAGACTTTTTAGAAGCGTCCACTTTATCATTGTACAATGCTTTTCATCATCATTAATTCAACATTGCAATTTTCGCAATAATTGAGGGGTTATGGAGGAAAAAAATTTTAAAAATTCAATAACTACCGCATTTTACGGTATTCAGACTGTTTAAAGACGTCCACATTACTATTGCACAATGATTTTTATCATCCTTTATTCGGCACTGCGATTTTCGCAATTATTAAGGGGTTATGGTGAAAAGAAATATTAAGAATTTAATAACTACCGCGTTTTACGGTATTCAGACTTTTCAAAAGCGTCCACTTTATCATTGCACGATGATTTTCATCATCCTCAATTTGGAATTGCGATTTTCGCAATTATTAAGGCGTTATCGACAAAATTAATATTGAAAAATCAATTACTACCGTGTTTATCGGGATTCGAACATTTTAAAAGCGTCTATTTCATCACTGTACAATTATTTTTGTCAATCTCATTTTTGCATTGTGATTTTTGCAATTATTAAGGGTTTATCGGCGAAATAAATAGCCAAAAATGAATAACTACCATGTTTAACGGGATTCAGACATTTCAAGAGCGTCCACATTATAATTATACAGTTATTTTCATCATCAATATGTTTGAAAATGTCTGAATACCGTGAAACACGGTAGTTATCGATTTTTCAATGTTTCTTTTGTCCATAACCCCTTAATAATTGCGAAAATCGCCGTGCCAAATTAAGAACGATGAAAATCATTGTGCAATGGTAAAGTGGACGCTTTTAAAAAGTCTGAATACCGCAAAACACAATCGTTATTGATTTTTCAATATTTCTTTTGTCGATACTCCCTTAAGAATTGCGAAAATCGCAGTGCCAAATTAAGGATGATGAAAAGAAGTGTGCAATGGTAATGTGGACGCTTCTGAAAAGTCTGAATACCGTAAAACACGCTCGTTATTAATTTTTCAATATTTGTTTTGTCCATAACCCCTTAATAATTGCGAAAATCGCAGTGCCAAATTGAGGATGATTAAAATCATTGTGCACTGATAATGTCGACGCTTTTGAAAAGTCTGAATCTCGATAAACACGGTCGTTATTCATTTTTCAATATTTCTTTTCTCCATAACCCCTTAATAATTGCAAAAATTGCAGTGTCAAATTGAGGATGATGTAAAGCATTGTGCAATGGTAATGAGGACGCTTTTGATCAGTCTGAATACCCTAAAATGCGGTAGTTATTGAATTTTTAATATTTCTTTTGTGTATAACCCCTTAATAGATGCGAAAGTCACAGTGCTAAATTGAGGATAATAAAAAGTATTGTGCGATAGTAATGGAGACGCTTCTGAAAAGTCTGAATACCGTAAAACACGCCCGTTATTAATTTTTCAATATTCGTTTTGTCGACAACCCCTTAATAATTGCGAAAATCGCAGTGCTAAATTAAGGACGATGAAAATCATTGTGCAATGGTAAAGTGAACGCTTTTGAAAAGTCTGAATACCGTAAAATGCGGTAGTTATTGAATTTTCAATAGTTTTTTTCTCCATAACCCCTTAATAATTGCGAAAATCGCAATGCCAAATTGAGGTTGATGAAAAGCATTGTACAATGATAAAGTGGACCTTTTTGAAAAGTCTGAATACCGATAAACTCGGTCGTTATTGATTTTTCAATATTTCTTTTGTCTATAACCCCTTAATAATTGCGAAAATCGCAACGTCAAATTAAGAATGATCAAATTCATTGTGCAATGATAAAGTGGACGTTTTCTAAAAGTCTGAATATCGATAAACACAATCGTTATTGATTTTTCAATATTTCTTTTGTCGATAACCCCTTAAGAATTGCGGAAATCGCAGTGCCAAATTAAGGATGATGAAAAGAATTGTGCAATGGTAATGTGGACGCTTCTGAAAAGTCTGAATACCGTAAAACACGCTCGTTATTGATTTTTCAATATTTGTTTTGTCCATAACCCCTTAATAATTGCGAAAATCGCAGTGTCAAATTAAGGATGAAGAAGTGCATTGTGCAATGGGAATGTGGACGCTTTTGAACAGTCTGATTACCGTAAAATGCGGTAGTTATCGAATTTTTAATATTAATTTTCTCCCTAAACCATTAATAATTGCGAAAATCGCAGTGCCAAATTGAGGATGATGGAGAGCATTGCGCAATGGTAATGTGGACGCTTCTGAAAAGTCTGAATACCGTAAAACACGCTCGTTATTGATTTTTTAATATTTCTTTTCTCCATAACCCCTTAATAATTGCGAAAATTGCAGTGCCAAATTAAGGATGATGAAAAGCATTGTGCAATTGTAATGTGGACGCTTTTAAAAAGTCTGAGTACCGTAAAATGTAGTAGTTATTGAATTTTTAAGATTTTTTTTTCTCCATAACCCCTTAATAATTGCGAAAATCGCAATGCGAAATTGAGGTTGATGAAAAGCATTGTACAACGATAAAGTGGACCCTTTTGAAAAGTCTGAATACCGATAAACTCGGTCGTTATTGATTTTTCAGTATTTCTTTTGTCGATAACCCCTTAATAATTACAAAAATCGCAACGCTAAATTAAGGATGCTGAAAAGCATTGTGCAATGATAATGTGGACGCTTTTAAAAAGTCTAAATACTATAAATTGCGGTAGTTATTGGATTTTAAATTTTTTTTTTTTTTCATAACCCCTTAATAATTGCGAAAATCGCAGTGCCAAATTGAGGATGATGAAAAGTATTGTGCAATAGTAATGGGGACGCTTCTGAAAAGTCTGAAAACCGTAAAACACGCTCGTTATTAATTTTCCAATATTTGTTTTGTTGATAACCCCTTAATAATTGCAAAAATCGCAGTGCCAGATTGAGGATGATGAAAATCATTGTGCAATGGTAATGAGGATGCTTTTGATCAGTCTGAATACCCTAAAATGCGGTAGTTATTGAATTTTTAATATTTCTTTTATATTTAACCCCTTAATAGATGCGAAAGTCGCAGTGCTAAATTAAGGATGATAAAAAGTATTGTGCAATAGTAATGGAGACGCTTCTGAAAAGTCTGAATACCGTAAAACACGCCCGTTATTAATTTTTCAAAATTCGTTTTGTCGACAACCCCTTAATAATTGCGAAAATCGCAGTGTCAAATGAAGGATGATGAAAAGCATTGTGCAATTGTAATGTGGACGCTTTTGAACAGTATGAATACCGTAAAGTGCGGTAGTTATTGAACTTTTAATATTTTTTTTCTCCGTAACCCCTTAATAATTGCGAAAATCGCAGTGCCAAATTAAGGACGATGAAAATCATTGTGCAATGGTAAAGTGAACGCTTTTGAAAAGTCTGAATACCGTAAAATGCGGTAGTTATTGAATTTTCAATCATTTTTTTCTCCATAACCCCTTAATAATGGCGAAAATCGCAATGCCAAATTGAGGTTGATGAAAAGCATTGTACAATGATAAAGTGGACCTTTTTGAAAAGTCTGATTACCGATAAACTCGGTCGTTATTGATTTTTCAATATTTGTTTTGTCGATAACCTCTTAATAATTGCTCAAATCGCAGTGCCAGATTGGGGATGATGAAAATCATTGTGCAATGGTAATGTGGACGCTTCTGAAAAGTCTGAATACCGTGAAATGCGGTAGTTATTGAATTTTTAATGTTTCTTTTCTCCATAACCCCTTAATAATTGCGAAAATCGCCGTGCCAAATTAAGAACGATGAAAATCATTGTGCAATGGTAAAGTGGACGCTTTTAAAAAGTCTGAATACCGCAAAACACAATCGTTATTGATTTTTCAATATTTCTTTTGTCGATAACCCCTTAAGAATCGCGAAAATCGCAGTGTCAAATTAAGGATGATGAAAAGAATTGTGCAATGGTAATGTGGACGCTTCTGAAAAGTCTGAATCCGTAAAACACGCTCGTTATTGATTTTTCAATATTTGTTTTGTCCATAACCCCTCAATAATTGCGAAAATCGCAGTGCCAAATTGAGGATGATGAAAATCATTGTGCACTGATAATGTCGACGCTTTTGAAAAGTCTGAATCTCGATAAACACGGTCGTTATCATTTTTCAATATTTCTTTTTTCCATAACCCCTTAATAATTGCGAAAATCCCAATGTCAAATTAAAGATGCTGAAAATTATTGTGCAATGGTAAAGTGGACGCTTTGGAAAAGTATGAATACCGATCAACACGGTCGTTATTCTTTTTTCAATATTTCTTTTGTCGATAACCCCTTAAGAATTGCGAAAATCCCAATGCCAAATTGAGGATGATGAAAATTTTTGTGCAATGATAATGTCGGGGCTTTTGAAAAGTCAGAATACCGTAAAACACGGTCGTTATTGATTTTTGGCAATATTTCTCTTGTCGATAACCCCTTAATTAATGCGAGTATCGCAATGTCAAATTATGGACGATGAAAAGACGATGGTAAAGTGGACGCTTTTGAAAAGTCTGAATACCGCAAAACACGGTCGTTATTGATTTCTCAATATTTCTTTTCTCCATAACCCCTTAAGAATTGCGAAAATCGCAGTGCCAAATTAAGGATGATGAAAATCATTGTGCAATGGTAATGTCGACGCTTTTGAACAGTGTTAATACGGTAAAATTCAGTCGTTATTCGATTTTCAATATTTCTCTTCTCCATAACCCCTTAATAATTGCGAAATACGCAGTGCCAAACAAACGGTCTCGAAAAAAATCTTAAAATGATACAAATATTTTTTTTCCAATATTAGTCTTTCGTAAATCGGTCCATCTTGCCCCAGCAGTGACAAGACGTTTAGTCACCCGGCGAGTGCAAAAACAATTGAGCATCTCCCTGCGACTCCGGGCTCGATCTTTTTCGATTTCGGGATTTCCATGCCATTCTTCCGTGCCTTCCCGTTGGTGACACAGGTCGATTCGGGTATTGCACGACCACACGATTTGTTCGTTGAATCTTCCCCTCAACAATGCACCAATTCACATTTTCGAGATTAGACTTTTTATTTGCGGAAAATGCAAATAACCGACACGGTGTATTCGGGACAACCCTGGATCTCATCCCCGAGGAGTGTTCTTACAACACGACCTATACCGGGTTGTCGGCTATGACGAAACACGACTCCCCGATAAATTTCAGGTCAATCGATCAAGAAACTTGCAAGTTATCGTCGAAAAACCGTTTCAACTTCCTGGGGCAATATCATCCACTGGAGTTAACCGATTAACATTTTTTTTTTTTAAATTTTGACTGTCATGAGCTGCTCTTTCGAATGGTTCCAGTTAAAAAGCCATTAAAGACCGGCGTATACCCTTTTTCGGGGTGTCCGCGAATCTGCGATTTGCACGTCTTGACTCCATCGCCTCGCACTCGGCCAATTCAGAACCAATTGCATTCCACCTAGTCTCATTCGGAAGATAATGAAATTTACTCCAACTTCCTTTTTTGAATTTTCAAAATCGGTCGAATTTTCGCCAAAATCGAGGAAAAACACTCTGCCCCACTTCAAATGACGATGACTGTAGTTTAAAAAAAAAGGAAAATGAAGCTCAAACTTTCCCTTTTATGAATCTAATCGTAAAAATGGATTTAAAATGTCCTCTGGAAGATGAAATGAATGAAATGATGAAAGAAGATGGTGCATCTGAAGAAAGGGAAAAAAAGGCAAAAAACAGTTGTTTTCAAAATAGAGTCCAGATCTAAAATTATAAAAATTATTATAAAAGTAGGAAATGAAACCGAATTCTTTAAAATGCCGTTTGTTAAATTAGTTTACGTTGACTTCCTTCGAAATGGCATAAAAAAAACGTTCCAGACCTTTTTTGAAATTTTGTCCGAAAACTTTTCGCTGTACATTTTTTAAAATTTGTAGGTAAAATTTTGAATCAAAATTCTAAAGATTGACTGAGTTACGAATTAAGAAAAGAGAGTAAGTAAACCATTTGATTTTACATTGCAGAAGTTCTCCAGTGGGTTTGAGTTCTCCATTTTGGTCTCTCAAATCAAACGGGACAACCTTCACAAACCCGCTCGTTAGTTTCACGTTTGTTATTTCTCGCACTGCACAGAGCTTTTGTTTTTTTTTTATTTTTCTATTCGAGAATCTCGATTTTCTCGCGACCTCGATCTCGGAGCTTTATATCGATTTTTATTTCAACACTCAACGTCCGACCGCACACTCGTCGTTGAGCTAATTTCCCCAGGGCACGACTCACGATCTCAACGAGAATTTATCCCGCTCTCCAAACTGTTTTGCACCCTCCACGGTTTTTCGTTATCTTTTTTCCACGTATTTTTATTTTTCAAATCAATCATTGGGTCCAAAAATATCATTCGAATATTAAATTCTGGATTCATTGAGAAAGGATTCACTCGTGATTTCGAGAGTCGTAAAAATGTTTTTTCTCCCGGCTTCTATTTTTTTTCACCAGCATTACTTTTTCGTTCAACAAAGGGGCGAACTTCCGGCTAGCACGGAGCGTATATTTGTGTATGTCGAAAAATTTTTGTTGCCCCAAAATAACGCTTCGGTGACCCGCGAGCTTTCGTGGGATACCGATGAAAGAGAGAGAGGACATTCGAGCTCGTATATGCTAAAATGTTGAGTGCGAAACTGCACGTGCATGGGAAAGGGAGAAAAGGGACGACAGGGCGCAGCACAGGGGCAATCCGGAAATTGAGGTTTTCTCTCGTCCACGTTCGCGAGGTTTTCACGATGTATAGACGGAGATACGTATGACGAAAGAGAGAGAGAGAGAGAGAGAGAGAGAGAGAGAGAGAGAGAGAGAAAGAGAGAGAAAGGGAGAGAGAGAAAGGGAGATAGAATGGAATGTGAAACCGGAACTCGCTTCGATCACGAAAGAAACGAGAGGAAACGGGAGAATCGTGATTGTTGTAAAAAAATTTGCCATCCTCCGAGTTACGGCTACCGTAAATTCCGAGGGATGTTTGTACAACATCGAAGGGATATTTTTACTTTTATTCGTAATATCGAGCTTTTTCCGCGCCCTCGAGACTCATTTTGACGGGCAGCATCACTCACGAATGCAATTCGAAACGTTTCCTATTTTTTAAGGGAAAGGCAATCGGGAAATAATGCAATGGTGAAAATAAATGCCATGTTTTGTTCGAGCAACAAATTCAACGATATTAGACATCGATTCGAGGGAAAAAAATGAGTCTAGGACGGTATTCTGGGTTAGAATTTTGAAAAAAATCAACTTTTTTTCTTCATATTCTTAAAGTTTAGACCTTTAAGAATGTATCCACGAAAGGAAATCATTGAATTCTAATAATTTATAGAGTTATAGCTATTTTAGTAATGCAGGAAAGTTTAGTGACATTTTTCTTAAAATGACTTTTCTCATCACGGCTGACATTATATCTTAAACTCTACTCAACCGATTTACTTGAAATTTTTTACCAATTTTCAATGTATAACTCTTTATCGCTACTACCACTCTTGCATAAAAATATTTTTGTTTACTGTAGTAAAAAAAAAAAGAAAACTATGAAGAAAGAGTCGAAAAACACTTTTTTTTGTTCCGACAGTCAGAATTTTACGAAATTTTGTTTTCCATTTTCGCTGACGTGAGGTAAAGGGCTATAACGACATTCTTGCTGATTGGTACTAATCTACTTTAAAGAGCCAAAAAAGGCTAATTTTTAATATTTCTTTTCCCAGCTCCTTTATCAGATATGGCTATAAAACTGTTTTTACAACATTGTTTCATTCTTCGAAACTACAACAAAAAATATTACTCATTTTGATTCTTTGAATAATTTATAGAAGGCGCCAAAATCGAAAAAATTTTGTCCCATGGCCGACACTTAGTCTCAGGATTGGCGAGTCTGGAACAAAAAAATAAAAAACTATTTCGAAGAGGAAGGTTTCTTACACAACAATTTACCACCGTTAATGAAAAATCGATTTGAAAAAAAAAATGGCGCATGTTTGAAATGAAAATGAACCATCGAATTTTTCACAATTTATTTCAAACATCCGTCATATTTTTTTAAAAATCGATTTTTCATTAACCGTGGTTAATTGTTGTCCCAGAAACCTTTCTCTTGAAAACGCTTTTTTAGTTTTTCGTTTCAGACTTGCCAATCCTGAGATTAACTGTCGGCCACATAAAAAACATTTTCGAAGACTCGACTGTGGCGCCTTCTATAAATTATTCACAGAATCAAAATAAAAAATAATTTTTTTTTGTACTTTCGAAGGATGAAACAATGTTGTATAAATAATTTTACAGCCATATCTGATTAAGGAGTTGAGGAAAAAAATCTTAAAGATTTGCTTTTTTTGGCCTTTTAAAGTAAAGGCCTTTTCTTAAATTTTGTATCGGATGACTAGAAGGGTTGCTATCGTGTCAGCCAGCACACCCCTTTTTTTACCCCCAACTTTACCAGCTAGTAACTTATTTAATTTTCATTTTTTTCTGGAAAGCGATTTTCTCTATTGTCAAAATATTAATAAACATGTGAAAAAAAGAATGGTAAAAATATATATATATATATATATATTTTAATCGAGTTCAACAAAACGCTCTAGACCAGAATACCGCCTTAATCGCGCCAACAGTACGATATTGCACCCCCGTCATTCCTCATTCCTCCTCGGCATTATCACATTTCCCGAATCCGCCTCCTTTCACCCGAATCCTATATCCGGAAAAATTAGTCAATTTTCCAATGTTCCCGTTGTTTTATTTGCATCCGCAAAGAAGTTGGAACAAAGGCATTGGAGATAGACGGGGACAAAAAGGAGAGCGCATTCTTTTGCCTCTTACCACTCGTCTATCATGCCAATATCAGTATTTCATTGACATCGGAAGAGCCGGGCTGTACGAGAACGAAGGAGAGAGAGAGAGAAAGAGAGAGAGAGAGAGAGAGAGAGAGAGAGAGAGAGAGAGAGAGAGAGAGAGAGAGAGAGAGAGAGAGAGAGAGAG
Source organism: Alloplasta piceator (assembly GCA_946863875.1). Classification (NCBI taxonomy): domain Eukaryota; kingdom Metazoa; phylum Arthropoda; class Insecta; order Hymenoptera; family Ichneumonidae; genus Alloplasta; species Alloplasta piceator. The sequence goes on along the minus strand of OX333077.1, from coordinate 4,056,837 downwards.
AGAGAGAGAGAGGAAAGCTTCCGAGAGAGCGTGCGTGTGTGGCTCTGGCCTCGAGTCACAAACGACAGCGTGCTGGCATTCAAGGGAGCGAGAGAGGAGAGATAGAGAAAAGGGAGTCTCGTCGCATAAAGCGAACGGGAAACCGATAAATCCACCCGCGCCTCCGGCCTTCCGGACGTCGCTTTCCTCCTCTTTCTCTCGCAAGCTCTTCCTCTCTGTCTCTCCTCTCTCTCTCCTCTCTCTCTCTCTCTCTCTCTCTCTCTCTCCCTCTTGCAAGCTCTTTCTCTCGATAAGAACTCACAACCTCCATACCAAGCTCGTGGTGAGCTCTATACAGGGAACTCGCTAATTAACGATCCTCAGAGCTCCGTATAACAACGCCCAGGCACGAGGAAATCGTAACTGTTTAACTGTCGCTCTTCGACTACAATTTCCTTCGTCTCGGTGCTTTCTTTACCCTCAGATGCACCCTCTATATAGACATTTATAAATCTGTAGATGTGTTTGTACGTATAGAACGAGATCTACGGGTTTTAACGTCTGTCTTTCTTCGTTATATATTTAACAACCGTGTGATATATGAAGCATTCCGCAACAAGTGGGCCACTAAAAAATCGTGTGATCTCGAAATATTATGAAACATTTTTTTAAAGGTTGTTCGAGTGTCAAGAGCAAGCAGAATTTTTTTCCGATTTTTTTATCTGATTTTACACCTTCAATTTGGATACCAATGTTTTTTTTTCTTCTCGACTCATTTTACATGCGAAATGATTTTCATCGGTTAACCTCAGAAAACACTTGGAAGATATGGATTCTCCATCATGCCAATCTTTCTGTGATTTGTTGTGAAATCAACGAAAGTTCTCTCGAAATTGTAGGAAAATTGGAAATGGCGAACTCGACGAAAAAAAAAAATTATTGCCTTGATTCGCTGAAAAACACACGAAAAGGATTCTGGACAGGTTCAAAATAGATGAGATTATAAAGTATATTCGCAAACCTAAATTTTATGTAGAGGTGTTTTTTGTGCAACGGATCATTTCGCATGTAAAATGAATCGAAAAAAAATAAAAACATTCGTATCGAAATTGGAGGTGTAAAATCAGATTCAAAAATTTGAAAAAAATTCTGCTTGCTTTTGACACTCGAATAACCTTTAAAAAAATGTTTCATAATATTTCGAGATCACACGATTTTTCAGTGGCCCACTTCGTGCGGAATGCTTCATATACGGATAAACCATCCGAGCACTAAAAAAGACCGATGTTGGGACCAATTTTACGAGCTCTATCGATTCATCGCTGATGAATTACCGGGTAAGAAGGAACGCGATAATAAAAAAGAGAGAAAAGGAAAAAAATTCGACGAAATTTATGATCACGGTGTAAATTTGCCGCTGATTACAAATCGCACGAAAATTTTTCCACGAAATGTAATAAATTAAACGATAGAGTGTTCGGAAAATTGGAGAACTCAAAAATACGTTGTAAAATCGTGCTGGCTCGATATTCGCGCGTTTGGCTCTTTCTCATGGTCGAGCTTTCGTTACCAAGAAGCTCGTTCGTAAATTTTTGCCTTCTCACGGAGGAATTTTCAAATTTTACGATTCGAGATAATTTACGATTGATTGAGTAATTTTTACAATTGAATTTTGATGATGGATGATTTGAGGGTTGAAGTTTGAGAATGATTTGATTTTTATTAAATTTTGAGATTTTCAAAAAATCTTTATTAACAGACTTTCATAATTTTACAGCCACGAGAATTAATTTTATTTTTACAAATTTACGAAGTATACGGGGCGAAAATATTGTGTGAAATTTTGATTGAAAAAAAGAAAAAATTAAAAATTCGCCGGAATTGACCATCCCCCCTCCCCAAATTTTCGAAGTTTCTGAAGGTAAAATTTAGATTTTAAGGGAGTATTCTGTTCTAGAATTAAAAAAAAAAGATTTTCAATGCACATTCTTAAATTTTAGACCTTTAAAAATATATCCTCGAAATGAAAATTTTAAATTCCAATAATTTACCGAGTTATAGCTATTTTAGTGACGCAGCAAACCCATTTTTCTCAAAACTACTTTTCTCTACTTTAATACTTTCATTTTTTTACCAATCTTCAATGTATAACTCTCTATCGCCTCTACCACTTTTGTATCAAATTTTTTTTTCTATTGTGAAAAATTAAAAACTATGAAAAAAAGCATCGAAAAATGCCCTTTTTCGATCAGACATCCGCCATTTTCCGAATTTTTTTTTTTTCGTTTTCTCTGAGGTAAGAGCTATGACGACATTCCTACTAATTAAGAATCTTTTTCAAAATTTTGTATCGGATGGCTAGAAAGGTTGCAATCGTGCCATCCAGCACACCTCTTTATTTTAGCCCCAACTTTATCAGCTTATAAATAACTTATTTAATTATAACTTATTGTAACTTATTCAATTATCATTTTTTTCTCCACCATTTTTTTGATAATTGTCAAAATATTAATAAATATTTTGTAAAAAAAAATTGTAAAAATGGCGTCGTAAATTACCGGAAACTTTTTCGAGTGCGATAGCTACTGAAGGAAAAAAAACATTTCGAACAGAAAAAGGGGTTTGATGGTATCGGTATGAAGCCCTAATTGTGCAAGCCCGACTGGGTCTTGATCACTTTTTTTCACAGAAATATCGGGTCTATCTCGTCGCGTTTTATATCTCGATAAAGTGACCGATTGCGGTTGAAGAGCTCTTTTTCCTCATCCAACGTGTTATATACGTCGATTTATAACGCTGTACGATGCACTATACCACGTGCACCAGGAATGGCAATTGGACGTGCGAAAAAAGGGGGTGAAAAAAAAAGAGAAAGATCGAGCTCTGGGAGCGGGTAATTGCTCTCTTCAACGTGTGCAACTGCGCTCTCCCACTGTTCCTTTCCCTCGTTATTTAAATGTGTGTGTGTGTGCCGCACACAACACTTTTCGCAGTTGGAATACATTTTTAAACTCCGATTCCGTTGACCTATTTCACGCTAACCCTCGCTCTGCCAACCGTGTGCGAGGGAACAGAAGGGAGAAAAAATGTTGAAATTGGTCGTAAAAATGTACAATTCTCCAGTGGCTATTTTACAAAAGAAAAAAAAAAGCATTCCAACATTCATCTAATTCGCGTTGTCCCCTCCCCCGAATAAACAGGAACAATCATGGAAACGTTTGATCCGTCCCGAAACTTCAAACTAGTGTTGCAAAATTTGTAATGTAAAAGTAATGTGTTATTCATTACTTTTAGAATGTGTAATGAAAGAAATTTCTATTACCCATTAAAATGTAATGTGTAATGGAAAAAAATTTCATTACCCATTACAATGTAATGTGTAATGGAAAAAATTTACATTACCCATTACACAATGTATATCCACTACACACTACATTTTAATGGGTAATGTAAATTTTTTCCATTACACGTTACATTGTAATGGGTAATGTAAATTTTTTCCATTACACACTACATTTTAATGGGTAATGGAAATTTTTTCCATTACACACTACATTGAAATGGGCAATGCAATTTTTTTCCATTACACACTACATTTTAATGGGTAATGGAAATTTTTCCATTACACACTACATTGTAATGGGTAATGAAAATTTTTTCCATTACACACTACATTGCAATAGGTAATTAAATTTTTGTCCATTACACACTACATTTTAATGGGTAATGGAAATTTTTTCCATTACACACTACATTTTAATGGGTAATGTAAATTTTTTCCATTACACACTACATTTTAATGGGTAATGGCAATTTTTTCCATTACACACTACATTGTAATAGGTAATGGAAATTTTTTCCATTACACTCTACATTGTAATGGGTAATGGAAATTTTTCCATTACACACTACATTGTAATGCGTAATGAAAATTTTTTCCATTACACACTACATTTTAATGGGTAATAGAAATTTTTTCCATTACACACTACATTTAAATGGGTAATGGAAATTTTTGTATTACACACTACATTGTAATGGATAATAAAAATGGCATGCATTACAAAAAGTAACGCATTACTTGGAACCCTGCTTCAAACCCAAAAAAGGGCCGAATTGTTCTCGTTTCGATTAGCCGAAATTTCGATCACCGTATAATAAACTCCCCCACAATTTCAATATAATCAACGAGAGATAAAAGCACCGTTTAATTAGATCCAAATAATTGTAACGACGTATCAGAAGCCAAAAATTATTCGCCGTAAATGGCGTTTATTTGTATGATAATTTCGCGTGTTTTTTGGAGCCTCGCCAAGTTGCAATTTTAATTCAAATAAAATGCGCGTATAAATATCACATTGTGATAAATGAAAATGGACATTCGCTACAAACAGAAACAAACGGGAGGATGGATAAAATGATAATTTTCGTAACTCACACCACGTGCGAGGGAATGGATGAATTTTCACTCGGAGACAATTGGTCGTTTCTCGCGAGTGAAACGATGTGTTCCTCGACCCACCCTCGCCGAACTCAATCTCGTTATCTATCGCGGAATAGACCAATTCATTCGTGTAACGTGCCCCGACTGGCGCTCCAGTTTTTGGCTTTGCAAGCTCTGCCGTAGAAGGCGACACGCGCCCACGCGGACCGCGAGGGCCAATGATGAGGGTGCAAACTTTGAGCCGAGGCTATAATCGCTTATAGCGGGTCTCGGAAGCGCTCAGGCACGCAAGAACGACGACAACGACGTCGACGTCGACGTCGTCGTCGACGTGCAGGCATAAAACATGGGAGAGAAAGAGAGGAGAGAGAAAGACCCCAAGCGTTGGATGTTCATTAGAGTTGGCAGGGCAAGTTTGTACTTTCGTGAATTCTGATCGAAAACGAAGTTTTCAGCTGCAAAAGCAAGTGAAATTGATTGAATAAACGCGCGTCGTTGCGTAAAACTTTGTAATGAGACTTGAAACCGTCTCTGGGAGGGATAGGGGAAGAAATTGGGGCTGTTTGATGAGTATCTTCCAAGATGTGCGAAAATTCCGCAGATTGAATCATAATCTCGTGATAATTCGAGCGTTTTTCGTGAAACAGAAAAATAAAGTACGAAAACCAAAAAAAGCTTCAACTTAAAATCAAAAATACTTGAAAGATGAATTCACGGAGTACGAAATAATTTCGTCACATATGAGAAAATTGTCGAATAATTCATTTTTTAAAGTATTTTCGATTTAATGGTGACGGTTTTTTGGATCATCGAAATAATCGTTTGAAATTTCATCGTACGGGTGAATAAAAGTCGACCGGAAATAAAGGGGGTGGTTTGAGGTTGATCCGTTCAAACAGCGATGGTCCCGTTCGCAGATCTACGGATGGAGGGAGGAATAGAAGGAAAACGGGGTAGGAAAAGTGAGAGGAGGAAGGGTAATTCCGCGGGGTTTGATTCTCTGGCCCGAGTGTGCAAATTGTATGAGATTCGGCGGCCGAGTGCGGCATTTCGACTTATCCGACGATTAAGCTCCCAGAGAGCGAGAGGCAGGGTTAAATCGCTCCTTCCTCTCTTTATCCTTCTCCCGTTCTTCTCTCACACTCGTATCAAGATCTTTCTCTCGCTTTCCCTGCGGCGCGGCATCATTTTGCCGAACTTCGGCCGAATTTCTGATTCGTCGAAAATCAGCATGACAAACATTATTCTACCGATTTTTTTCGTCTCCATCGACCATCAAGTTGCCGTAACGTTGTTTGACCGAATGTCATTTTTCCGAATGCAAATAGCTTCGTTTCGCGATTATGTTAAAAGGGTATTCCCACCGTAAATTTTATTTGCCGAATAATTTATTCTTTGTGAAAAATCATTTTGCCGAATTCTGCGGAAACCGAACGAAAAAAGTTTTTGCCGATTTCTTTCGTTTTTATCAATCGTCGAGTTATCGTAAAGATACTTGACTGAATTTCATTTTTCCGAACGCACATTTTATAATTTCTATGTATTTTATATATTTTTTAATTTTATTTCTATTTATTTTTATTTTATATATTTGATATATTTTTATATTTGTTTCATCATTTTGTCAAAACGGTATGCCCACCGTACGTTATTTTGCCGAAAAATTGATTCTCTGTGAAAAATCATATTGCCGAATTCTGCGGAAACTCAACGAAAAAAGTTGTCGATTTTTTTCATTTCTATCAATTGTTAAATTACCGTAACGATATTAGGCCGAACATCATTTTGCCGAAAGCACATCTTGTATAATTTCTTTTATATATTTTTATTTATTTTTATTTTATGTATTTTATATATTTTATATATTTTTATATTTATTTCCGTAACGATATTTTTTTGTTTTGTTTCCATATTTGTTGTACCGTAACGATAATTGGCCGAAAATCATTTTGCCGAATGCACATTTTATAATTTCTATATATTTTGTATATTTTTATTGTATGTATTTTATATATTTTCATATTTGTGTCATCATTTTGTCAAAACGGTTTTCCCACCGTACGTTATTTTGCCGAAAACTCGATTTTTTATGAAAAACATTTTGCCGAATTGTGCGTAAGCCGAACGATAAATGTTTTACTCGTCAAGAGCACCGATCCCAAGCCAATATGGAACGATGTAAGGATTATTGGGCCGAAAAGAATGTCATTTTTTCGGCCCAATAATTTGTGGGACAAATTGGCGTTTCCGTTAAATAATTCTCATCAAAATACAATTTCGTTGAAAAGGACGTTCGGCAAACTGTTATTTCGGCAAAATAACGTTCGGCCGAATAGCGTTACGGTCAAATTACGGCAGATGAAATAAAAATTCGGCAAAATGAAAATTCGACCAAATAAAAAATCAGCAAGATGAAAATTCGACAAAATAAAAATTCGGCAAAATGAAAATTCGGCAAAATATAAATTCGGCAAAATGAAAATTCGGCAAGGTAATTTTTGGCCAATCGACAATTCGGCACATCAAAGTTTCGCCGAAATTCGGCCTCTCTCCCTCCAACTCTCCTACTTTCTCTCTCACTCTCACCCTCTCTCTCTCTCTCTCTCTCTCTCTCTCTCTCTCCTTCTCTCGCAGTTTCGCTCCGACTCGACTCGGCGCGCCGACTGAGCAGCTCGCAAGTATATACGTGCGGGGCTCCAGCTATTGATCGGAGGCCGACCGGGGTCAGAATAGCTAGTGGACTACATATTCATCCTCGTACATACGGCGATACACATACGCAAATACACACACACCTAAAATTACGTCGTGTGTATTTGTCGGTGCACCGTACACGATATAAACGACGAAACTGCACCGATACACTCGAAAAGTATGCATATGCGCATCGTTGTGCAAAACACAGCCCTGGCGCAGCGTTTGGCAGCATAAGGGCGTATCTCGGAGCTCTCGCGAATCATTGCAACGCCGTTTTTCCTCTGAAGGGATCGGGGCGAGATTATACGTGCGTAACAATGGCTAGTATATACATAAACGCGAATGTGTAACACGTTAAGTTGAAACGTGCATGCCTTTGGTGAGCAACCACCACGAGAGAGAGGGTCGGCGTTCAACCACCAGAAAGTAGGAGCAACTCGCGGACGGGGGTTGGCAAGAACACAAACTACGTTGTGTGATGCTATCTAATTCTTGGGGCCCCGCCGACTCTAGCGATCAACTATATATGAGGCATTTCACGCCATTTCCATCAACATCTTGCCTTGATCATTCCGATTTTCCTCTCAATTTTTTATTTAAAAAAAAACACATTAAAATCTCCATTTTGGAACAAAGCCCAAACATTTTGTTATATTTTATTAGATTATTCTGCATTTTTCAGATTTTACAAAGGGATCCCTTAAAAAAAAAATTCAAATAACGCGTGACCAAAAAATTCTGAAATAATTTGCATTTTTTTTTTCAATGTGTTTTTTTTATGTAAAAACTTCAGAGGAAAATGGAAATCATCAAGGCAAGATTTTGATCGGAATGTCGTGGAACGATACGACAAAATCTTGTCTTCATGATTTCGATTTTCCTGACAATTTTTAATATAAAATAACACATTGAAAAAAAAATTCCAAATTTATTTCAGAATTTTTTTGTCACGCGTTCTTTGGATTTTTTTTTCAAGAACGCCTTTGTAAAATCTGAAAAAATTCAGAAAAATCTAATGAAATATAACAAATTTTTTGGCCTTTGTTCGAAAAAGGAGATTTAAATACTCTATGAGTGAAAAAAAATTTTTTTTTTTTTTTAATTTTACTCATAGAGTATTAATATCTCCATTTTGAAACGAAGCCCAAAAAATTTGTTATATTTTATTAGATTTTACAAAGTGGTCCATTTTTTTTTAAAGAAAATAAATAAAATCCAAACAACGCGTGGCCAAAAAATTCTGAAAAAAATTGGGAAAATGTATTTCAATGTGTTTTTTTATATAAAAAATTTAGAGGAAAATCGGAATGATCAAGGCAAGATGTTGATCGAAATAGCGTGGAATGCCTCATATATATGCTTTTACATGTGCACATGTATATATGGGCCGTTCCGTACTCTGAAAAAAAATTATTCAGCCGTATATTCGTTTCAGGGTACTCTACTCTACCCCAAATGAAAATATTGCATTTCTGAATTTATAATTTTTATGGTCTAGGTCATTTTTTAGGTTATTCCAACTAAAAGTGTAATAACCTCAACTAAAAAAATTTTCAGCCGACTTTATGATTTTTATAGCTGTGGTTAGCATTTTTTTTATGTGATCCCTGATAAGAATATGGTAACCTAAATTATAAAAATTATAACCCCTGATTAATGATTATAAATAATTATCCCTTTCTGGAATTTATAATCTTAATTGTCGGGATTAAAATATTTTTTATGTTCAAGCTAATTTATGCCAGTGTTGAATATAAGGTTAATACGGTGTATAATTAATCATAGTTTATTTTTTTTCTTTATAAGCTTCGTTCTTGTGAAACAGAGAAATTTTGATATTTCCGTTGAGCTAATAAACGTTGACGAAATTAAACATTTTAAAAAAATTCCTCTGAGGCATGTGGATGATAAAACGAGACTATTAAAAAATTTTTTTTACCAATTGCACCTGTCGTCAAAGATTTTATAATTTTTTCCCTGCCGAATAGTCCTCAGGACGACTCCCTTCTTTTATTAGTGCCGCATCAACGTTAGAATCGAGCAAAAACGGTCGTTTGGCACTTCCAAAATTCACTTAAAATTCAAGGCTCCTTTAAACATTTTGAAAAATAATGTTTAAAAAAATTGGACAAATAAACTAAAATAAAATGATCATATATGGCATGAGTATGCAAATGACACGTTTTCTTCAATCTATAATTCCGTCTCTCAAAAAAGTTTGAAATTATTTGCGCGTATTGCACTTCCACGTTATATACAGGCTATTCCGTGTCGAGACGCCTCAGGGTTTTGATATCCATGGGACATTTTCCATAAGGAAGAACAAATTTGACCCTATCCGCGTAAAGCCAACTTTGCTCGTGAATCTTTTTCGCGCTCCATAAAATCAAAGCCCTCGAGCTTTACAGCGTCATTTTCTCGGGTAAACTTCACCTATTTCGCAAACTAAAATCGCAAAAGCAATCTCAATACATGCTCGTTTTGAGGAGAGGCTCAACTGCCTCCCCTCGACTCGCCACTTTTGTGCGAGTGCCAGAGAAATGGGGCTAAAATCTCCAACGCATTTTTCTCAAAAGCGACTCGACTGAATAAAAAAAAATCTGGGACACCTGCGCACGTTAATTATGGCCCCGTAATTTCTTCTTCACTCGATTAAATCATCATCGAGAAAAATATGACAAGAGAGTAAGCACTGTTAAAATTATTTTTAAAAAATTCTTTGCATCTCTTCAAAGTATATATTTCTAAAAAAATATAGGTAAAACTTTAACAATTCTAAAAATTGACTGAGTTTCATTAACAAAACGTTCTTTCTCAAAACGATTTTTTTTTCAATTTTTTAAAATATTTATAATTAACTTAGCCAGCCCAAACTTTACGACCTTATAACTTGTGTAATTTTCATTTTCTTTCTAGATTTTTTTTGTTTATTGTCAAAATATTAATAAATATGTTGTAAAAAATGGTCAGAATATATATTTTTGTTAATCGAGATCGACAAAACGCTCAAAATGTGTCGCTGGACCAGAATACCGCTTTAAAATATAACATCCATATCTCTGTTAATTTCTAAGTTTTTTCAGCAAAAAATTGCTATAAAATAAGTTGAATAAACTCAATGAAATACCAATAACCCGAGGCTTTGATAATTAGTTATTTGAAAAAAATCACAAACATTGACAATTTTTTTACCCTTCACAGTGGCTTTTCCTGCCAAAAAGGGGAGGTCAACCCTAATCCACCCCTGAAAATAACGTGAAAAACCCCATATAAATTCGCATCTACAGTCACTGTTGAGTCGGGGTACAATTCTGCTGGTTTCATGCCACTCACTACCATTATCGTGCTTACACGATATATCTATATATATTCATATATACATGTCTATACATATATCTGAAGCATTCCGCGTCAAGTCGGCCACCCCATTTTTTGAAATCACCAAAAATCGTATACAAATTTTTATAAAATATTTCTAACTTTCAAGAAAATTCGTGATTTTTTTAAGATTTTTATATGACATATTTTAGCCGGAAAAAAATACAAAAAATTTTCTTGTTCCATTTCGTAACTCGAAAATTATTCGTCGTACGACAAAAAAAGTACAACATGAAATTTAGGATTTTCAACGTACTTTCCACTGAATTTTTTTACGAACTTCTCCAAAAGCTCCATATGCAATTTTCGGAGCAAATAATGTTTTGATATTTTTTTTCTCAGAATTGACATCTTCGATTTGTCTGTAGTTCTAACAGTTTTTTACTTGATATATTTACAGACTATAAAAAAATTGGCTCAGTGGAGAATCCATTCCTTCCCATGCGTTTTTCATCAAAAACGAATACATAAATTTCTCTGTGCATTAACAGGGTTGAGACTATCTATATATATTTTCTAAAGCCCGCATTTTTGTTTATTTTTTGTACTTTTCCATTTTTTTTAACTTTTTTCATTTTGATTTTTTTAAATATCTTTTTATACATTTTAATAAACTTTATCAATGGACCCATGTTAACCGATAAAGTCTATTCAAATTAAAGTGAAAGGCTATTCACGTCTCTCGATTGCAAAAAAGAATTAATTCATCCTCTTTGGATACACCGACATTTCTATGGCCAATGAGTACATTTTTAGTTCGATTTGGGCATGATTTTTGGGAATGAAGCAATGATACTGCTTTGTTCCTGGAATCATCGTCGCAGTATCAAAACGAGATTATTTTATTATTTTTCCCTGTCTACGATTAATAATGATAAAATATCAATATCTACACTATTTCGTTAAATCACTCTATAATGATAGATTGTATCAATAAAAATGCATTTGAAATTATGGATTCTCCACTACGCTGATTTTTTTATAGTCTGTAAATATATCAAGTAAAAAACTGTTGAAAGTGGCGACGAAGCGAATATGTCAATTCTGATAAAAAAAATATCAAAATATTATTTGCTCCGAAAATGGCATACAGAGCTTTCGGAGGAGTTTGTAAAAAATTTCAGTGAAAAGCACGTTGAAAATCCTAATTTTAATGTTCTACTTTTTTTTCGTACGATGAATAATTTTCGAGTTACAAAATGGGACAAACAAATTTTTTGTATTTTTTTCCGGCTAAAACATATAATTTAAAAATCTGAAAAAAATCACAAATTTTCTTGATAGTTAGAACTGCTTTCTAAAAATTTGTATGCGATTTTTGACGATTTCAAAGAATGGGGTGGCTGACTTGACGTGGAATGCCTCATATATATATATATACAGACGCCACCACTCGCTAACACTCCGTAAATATATTCCAGCGGTATCACAATAAAGGCCATGCCGGTGTAGCCACATAAGTGGAGCGACACATGCATCGGGGGACACGTCTGTGAGTGTGCGTTTGTGATACAGACCAGGAAAACGAAATTGCTACCGCCACGCGAATTCCGATAATGCCTTCCGCGCTTTTCACCTCGATGCTATGCAACTATACACACACACACATATATATATATTCACGTGCACACTATAAAATATATAAATTGAATTCTCTGCGCAAGAAAGACGCGAATTCCAAGATTGTCGAGACGATTCTGAGGGACTTACGACCTTTTGTCTCTCAGCACGATTTTTGTCTATATGTTGAATTATGTGCGAGGGAATGTCTCGCGGTTTTTCTCCGCGTCTACGTTACAAAAATAAAATATAATAAAATAAAAATGAACAGGGAAAAAAATAAACCGATGGAAGATGTATTTCACCCGAGAATCGTACAAACTTTTCGAACGCATTTCCACGATCCTGTATATTGCACGATGTGTAAACTATATGTCTGTCTCTCTCTCTCTCTTGGGACTCGTCGAATCGTGCTGGAGTTTTCAGCTTTTTCCCAATGTGAACGACGAGCGAAAGCCTCTCAACCAAACTTCCGACTCTACTTTTCGTGCTTTTTTATGCCTTTCTTTCGCTCGTTTATTTTTGCCGTACACGTCGATGGGGGGGGGCAAAGAGGGAGGGGGAAGTCAGGGGTTGAGGGTTTTATACGCGTTTACGGTCGATAAAAGATATACAAGGATGTGTATAAAGTGTGGGGGGGGGGGGTGGATAGATGAGAGAAGCGGGAAAAGAGCCGTACGAAAAAGTACTCTCACCTCGTTGGTGTTCCAGCGATGTCGCTGCGTCGGAAAGTGCTCGGCTCTCGGCAGGGTCTCCAAATTCTCCGGCAACTTTATCGGGTCACCATCTGTGTACAATCGTCAACGGAGAAAATTCACGGGTCAGTATACACGTTTCCATACAGGTTTTACGTTTTGCTTTTCCTATTTCTTCTTTTTTACGACTATTTTTACGTTCGGCTCGAGAATCGTTCGATCTCAAGTTGAAATATATTTTATACATATTTGTGGGAAAAGGGGAGGCGAAATGGACAGTGGGGGCGAAATGGACACCGTCCAAAATTATCGAAAAAGATTGATGATTTAGAAAATGGGAGAGTCGTCATTACAATTGGTGTTGATAGTTCCAAATGAAAATAAAATAAAAAAAATCAAACAAAAATATCAAAATTTCGATTTTAATATATTTGTTTGATTTTATAGGTGTTTATTTCTTTAAAGCAATGAGAATGACAATTTTTTGAAAAAAATTCCAACAGTCCATAGAATTTTTTTTTTTTTAATTGTCATTCTCATCGCTTAAAAAAAAAAATAAACACCTCAACATACTCTGATAGTATTACGGTATCCCACTTTTACTAAAATACTTGGATTATCCGAGAGTCTGGGAAAAATGAGGTACCGGAAGCAAAGCCACCTCCATAATCGTAAAATAAGAATTGGATAATGCAACTACGATTAAAAATGAATTTTGAAAAAAAATTCGTTGCATAAATACGCCACACAGCTTGATCCAAGTCTCTTGGATATTGAGGTGATGTGAGAAGCGAAGGAAATTGTTTTTTCAACGTTTAAGTAAATTTTCGAGAAAAAAAAAACAGAATTTTTAAGTTGTGTCCATTTTGCGACAATTTCGTCTTTCATTTTTGTGGCAGTCTAAAAAGATTTAAAATTTCAACAAAATTCGATGTAAGCATAAATTTTATTCACTCATTCTTTAATTTATTATTTAATTTATTAATTTATCGATTTATTTATTATAAATTCATGAAGAAGAAAAAATTTTGCAACCATTATAATTACGATGTGCATAACTAATCACGTCATAATTAATTAGCTAATTAATTTTATTGTGTATTATAAATTTATAAATAGAAAAAAAATCAGAATTATTTTGTTTACGCTGCGATATTGCTGGAATAAAAATTCAGATTCGTTTGTGAAATTCCAGGTGAAAAAGTTCATGATGAATGTTTTTTTTTTTCAGGTTTTCATTCAAGAATGACGATTTCCGTCTCTCGATTCTTAGCATGATATACACGCATATTTTAGATATTTATGGCCAACGAGGCCAAATACAAGTAATCTACATATATATATATGAGGCATTCCACGCCATTTCGATCAAGATCTTGCCTTGATGATTCCGATTTTCCTCTAAATTTTTTATATAAAAGAACACATTGAAAAAAAATTCCCAATTTTTTTTCTGAATTTTTTGGTCACGCGTTCTTTGGATTTTTTTTTCCAAAGACCCCTTTATAAAATCTGAAAAAATTCAGAATAATCTAATAAAATCTCCAGTTTGGAACGAAATGTTGATATATTTTATTACATTTTTCTGAATTTTTTCAGATTTTATAAAGTGGTCCTTTTTTTCGAAAAAAAAATAAAATCCAAAAAACGCGTGGCTAACAAATTCTCAAAAAATTTGGGAAAATGTATTTCAATGTGTTTTTTTATATAACAAATTTAGAGGAAAATCGAAATCATCAAGGCAAGATTTTCATCGAAATGACGTGGAATGCCTCATATATAAATATATACAGTCTCAGACATTCCTGAATTCAATATACATTGAAAACATATATCCGTGATGTGTATGCTACTTTTTTTATGAATGAAACGACCGCAAAATTGGTCATGTGGCAAAATCGTGTCTCTGATGATCGTCAAACACGTGATAAAATATCCATTTCTCTTTCTCCTCCTCGAAATAGAAATACTCAAACTTGAACTAGAGAAATAACCAAACTTGAATTTCACACTCGACAACGAAAAGGGAAAAGAGAAAAAAAGCTTCACTGAGAAAACAATGTAGGATTTGTTAACTGTTAACAAATGTAAAGTTGAATATGGCGAAATCAATTATTTTTTAACAGTTAATAAATTGAATAAATATTTGTTAACAGTTAATAAATTATTTTGACACAAATAAAATATTTCTTAACGACTAACAAATTTTGTAACAGTTGAGGAATATTCAAGTAAAAGTGCCAACTAAATATATTTCTTTACTATACAAATAAATTGTTTTCTCAATGCAGGAAAAATGTGGCGAAAACGTGATCATGGTGAGGATTCATTGGACAGAAAAGTGTGCATTTCTTTTCTAATGATGAATAAATGATCGAAAAGCCGATTCTTGCCACATGTGTGCGTCGTCGAGTCACCCAAATTATTGGCTCGTCTGCTTGCAAGTATATATATATATATATATATATATATATATATATATATATTATTCCCTGCATATATTCTATTATTCCCCGACCGTGGGCTAAGAGAGCGTGACCTCGTTCTTCGAGAAAACATATTATACCCCAGTGGTCTCGGGTAGTTTGGTGTTTCCTACTTCACTACCTACTTTGCATTGCTTTCCTCGTGGAATATACATTCTGTGGATACTTCGCAGTCGTACGGGCGAATTAATCTACCACTTAAGGCCTCGCGCTACTGTGAAAAATCGCCGGTAATAAATTTTTTTATTTCACCGTAATAATTATTTCAAGTCTCCATAATATCACGAAATAGTATATCAACGTTGAGATGCAAATTAATAAAAAAATTGAAATACATATTTTCTTTCAAGTAGTACGAATAATTCAAAGTGTGAAGAAATGATTTTGAAAATCGGTTTTAATCGCACTTTTATTATCGTGAAATATTTTTTAGTCAAAGGATGCCCTTAAGGATGTTGAGTCCCAAATCGCAAATGATGAGAAAATTCTGAGAAATTGGTATGTTTTTGGATGAATTATTTAAGAGGTCGTGTAAAAATTTCACGACGATTAGAAAGCTCGTTATCGAACAATTAACATTAACAAGTTAAATTAAATTAAATGTAGTCTTATGGAAACTGATATAACTTTGCGATAAGTTTTTTTTTGACCTCTCAATTTTTTAATATCTACACTATATTGAAAGCAACGGAAACAAAACGAAGTTTATTGATAAATATTATCTTTATTTGTTTAAAAAATTGTTCTTAACAAAATGTTTATATTTTAATAACAAGCTTCCTAATCGTCGTGAAATTTTTACACGACCTCTTAGATACTTCATACAAAAACATACCAAATTTTCACAATTTTCTAATAATTTTTCATTTTAACCCTTAAGGAGGTTGAAGTAATGATGATAGAATTCTGAAAATTTAATATGTTTTTACATGAAGTATTCAGGAGGTCGTGTAAAAATTTCACGACGATTAAGAAGCTATTTATTGAACAATAAACATTAAGAGATTTCATAGGGACTCAACATCCTTAAAAAAAAAAGTTAAAAGATGATCTAGAAAACAATGGAATCTGTGGGCACAGTTTTGTAAGAATTCTACGAAAATCACACTGACATTTGAATACAAATTTTTTTAAACGTTCGGCGTGTCAAACCTATCGGTCGAAATCTGACAAAAAAAATTGTCAATACAATTTAAACATTGTGCAAAGTGTAAAAATATTCATTGTTAACAAAATCAAGTGACAAAATGTTTAAACAAATTTTTTTGCAGTGTAACTACGAGGGGTTCACTTAAATTTTGCTTCCGGTCATTGGACGTACTATTAAGGGGATTACTACCCAGGAATTTTTATTTTTCAATTTAATTGTTTGGCCTAAATGATGCATAAACTATTCAAAACCTAATTTGAGAGGGACAAGCTTATAAACCATTTTTATTGCTTATTTTACGAGACGCCTCCGAGCGCTCCGAAATACATTTAGAAACTCTAAACGCTTATTTCTCAAAACTGTCTTTTTCAAATTAGCCTCAATTTTAACTGCGATTCTAACTATGATTTTTACGATTGATAAATAATGACATTTGCAATGAACAATTTGAGGTCGATTTTTTAGCAAAAGAAGAGGATGAAAACAAAATTGATGCCGATTGGTGAATTTTCAAAAATAAATTAAAATCTTGGGTACTTCCAGAGAAAAACTATAGTAGATTGAGAAAAAAAATATTTTTTCTCCTTTAGCTGTTCTACGAAGACTTTTACGCCCTTTTTCTCCTCAGAAAAAAAAACATGCTTTCAAGTTATCTACTGCAGCGACGCCATTTTGTACTTCAAATTAAAATAAAAAATATTTTTGCACATGTTAATACTCAAAAATAAAAATCTCATGACCAAATTTTGATTCATTGTTTGGTTGAAAGAAAGAATCCCAAAAAAGCATCGTTTTTCAGCGCGCCCAGATATTACGACCCCTTAATCACTATAAAAAAAGAAAAAACTAGATCGATGCACGAAAGCCGGTGTTTTAATCGTATACTCCATTTGGCCATGCATTCCGCAGAATTAAACCGTGCGACGATACGATCTTTCGAAAGTTGTCGATTAAATGACGCGATGAAGATAACGGACATTAGAATTTTATGGCGCTCTTTCCCGCCCTCTCTCTCTCTCTCTGTCGGGGTTCGATCATCGCCCGAAAAGTCGATTTTCGCTGCATCGTTCAAACCGCCCGAATCGCGAAAACTTTACAGAAGCGAGGAAAAAAATCTTTCGCTCGATTAAAACGAGGCAAAATCGTCGAAATTGACGCGAGCATGAAGAAGCGAGAAATAAAAAGAGGGCAGAAATGCAAAAGTTTCCCAACGATCAGAAAACTTTACAGACAAGATACACGTACCGCGAAACGTTAATGCTTTTGGAAAACTATAACGAGCGAAACTTGCGCAATGACTGACGTTGATTCGACGAATGAAATATACAATTAACGATACACGATTGCCACTCGCTTATATTGATATCCCTTTCGGCTCATATACATATGGGGCGTTCCATCCCAAATCGGACAGTTTGAAAAACTTTTTTTTTTATTTCCTCAAATTTTTTATATTTTTTGGTACCCATCAAAAGTCGGTCAATTTTGAGATTTTTTTTATTGCTCGTTCAAAAGACCAACAAACCCCTCTTTTTCGGTATTTTGGTCATAACTTCGTTAATAATGGTCCAAATTAATTTTTTTTTCTTTCGTTTTTCTGGCCTTTTCAGAAAACAATACAACAAAAATATTGGACGTGTTTTTAAAAGAGTTTTTTGAGTTTTAAACTATAAATCGCGTTTTTAAAAGTGAGTGTATATTTCGATTTTTTTTTTAATTTTTTATTTCAACCATCTGTCTATTCAACAACTTTTAAGACTGGTCCGATCGTGGGCCTTCTATAACTATTTTTTTTCCATTTTTGAAAATAATTTTTTTTTCTATAAATAATTATGAAAACCAATTTTCGTTACTGTATAGTATTTTTTTTTTTCATTATTTAGAATTTATTTTGACACTTTTTCATAAAACTTTTTGATTGAAAAAAAAAATTTTGATTTTTTAAAAATTGAAAAAAAAAATTGGTTTTGGAAGGCCCACGATCGGAGTAGTCTTAAAAATTGTCGATTAGATAAATGTTTGAAACAAAAAATTTAAAAAAACGTCAAAATATACACTCACTTTTAAAAACGCGATTTAAGTTTAAAACTCAAAAAACTCATTCAAAAATACGACGAATATTTTTGTTGTATTTTTTTCTAAATAGGCCATAAAAAACAAAAATTTAAAAAAACTTTCAATTTGGACCAATATTAAAGAAATTATGACCAAAATACCGAAAAAAGAGCGGTTTTTTTGTTAATTTAATATCCGTTGAATGCATAATCAAAAGAATCTCAAAATTTACCGGCAAGGGTCTTTTGATGGGTACTAAAAAATATAAAAAATTTGAGGAAATAAGAAAGAAAAGTTTTTCAAACTGTCCAATTTGGGATGGAACGCCCCACATATATACATATACATATATGTGGGTGCAATTTCTAAAAGGGGAAATTTTTCGATTACCTCGACTTTTCTCTTTCTCGGTCTTTATCTTCTCTCCACTGTCTCTCGTTACGACACACGAATTTATAATTTCCAACACGATTTCATATAAATACATATATTTATATACATAAATGTGTGTGTGTGTGTGTGTTGAAATTGGGACGGCGCCTGCCACATCAATTGTAAATTGATACGAGTTTTCAACGTTTTGCACGTGAAAAGTTTAATTGCTCCCGCGAGCGAAATTCGACGATATAGAATATCAATAGTTGTTTATATACGTACGTTGCTATATTTATAAGTATATATATAAGTATATGTATATTGCATGAATATGTAAGGGGACGATATACGCGATGGCATAGTTTGCAATGGTCGTGCATCGTTTCACCAGCCGAATCGTACAACCGCGATCACGAGATCTCCGAATAACTCGCAAATTATATTACAACCCTGAAAGTTCCACGTTTCAACCCCCTCGAACGACCCGAGAGAGGGGATAATAATGCTTCTTTTTCTTTCTCCTTTCTTTCGCTTTTTTTTTTTTTTTACTTCTTCCTCTTATCCCGCTCGACCATCACTCATAACTTAATCACGTCAGTGTTCTTTAACATCACGACAACGATAAGAGCTACGAATGAAGAAGAAGAGCGAGAAATAATGGTCTTGGCAAAATGTTACATGTCGAGACGAACCCTTGGATCCCCGTTTATGTCTGAGTAATGGCAAAAATAAAAATAGTTCTTGAAAATCATTCAATTGATCCAAATTTTTTATTGCAATTCCGAGTCTTGATTTTATTTTCAACGTTTTTCACAATTTTTCACAATTTAATCTAATTTTAAAAAATGATGAAAATCGTTGAATTAATCGTAAAATTGTTATTGGAATTTCGAGTCTTGATTTTCTTTTCAACGTCTTTGACAATTCAATTTAATAGCAAAGAAACAATTCTTGAAAGCAGTTGAATTGATCGGGATTTTTTTGCAATTTCAAGTCTTGATTTTCTTTTCGACGTTTTTGACAATTTAATTTAATGGCAAAATAATAATAATTCTTGAAAATCGTTGAATGAATCGTAAAATTGTTATTGGAATTTCGAGTCTTGATTTTTTTTTTTCAACTTAATTTAATAGTAAACAAAATAATTCTTGAAAATCGTTGAATTGATTGGGATTTTTTATTGCAATTTCGAGTTTTGATTTTCTTATTCAACAGCAAAAAAAAAAAAATTCTTATAAATCGTTGAATTAATAGGGATTTGTTATTGGAATTTCGAGTCTCGATTTTCTTTTCAAAGTTTTTGACAATTTAATTTAATAGCGAAAAAAATAATTCTTGAAAATCGTTGAATTGATCGTAAAATTGATATTGGAATTTCGAATCTTGATTTTATTGCAACGTCTTTGACAATTTAATTTAACAGCACATAAAAATAATTCTTGAAAATCGTTGAATTAATCAAAAAAATTTATTGGAATTTTGAGTCCCGATTTTCATTTCAACGTCTTTGACAATTTAATTTAATAGCAAAAAAATAATGCTTGAAAATTATTGAATTAATCCTAAAATTGTTATTAAAATTTCGAGTCTTGATGTAATCTTTGCAACGTATTTAAAAATTTAATTGAATAGCAAAAAAAAATCATTCTTGAAAACCGTCTACTTAATCGTAAAAATTATATTGGAATTTCGAGTGTTGATTTTCTTTTTAACGTCTTTGAAAATTAAATTTATGATTGATGTTTTGATCAGTGTGATTCGATTCAATCTTCGATAAATCTATCGGTGAGAATATCGTCGGAAAAATTCATTGATTCGTTAATTGAGAAATCGAGTGAGCGTTTTCATTGTTCAATGAAGAGGAAACTAAAATTCGCAATTTCCTCGCAATTCTTCCATTATTTGTTAGACAAACGTGTAAAATTCTCATTTCTTTTTGAATTTTCACTGATAAACCAGATGAAAAGTGGATTAATGAAAATAAAAATCGATCAATTAACTTTTAACTCGATTATCGTTGAGATTGTCGAGAAAAAAAAATGAGAATTCTGGTCGTCGCCTGATATTTCTTTAATAATTTTTCAATATAAATCTATGGGTGAGAATATTATCGGAAAAATATTGAGAAAACGATGAAATTACATTGTTCAATGAAGAAGAAACTGCACTGAGAAAACAGTTTATTTATAATAAAGAAATATATTTAGTTGGCACTTTTACTAAAATATTCCTTAACTGTTACAAAATTTGTTAGTCATTAAGAAATATTTTATTCGTGTCAAAATAATTTATTAACTGTTAAAAAATGTTTGATTTCGCCATATTCAACTTTACATTTGTTAACAGTTAACAAATTCTAGTACATTGTTTTCTCCGTGTGAAATTCGCAATTTCTTCGCAATCCTTCGAATATTATTGATAAAGATAATAAGTTAATTCGACTTTCGAGACAAACGTG
Organism: Alloplasta piceator; assembly: GCA_946863875.1. Taxonomy (NCBI): domain Eukaryota; kingdom Metazoa; phylum Arthropoda; class Insecta; order Hymenoptera; family Ichneumonidae; genus Alloplasta; species Alloplasta piceator. Next base: position 4,035,560 of record OX333077.1, on the reverse strand, counting down.
CAAAATTCTCTTTTTTTTTCGAATTTTTATTCATAAACCAGATGAAGAGTGGATTAAGGGGGAAAAGGGTCAGAAAGTCCTTTTTTTTTTGTTTTCTGATACAACTTACAAGAAATATTGTCAGAAAATTTGAAGTCATTAGGAAGAAGACTTTTCGTGTTATAGACAATTAAATCTCCGGTCTGCGGACAATTGAGTTTATAAAAAAAAATAATGAGGCGCAACCATATGGCTAAGATTATCAAATAAATAAAAAGGAGTGTGTCGGTTATGCAGCGAGTTGCTTTTATGGAGCTGGAATCGACGATTCTATGTAAGCTTTAAAAAAAAAATTCTCTATTTCATGTATCAAACTTCAATCGCGTATTTTTAAAAACTTTTTTTTCAAGTCGGTAGTCAAAATTTGTCGAAAACCTTTGGACCGATTTCGCCTAAGCTTAGCACACTCCTTTTACATACTAAATACTCGGTTCTGATGGAAGGATTTTTTTTTTTCAATTACAACTTATTTTTTATTTAAACAAAAAGAACAATTTTTGGCAAAAAACAAAGTTTTTTGATTGCACCTTTACCAAAAATTCAAAAATGAATATTTTGTTAATTCCCTCGTTCAAATCCAAGATAAACTTATGTGCCAAAGAAACTTTTTGGTTTTTTAATTTCAGATGAAGCAATCATGAGTTATCCTGACTACCGCATGGAAACTTTTTTTTGAGGTGACTCGGTTCTCACCACTAGCACTGGCTTATTTGTCAATATTTTTCATGAAAATTTAGCAGAATATTCTTAGAATAATGCTTCGTGTAAAGAAATTAAAAAAATATTAATAAATAAGGTACTCTGAAAAAAAATCACAAAAACATGCTTTTTTTTGTATCTCAGACCCTTTCCCCCCCTTAATGAATATGAAAATCGATCGAAAATGAGAATTGTTATCGTCGCCTCTGAATGTCGAGCGCGGGATAAAAATTTGTACGTAACGTAATGAGCACGAGTTAAAAACGATTAGAAAATAGGAAATTACTCGTTTAGACAGGTATATAGCGTGAGGGAAGGACTCACTTGGGGCGAGTGGCGTCGGGTAGGTCGCGTGGTAAACGACACGCTGCGAATTCGCGTGATTGTAACCCGCCATCGTAGCGTTGTTCTTTCGTCTCTGTTTCTCCACCGTGGCGATGATCCGTTGGTTCTTTCGTTTTAAAATTTTTTCCTCCGTTTTTATCGAATGTTGTACGTTTAAAATCCGTGACGACGTCACGTTGAGGGTCTCCGTTGTATCGAGACAGAGGGGAAAATGTAGAAAATGCAAAGCAAACGATTGAGCTGAAACTCTGAGCAATGCACGTGGCTCCTTTCCGGGAGAATTAATTTTTTTAATTTTTACACAGCTGGCAAAAATCCTTCGAGTCGTTTCGATAATTCCCGGACGATTTGAGCACAACCTGAGTCTTGAATTTTTTTCCTCCTTAATCCTTGATTCCGAGCTCGATATTCTCTCGTTGCAAATGGATTTGACAAGAGGGTGGTTCGTTGTCGATTTCCACGAGGTTCGAGACGAATCAATTGAAACGATCGGGCACGATTCGAGCGCGAGATTAGAGCTTCGAACACGCGAGATTGCGAAAATTTTTTCTTTTTGTATGTGTGTGTATTTTTTTTTCTTTTGTTTGTTAATATTTATATCAACGTTCGCGGGAGAAAGAGGAATTGCGATATGGCAGCGTGGCCATTTGAAGAAGTGAGAGGGTTGAAGTTGGAAACGTTCGGGCTGATCGAGCTTTGCACGAAAGAACGAGACACGAATGTCCGAGTGAGCTCGGACGGAAAGAAAATAAGAAAAAACGGTAATAATTGTGCTCCGTGGATCTTGCTTTGGAAAAAAATTGCTCTCTCCTTCTCCTCAATTGTCAACCGTTCGCGAATGAAATTTTCACGTCTGAAAACTCGTTGTCTCTCTTTCCGTCGTTCTCTTTTATATATTTTTTTTAAATTTTATTCTTATTACTTCGATTAGGACGTGATCACGTGCTGGGAATTCGTTTCGACGATGAAACGACAGGAAATTCCCGGGACGATCTTGCACAGCCAGACTTTTCTTATTTTCCTCGTTTTTATTTTGTTTTTCTCTCACCCTTATTCCCAAATTTCTCCAGTCTTTGTTTTCGCACTCTTCACGCGCTCCGTGTACTTACTATTTTTTTTTCTCTCTGATTCAGTCGATTGTTGGTGTTTTAATTTTTTTTTTTTTTTAATTTTCTTTATCAGTCGCGATAAGGAAAAACTCTAGAGTCCAAGTTTACCGTTCGAATTGCTTATCAACTTGGCGTATATTTTAACATAGGTACACGTGGAGCTCGCACGCGTGCGTCAGGACGATATACATATATTTTCATGTAAATATATACATATATATGTGAGTGTACGAATATACGTTGGGCTTTTATCGTTGATCTTCGCAGCAGCCCTCGGTAAAATTTTTCCTCCCTCTGCCGAGGATATTCGTCCAAAGTTTATTCCCTCTCTTGTTTATTTTAATCTTTTCAATTTTGTTTTTTTATCAATATATAAAAAATTACAACACTCTGTACGATCTTCACATCCACCTTCGCACCTTATTTTTTTTTTAATTTCTCTTTCTCTCGATCGCTCTCAGCGACTATTTCCGTATTTACTCTCTCTGTCTCGATCACGGTCGTGAATCTTCCTCCCCTTCACAGCTGCGTGCCACCCTTGTTATTTTTTCGTTGATTTTTCTCGTTTCTCGTTAATAACAATAAATTTTTAGTATTTTTTTTATTCGCTCTTTTGTGCGCTCCGGAACTTTATACTTGCTTATTATCCTAAGTTACAACACTGAACCCGTCCCTTTCACGTTGTTTGGGACAAAATAATGTAAGGGTCACACGGTACAGAGAGAAATTAAAAAATGTCGCGCTGGTCTCGGACTTTGTGTCTTCCTTTGATTTTCCTTTCCCCCCCTTCGGCGCGATTCGGGCCCAAACCACCCAAAACCACCCCCCTCGTTCGTGATTCAAAACGATTCTTCGTCCTCCCTCGTTTCGCTTTCCCCTCGACGATTGCGCGTTTTTCTTCTTCCTTTAAGACGAACGATTCGTAATTATGCGTGTACGTCTGTATTTGCGTGTATTTGTGTGCGAGTTTGTGCGTGTGCGTGTGTGTGTGTGTGTGTGAGATGTGCCCGCGTGTGTAGAAAAATTATCCTCTTCCGTTTTCAGAGCTCTCACTTTTTGTAATCAGAAAAATAAGGTCTCTCTCTCTCACTCACACTCTTTCAACTTGAGCAGCTTATTATTTTTTTCCGTTCTCGTTGCAAACGGTTTATTTTCCACGCAAACACACACACACACAAAGTTTGACTTCGAAAGTTTACTTCGTGAGACGAATAATTTTCTTGCTTTTTTTTCCTTCTTCGTGATTTTAAAATTGTGTTCCCGTATTTCTCTCTTTTAATTCTTTTTTGTTTAAATGACGGCGCGAGTGTGCGTCTGTGTGCGTCTGTGTGTGTCTGTTTGTGTCTGTTTTTGTCTCTGTGTCCGTGTAAATGTATGTGTGAGTGTAAGTGTAAGTGTGAGTGTGTGTGTGTGTGTGGGGGGGGGTATCGTTTAGTGTTATTTACAAATTGTTTTTAATAAAATAGTTGAAATAAGTTTTGGCCCCGCGTGTCTGCTCCCGAGCGGCGGGAGCCGCAGAGTGAGCCAACCCGCGACTCCCGAACCCCCGTTTGCTGCACACTCACACGCCAAACACTCGGATGCACGTACATAAACATACATACAGAAGAAAGAGAGAGAGAGAGAGAGAGAGAGAGAGAGGTGCACCCCTTCCTGGTCGACTTTGACACCCCCGCGCACGCGGCGGCAAAGCCGAGCCGCGCAAGCATCCCCCCACTCGTCGCGCAGACAGCCAGCAACCCCCGTGTATAAAACGATGCATAGATATATCTATATACAAGTGTGTGGTGTATGCTAGAACCGAGCGATTCGAGTCCCAGCCACAGCCCCTGCTCTCGGCTCTGGCTGCTGCACCTCGCTGGCGGCGAATTTTCTTTCTTTCGCGATCTCTTTTTCAACCCTCTGAAGCTAGAGAGAGAGAGACACCAACCCTTCCAAGCTCATCCCCTTGCTTCTATCCTCACGAGCAACCCTTTCTTGGACGCTTTCTTCGCCGAAAACTTCGTGGCCCTCCAATGTCACGGGGACCAGAAGAAAAATGTTGATGATAGTGGATCATTCGAATTGAGAGATCATGGATCATTCGAATTGATTGATCATGGATCATTCGAATTGAGAGATTATGGATCATTCGAATTGGGAGATTATGGATCATTCGAATTGAGAGATTATGGATCATTCGAATTGAGAGATTATGGATCATTCGAATTGATTGATCATGGATCATTCGAATTGATTGATCGTGGATCATTCGAATTGATTGATCATGGATCATTCGAATTGATTGATCGTGGATCATTCGAATTGATTGATCATGGATCATTCGAATCGAGCTTGCGATGCAAGTTAAGAGGGTGTCGAGGGGTGTCTGTTGAAATGATGATTACGGTGAAGTTTGCATCGTTTGGATGCCTGGAAAAAGGAGTTTTCTATCAAATTAGTTCTTGCTAAAATTCTCAGTTAGAAGTTTTTGTAATATCACTGTAAAAAATTGTTGTATTAAATTTAATAACAAAAAATATGAAGTTTTAATGCATATACAGTATATTAAATTTCATATACATTTTCAAGCATTTTCATATACCGGGATATTGATTTTCAATGTTTACTTTTTTAATTTTAATAATATACAAATATTAAATTTAAGATGAAATTGTCAATTTTCCAATACCATGGATATATTAATTTCGATTTCGTATACTTGTTATTGAAATTTCATACACTTTTGTACATTAAATTTAATAACATTTTTTACAGTGATTATTTGGGATTTTTTACAAAGGACCTGAAATTTGCATCGTTCGGACAAAGGTTTTTTGGTCAAATTAATTCTTCCTAGGGAAAAAATCTCAGTCAACATTTTTTAAAATATTATTTGGAATATTTATGAAGGACCTGAAGTTTGCATCGTTTGGATGCAAGGAAAAAAAATTTTCTATCAAATTAATTCTTCTCAGACAAAAATTGTCAGTTAAAATTATTTAAAATATTATTTGGGATTTTTTGAAGGACTTGAAGTTTGCATCGTTTGGATGAAAGGAAAAAAGATATCCTACCAAATTAATTCATCCTGGGAAAAAATCCTCAATCAAAATTTATTGTAATAATATTATTTGGGATTTTTATGGAGGACCTGAAGTTTGCATCGTTTGGATGCAAGGAAAGTAGATTTTTCTATCAAATTAATTTTTCCTAGAGAAAAATTCTCAGTCTACATTTTTTGTGATATTATTTGGAATTTTTATGAAGAACCTAAGTTTTTATCATTTGGCTGCAAGGAAAGTAGATTTTTTAATAAAATTACTTCTTTCTAGAAAAACAATTTTCAGTCAATATTTTTTGTGATACTATTTGGAGTTTTCATGAAGCACCTAAAGTTTTCATCGTTCGGATGCAAGAAAAACAGATTTTTTAATCAAATTAATTTTTCCTGGGGAAAAATTCTCAATCAAAATTTTTAAAATTGTATTTGGTATTTTTATGAAGGACCTGAAGTTTTAAAAAAATTGTATATCAAATCAATGTTAAAACAATTATATTAAATTATTTCCCCTAGGAAAAAAGTTATCAGCCAAAATTTGTCGAACAAATTTGTTTTTATTTTTTGGCATTTCCACGACGGACCTTGAGCTCGAAACGCGCAAAACGAAAAAAACCAAACTATTCGATTTTAATGTGAATAGTTAATGTACCAAATAATTAAGGGGATGATGTCGCCCCAGCGAGAGAGAAATCATGCTCTGCTGGAGAAGGGCCTCCCTTCTCCAGCAGAGCATGATACGAAAATACGAAACTCGTATTTTAGAGACTCGACGATATTGACACGTGTACAAGAGGCCGAACGAACCAGAAGTTGATGCATAATTGATGAGATGCATGATCAAAGATATAGGAAACACGCAGCGAGGGAAAACACGGGCGCGGGTGCGCGATTTCAGCGGCTTTAAAAATTCTCTCTGTTAATAATAACGCCTGTATGGAGAAATTAGCTAATTAGTAATTTATTATACGAACTCAAGTGGGAGAGAGAAAAATTGAAAAAGAGGGTGAGAGGGAGAGGTCAAGTGGGTAACCGAGTGGCCCCGATTAGAATGATCGATTTATGGTCCACAACCACGACGACAAAAAGAGAGAGGGGGGCAGAAGAGGAGAGAGAGGGAGAGAGAGAGAGAATGCAGAAGAGAGGAGTTGATCGTCTGAATAATCGTACAACCGCGAAACTATTGTTTTAACGACATCAGTGATCTGGGTAAAGGGTTAGGCGAGAATGGTTTTGCACGTGCAATTCCACGCACCATCACCGCGACGCGCTGGTGAATTAGGTATGAGAACATATCTCACGTTCCACCGCAAGGGCTGCAGCTGCTGCTGCATCTATATATTTATACGCGGATGTACATTCATACGAGGCATTCGACACCAACTGGCACTACCCTCTTGGTTGACACTCTTGCTCTTCCCTCGCAATAAAGCTCGAGTATCGCCTTGTAAGATGAAAAATAAGAATGAACACGGTTGCTGCACATTTTTCTGCAAAAAAATTCCCCGATTTTGAGACGTGTCTGAACAGAGTATCGATTTTCCTCCACTTCCCGTTAAGGGGTTATACGCAGTCTGGATTTTCGAAAAATCGATTGTTTAAATTCCATTTTCGTAATATATATTTAAGTATATACACAGAAAAGTTCATGTCAATCCAACGAATAGTTTCGAAGGATATTTGTAAAAAAAAAAAATTACCATGTGTGAAGAGCTGTTGAAACTTCGAACGCGTTTTTCTCAAAACTGTGTTTTTAGAATCGGTGAGCAAGATTTCTCAGAAACGGCAAAACTGATCAGTCTCAAATTTTTACACAAGCTTTGTCAGTATATTTTTTAGTAGTTGACCGAAGGTTTTTTTTACCGATAAATATTTTCCATTTTATAAACAGTTTGAGGCAAAAATTTTCATGAAAAATCGATTTTTATTTTTTCATAAGGCGCTATTTTTCTAATAATAGATATTTTGCTTATTCCTCCGATTTTTTATTAGACTATAATATTATATTGGTGAAATTTTTATTTTTCTATTTTGGATGATCCAATCGAGAATTATTGTGCTCACCGCAAGACGGCTTTTTTAGAAGACCTCTCGGAGATCAGCTACAGCTGCTTCGAGAAACATTATTTTTTTAAGAGAAAAATTTCAAAATAAAGTTAAAAGTTACAAAAATACGTATATAAATTTTTACGTTAATAAATTAAAATGTCGTTCCAGAAAAAATTCCTGAAAAATCGCTTTTTTCGACTTCCTGACTGCGTGTAACCCCTTAAGTGTAGGAAAAATTTGACAAAAAACGCAAAAATAATGCGCATTTGAGTTTTTTAGAAAATTTGCGAAATTCCTTAAATGAATATTTAACTTATTCGTAGTTTCTGTACAGAGCAAACATGTAAACAGTGTGGTATACTTAATTTAATTTTATAATTTTTGAAGATTTAAAAATTGAAAACAATTTGGCTCGAAGCCAAATCTGTAGGGTTGATATTTGGCATGGAAAAATTTGAGAATTGGGAATTTGGACTGATACGATTTGATTTTTTATAGGTTTAATCTAGTGCTTAGTTTCCGAATTTTTAAGGGATGATATCTGGAGAAATTTACGAATTAGGGGTTTACATTTTAGGGTTTTACCAAATAGAATTTTATTCGGGTATAATTTCATTTTATACGTTTGAAACATTAAGAAATGCGAAATATTAAATTTTTCGATAAGGGAGTCCAGATTTTGTATGGATTATATTTGGAGAAATTAACGAAGTAGGGCTTGAGCTCTTGGACTTTCGAGGGGCCTCTAATTATGGTAAAATTGCCCTGAAATAAATTCTTTAAACCCCAATAAACATTCAAGGAATCGCTAAATTTCAAACTAACCCCAACAGGAAATAACCTAAACACAACTTAAAGAATCATAACCTCAACTAAACAATTAACCACTTTTATAGTCGATTTTACAACGCGCAGATTCGGGGTGACCACATTTCTAAATTTATTTCACTGCAAAATCTAAGGATTCCTAAGTCCCATAATAAAAATCAAGAAACTCGAAAAAAATGGATCAAGCCTTCGTGTCCTGATTTTAGAGATGCGATATTTGGAAAAATTCAGGAATTGGGGGTTAGTATCTCATCAATAAAAAAGTCACCTAAACTGCACATAATTCTAGATTAATTTTGCTTCTCAGAAGCATAAATCACGTAAAACCTTACCTACTTTGAAAAAAATAATCAGTATTACAAAACCCTTATACAAGAATCAAAACTACGTTCGATATGAACAACCCTCTTTGTCCATTTACGAATAAAATATGACCAAAGTAGACGACGGTAAAGCAGATTGCTGGAAAAAAAGTTGGTTCACTTTACGGGGAATGCTTTATACGCGTGTGTGCATAAATTGCGTTAAAACCCTGAGCAGCGTTACACCGCACGTTGCAGCACGCAGTTTGGGGATGACGTAGGTGGGTTCGAGGCCCAGCTGCATCCATGAGACCCAGTTGAAACTGCGAGAAATCCGTGTTTCGTTTAAGCAGCTTTACCAGCCTGGATACCGTGTTCCTCCCTCGCGTTTTTGCAGAATGCACCTCGGAAAAAGGGGGGTTGTCACGGAAGGGAGGATTTTGCCACCACCCCTCTTCAACCCCTATTTCGCACCTCACTCGCGAAGTCTAATACCCTCGTCCACGCATTCACACACACACGACCCCCAAGAAGACATGAAAAAAAAAAAAATAGAAAAAATCATCCGGAGGGTTGCATCTTTCGCGCGAGGCGTACACAAAAGAACGAGGAAAGCTGAAAATGCATGCACGTTCGTGTGTACGTTTTTACTTTTTTTTCTGGGAAAAAATATAGCGCACGAGGATGAGAGAAAACTGGGTTGGGGATGAAAAAAGAAGCCGAGGAACGGGAAAGAAAAAAAAAATAGACGCGAAGAAGGGGATGGAAGTCGCGCAGACGGCTCGAGTCGAATTTTAAGGGTGGGTGCTGCCACCTTCCAGTGACCCCGTAAAACCGTTGCTCCTCTTCCTCGTTGCCCGTGAGAGGAGAAAGAGAGAGAGAGAGGGAGAAAAAAAACCACCCTCCGATTCTATATACCTCCGCACGGTTTCATCCTCAAATTCTCTGTACACTCGCCAACGGAAGAAAGAGGGAAACAAAAAAAAGCAACCCTCTCGCACACCCTTGCTCCGCCGATCCGCCGTTTCGACGTCGCTGGCCTCCCACCGCGAGAGGGCAAAAAAATATACGGAGTAAAAATCACTTGGCCGTAGGAGAGCGCCCGACCAACTCAACTCTCCCCCTACGTTGATCCCGAACCCAACCCCCGAGTCCTTTGCTCTTCCAACACTGGCAAAAGCCCTCTGAAACTGATTAATAGCCCGGATTCTTGCCTATATACCGAGGCAACCCGCTATACAACGACCATTGCAATTTTTTTCTATATACCGGGTGGCTCGTTCGAGGGTGAAAAAATGAATGGTCTATTTCTGGGATAGAAATGTGTCCAATTATCAAGAAATCATTCGTGAGACTCCATTCACCTGGATGAGTTGAAATAGTTGATTTTTTTCATTCCATATGAGGGCTAGTGAAAAAAAAAAATTCCACAAATAATTTTGAAAAATCGAATTACTTTATTGAAAAATATTCACAGTGTCGAAATTTTTCAAAAATTTCTCACAATTTTCTCGTTGATTACCATTTTTTTAAACATTTTTTCATTCAAATAGCTGTATCTTTGGCAGGATTTGACGTATTTACATTTGTAAAAAACGAAAATCTGCGTCTTTTTATCGCCTTCCACAAAAAAATTAATTTCGATTTTATTGAGCAAGTCCCGTCCCGTTTCAGGGCAAAATATGAAAAAATATTTTTTTCTCAAGGAAAGACACTCGTTACTTTATTTTTTTCTATTTCCCCGAATTGTGAATACGAAAAACGAATTTTTGGTATTTTTTCTATTATGGGATTCCTAAACACCGTGAAGTAACAGCTTTTTTTTTTTAATTAATATATTAATTAATAAATAAATAGTTTAATATTAAAAATACCAAAAATTCGTTTTTCGTATTCACAATTCGGAGAAATTTAAAGAAATAAAATAACCAGTGTCCTTCCTTCAGAATTTTTTTGTGTGCATATTTTGCCCTGAAACGGACGTTCGACTTGCTAAATAAAATCTAAATTGATTTTTTTCATAAAAAGACGCAGATTTTTATTTTTTACAAATGTAAATACGTCGAATCATTTACGTCATCATTTCAAGATACAGCCATTTGAATGGAAAAATGTTTTTTAAAAAAGGTTATCAACGAGAAAAACGTCAGAATTTTTTTTTTAATTTCCACACTCAGTGAATATTTTTCAATAAAGTCACTCGATTTTTCAAAATTATTTGTGGAATTTTTTTTTTTTGTTTACTGGCGGAAGTGACATGGATCACCTCATATATCGTTTTAATGTGTAATATGTAATTGAAAAAATAATATAGTTCTTGGGAAATCGTCAACAATTTTCAATTTTTTCCATTTAATTTTTAATTCTCAATTTTGCTCATTCAATTTTTAATTTTCATTTTTTTCCATTCAATTTTTAATTTTCAATTTTTTCCATTCAATTTTTTAAAAATATCCGATCACACAAGAGCTTTATTATTATGTTGAATTTTCAATTCCTCATTATAGATCATCGGCTATTTGCTCAAACGACAACTCCATTGTCAATAGACATTATGCAATTAAAAAAAAAACCTAAATCCGACAAAACCGTGTACAAATTGTGTGTAAAAAAATATAAAAAAAATAAATATAAATAAATTTATAAATAAAATAAAAAAATAAAATAAAAGATAATGAACCTTCGTTTGGGCCCCAATTTTGCATCCCTTTGGAAAAATAATCTCTGCAACCCTCTAATTGGCTCACCCTATAGATATTTCAACGTAGTCGGTGCTCACGTATATCTACAGTCAGGAACACATGTAGAAAGAATTTTAGCGATATACGTACAAGAGCTTACAGGGTTTGGAACGCGTGTACATTGGCAAGCCTCTCTCAACCGGAACGCTGAAATATTATGTATCAAATGTGTATAGATCGCGCGATGTGGCAGCCTGGAGGGAGGGTGCGGGGGAGGGGGGGGGGGATAAAAAAATTCAGGGGTTTGTAACACGTTACACGGTCTGAAGGGCTTTAAAATTCACCCTCTCGCTCTCCCGCCACATTTTCCTCCGTCCCGTGAGCGTGTTCGATGCGAATTTTCCTCTTTTTTTTTCATCCCCCGTCTCGACGATATATTTCACCGACGATAATTAGGTATATCCGACGCTGCTCGTTGGTTGTGAATTTTTTTTTTCGCTCTTTTCCGGTCTCTCGTACATTCGTTACATCTAATGTCCCACTTACATTGTCGGACGCAGCCCTCTCCAATTTGATATTTCGCGGACGAAACGAACAGGAGCTTCGAGGACGCGAGAAAAACCGTCTGAGGCGCTCTCCCTACTTTCGTGATTTTTCACTGGCGAATCTCATTGAAACGTAAAATTATGAACATTTCTTTAGCGATTTTTACAATAATTACTATAAACGAGGAGGGACATTTTTTTCAAACAAAGCTTAATAAGATGGGAATGATAAGAACAATAAGGATTATTATTATGAATTATTAATTAATAATTAATCATTATTATTGTTAATAATTTGTAAATAATAATAATAGCAAGGAAACTCAGGGTTGCCGGCGTTTTAGAGGGTCAAAAATAGTAGAATAGTTGACTTGACTTGACTTAAATGATGACATAAGTGACTTTTTCGTCTAGATAAGTTATAAGCGTTTCGTGATTTTTGAGGTTTTTCTGAATGGGGCTAAAATTGAACAAAAATGTTTTCGATGAACATTCATTAAAATTTTGATTTTAAGAAAACCATTGGTAGATTCGTGGTCAAAGGGACAAAATACAACGATATAAGGTTTGAAGAAAAAAATTTTGAATTTTTTTTTTTTTGCATTTCGGCCAAAATTGAATCAGTTCACTAAAATAGGTGTAATTTTTTTTCTTCTCAAAATTTTGGCTCTCAACTGCGCTCGTTTTCTTGGTAATCGTTGAAGCTTCAAAACGCCGCTTTGTTTATCTGATTCTGATGATTTTTCTATTTTTGGCAGATTTTTAAAGTTCGACCATCGATTTTTGCCATTTTTTTAAGGCATACCCCTTTCACGATTTTTTCGGCCATTTTCCAACTGCTGTCGTTTCTACAAAAATTTATATATCAGAATGAAGAAAACGGCATTCTCTAAGTATAGTAACAAAGTTTACGAATGAACAAGAAATTTCCGAATCGGTTGAACCGATCAAAAGTTATGAGCGTTTGAAATTTCGCGATTTTCAGGTTCCTCAATATGGGGCTAAAATTGAACAAAAATGTTTTTGATTAAAATTCTTAAAAAAATTGATTTTTTGAGGAAACTGTTGGTAGATTCGTGTTCAGGGGAACAAAATACATCGATATAAAGTTTGAAAGAATTTTTTTTTTTTTTTGCATCTGGGCCAAAATTGAATCTGTTCACTAAATTAGATGTCATTTTTTTTCTAATCAAAATGTTGGCTCTGGACTGCGCTCATTCGCGCTTTGTTCATCCGATCCTGAAATTTTTTGGAAATTTATCCCCTATTCTAACCAGCATCTCTATTCTAACCACTTCTTAGCTCTTAAATAGTGACAATAGTCACCAAATTTCGAAAATAGTGAGAAAAATTACACGATTTTAAAGTAGTGACCAATAGTGACAATAGTGATTCACTGACGACCCCGAGTATTACTAATTAAGGCGGTTTTCTGGTCTAGAGACATACATTTTGCGCGTTTTGTCGAGCTCGATAAAAAAAATCTATTTTTACCATTATTTTTTTACAACAGATTTATATTTTTACAATAAAGAAAAAGATTTTCGACGAAAAATAGGAAAATTGAATGTGTAAATTATAAACTGGTTAAGTTGGGAATAAAAAAGGAGTGTGCTGGCTGACACGATTGCAACCTTTTCTAGTCATCCGATACAAAATTAAAAAAAAGAGTCTAATTAGTAAGATTGTCGTTATACTTCAGAGAAAACGGAAAAAAAAATCGCAAAATGGCGACTGTCTGAACAAAAAAAGCTGTTTTTCGACTCTTTTTTTTCAGTCTTCAATTTTTTTACAATAGCAAAAAAAATTATTTTGATACAAAAGTGGTAGAGGCGATGTAGAGTTTCTACATTGAAGATTGGTAAAAAATTTGAAGTAAATCAGAAAAAAAGTAATTTTGAGAAAAACGTTTATAGTCCGATTTGCTACGTGACGCGCGTCACTAAAATAGCTATAACTCCATAAATTAGTGGAATTAAAAAATTTCCTTTCAACGATATATTTTTAAAGGTCTAAAATTGATGAATATGCAAAAAAAATGATTTTTTGAAAATTCTAGACCAGAATACTCCCATAAATAGCGGTAATTTGAGGGTGGGAAACACGAGGGCCTAAAATAGGTGCTAACAGGTCGATCAGGTCGACCCTCAAGTTTTAGTGTGTGTTCGTATGTGTTTGTGTGCGTGTGTGTGTGTGTGCATACGAGAAAAGCGATCGCGTGAGGAGACCTTTTCCCGCGAGAAGAGAGACAGGGAGACCATCCCTCGGCTGTCGAGCGATGGGAATTTATCGGATCGGTAAAGTCGTTAGCGAAACGCGGGTCAAGACTATATCCGATCGGGAATGTGCGGAGATTCCCCTTAATCCACATCGTGGACACAACAGCTCGGTATTTTACACGATTTTACATCTGTACTGTACACAAACACACACAAAGTTTGAAATTGCGTGGACCGACGATCGAGAACGGACGTAACGGCCGTGTTTGGAAAAACGATCGATTAAGGATGTTGAGTCCCTATGAAATCTTTATTTTAATTGTGCAATAAATAGCTTCTTAATCGTCGTGAAATTTTTACACGACCTCCTGAATACTTCATGTAAAGACATATTAAATTTTCAGAATGCTATCACCATTACTTCAACCGCCTTAAGGGTTAAAATGAAATTTGGTATGTTTTAGTATGAAGTATTTAAGAGGTCGAATTTCACGACGATTAGGAAGCTCGTTATTAAGAAATTAACGTTTTGTTAAAAACAATTTTTTAAACAAATAAAAAAAATATTCATCAATAAACTTCGTTTTCTTTCCGTTGCTTTCAGTATATTGTGGATATTAAAAAATTGAGAGGTCAAAAAAAAACTTATCGCAAAGTTATATCAGTTTCCATAAGACTACATTTTATTTTATTTAATTTGTTAATGTTAATTTTTCGATAACGAGCTTCCTAATCGTCGTGAAAGTTTTACACGACCTCTTAAATAATTCGTCCAAAAACATACCAAATGTTCAGAATTTTCTCATCATTTGCGATTTGGGACTCAACAACCTTAAAGTTTCCGGTTACTGCACCGCGCGAGCCAATGTAGGGAAAAGTGTCCAAAATGATCGACTCATAGGTACAATGATTGTGCTGATTTTATGGAACCTACTAACTTTATCCTGCAAATATTGGTATTTTTTGTATTTGTATTTTTTTATATTTTTTCCTGTATTTTTTTTTAAATAAAATGTAATGAAAGCAGATCAAATCATTTGAATTCCGTGCTAGGGGATCATTTTACCCCATGTCCGGCGGATAGTTATGGGCATGTGTGTTTACAAAATGATCCTTTTGAAAAAGTTAAAAAAAATATTAAGAACTTTAAATCTGAAAGTACAAAAATGTATTAGAATCGTAAAAGTATTAGCTACATAAATACAGTTTCACTGTATAATCCTCGAAAAAATTAAATCTTGATCCTTCTAATTGAAAAAGCATTTTTTCCTCGAGGGAATGATTTTGGACACGTTTCCCCTGTAAAAGTTTGCATGACTCGTGTTGAAAGTCCTTAAGAGATGAATAAGGGTCAACCTAGTCTCAAAACCTCCTCAACCCATTTTTGTCGATGATGACCTTATTCATTTATTTACAATTTTTTTAATTCATCAAATTGCTTGTGAAAAAAAATTATCTGAAATGAGAATATCTCGAGAAGTTGACTAATCCCTAAAGATATTCCTTGCGATACAACCAGCTGAATATTAAAGAAAATTTTCAAAAATTGTTTGTTCATATTTCAAAACCGAGATTGATGGTTCAGAGATTTCCTACTTGATGTAAAAAATTAGTTGCATACTCGACAGCAAGATAATTCAGTTTTAGGCAAATCATTCAGTGATTTATGTGGATTCTCTCAAATTAGCTGCAAGATCGATCCCACGATCAATCTCAAGATCTACTTGAGAACTATAGATCGAAATTAAGTGTCAACTCAAATGGAAACTGATGTTTCGATCTTACAAAGATATCCGAATTGAATGACTACTTGTATTTGTTTCTAAAATATTATCAAAAACTCGATACTTCATCAGTGAATTGAAAAAGCAATGAAATACCATCCTCATCAAAACGTGCACCTAGATCCAATTTTAAAAATGCTTCGAGCTCGATTGACTAAAATGCATCGCAAGCATTGCCGAAATCCTCATCAGGAATGGGCCGTCCGTCATTGGTCTGAAGGATCGCAGCCCCTAAAACAACTATCAACGATACATCGAAATGGGCAGAACAAACGGGCGATATAATCCAGCAAACGCGGACGAAAAGCCGGGAGGATTTTTCCCAAGGAAACGATCAATTACGTAACGCCGCTATGAAACTGGGTCACGTGTCAAAGTGCACGGATCTCTCGCTCTCACCATCGTGGATGAGATGTCCAACTTTTTTTTTCGGGTGTAAGCTCGTAAATTACTGTACCGGCAGTGTCTCGGTAACTTCACGAACACAACCGAAGGTGTTTGTGTGAAATGGAACGGAGAGTACAAGGAAGAGCAAGAAGAGAAGAAGGAGGAGAAGGAGGAGGAAGAAGCATGCTGCTCATATACCCGTCTAGGCTGAAGGGAGGGAAGAGGCTAGATAACTCTGGCTTACACCACCCGGCAAAAGTAGCTTAAGCTTATACACACCAACCCTGTGGATATGCTAGTTCTGCTGCTGTTTTAGCTTTAAATAGACCGTTGGCAGAGACTCTCATGTCCAACTAGCTCCTTTCCCCTTTCCCTCTCGCGCTTTCCACCCCATCCTAACCACCCTGTTTCTCTCACTGCCTGGACGCCCCCCATTCCTCACCCTCCATCTTTTCATCATACAAACACACACATCGTCATTTACGTAGCAACTTTTGCGATTTTCGTGAAGGATCTGCCCCCAAAAAGCGTGCTAATGTCTGTGTGTTCTCCAAGCTTCAGCACGTTGCTCATTCCCTCCCTCTCCTTTTTCTCACACCACTTCCGCGTCTCTTTTGAATATTTCACATACACAGAAGTTCCGAGATGTACATGTACGAATGTGTATATCTAGCTTTGTCCTTCAGTCAACCCTCACGTACCAAAAAGTCTAACTCTGGCCCGATGGTCCATCTTTTTCTCTCAGTTTCTTTATCTTCGCTGTTCAAACTCTCTCGGGTTCTTCTCTGGCATTGGCCTCTCTCTCTGGACTCAACCATTTTTTTAACCTGACACATACATCTGTCCCCAGAGTGAAAAAAGGGAACACGCAGGAGCCAAAGAAACAGCAAGGGATTCCTCCGGGACTCGGTGACAACGACTTTTCTCGTCATCTTCCCGTTGATAACCAACCCTGGGTGCTTCCTTATATATATAAACTCTTCCTGGACTCATCATAACCCTGTTCGCACTCGTCAAGTGAGTCACGTCCCCAAGCTGCCACGATCAATCCCCAATCTTCATCCCCGTCTGAGCCCTTCATCGCGAAATACATCCCCGAGGTACGAGAATGAATTTTGACCGCATCTACCTTTCATCCCCGGGATTTTAGGACCGTTGACTATTCGCACGAGGAGAGGAAGCAGCGAGTGGCAAATTGAAGGGACGCTTCTCAGATCAGTTTTTGTGAATGAAGAATCAAAGTGTCTCGTGAAGTCTTCGAGAATCTCTCTCCCGATCTCTTTGCTGGCGAATTCTCGATTTACGTTCGAAATATAAGGATCAGCAAAGCGCACAAACTATCCACTTCCGTCCATCTTTCTTATTCCGTCTGCGACTCCATTCCCGGGGTTTTATGCATCGTGTGCACGAATCCACGTTGATGTGTGTGTGTGTGTGTCTCTCTAGATAAAACGGAGGACGATTTCGAAGCGATTTTGGGAAAAATTAGGGTCGCCTTTGGAGCGAGAGGAAACAACCCCGCTACGGGTTGGAACGTGCCAGAAGAAGGAGCGGGTCGAAAGGACGGCAACTTCCCCGGCATGTACGAAGATGATATTGCGCGTATAACTATATACGCGTGTATTGAGAATTGTGGGAAAGGGATGAGAGAAAAACCGGGGCGAAAAGACTCGCGCACATATATATTCAGTTTTGTCGAAGGGGGGTGGGATAAGGATGGCGAAAAACTATACCGCTGTAACATTCGAGAGAATTCACGGTGGAGAGAGTACGCGGAGAGAAGAAGCTGAAGAAGTGAGAAAGAGAGAAGGAGGAAACGTGAAAGAAGGTGAGCGCCTCCGTTGGATTCGTCTCGCGGAGGCTCTGCCGTTTCGAGGGGTCGATACCCGGTCCAGTCAGTCGCAATCGGCTAGGCCGTGGGGGTTGAAAAGAGAGGGAGGCTGGGGCGATGCTACCAAACTAGAGGAAGAGGAAGAAAGAGAGCGAAAAAGAGAGAAATAGAAAGAGGAAGCCGGGGCTGAAGCTACGTACAGGATGTCGGTACCTAAAACCCACCACCACCACCACCATCCCTTGTAAGTAAGTACCTACGTACGTATAACACACGTATATATACGTATACATTAACCGGCTTCTTCTTCCGTAAGCTACGTACATAAGAACCGACTATTACATACATATAGTTTATTCAAGGGGTGAGGAAGAGTGAAGCAAAGAGGGATGAAAGAGGGATATAGGAGGCGCAGGACCGCCGCTCTGGCGGATATTTCCGGAACTACGAATTACCCTCAAACCCTCGAGTGTGCCAAAGCAACGAGAGAGCTTTCCAACCCCTCTCTCTCTCTCTCGGCAACCTCCTCCCCAAACGACGATTCACATCCCCCTGCAACCCCCTTCACTCTCGTCCGCGTCGATGTGTTCCCAGTCCCTCTCTCTCTCTCTCTCTCTCTCTCTCTCTCTCTCTCTCTCTCTCTCTCTCTCTCTTCCTCTTTTTCCTTCTCTCTCTTCCTCTTTTTCCTTCTCTCTCTTTCTCTCTCTCGACCCTCTCCTCTTGGGGAGGTTAAGGCCACACATCGTACAGAGATTTGCCCGAGTGGTATGGACATATCGCTCGAGTGAATCGGCCGATTCGCGCATAACACCATCAGCTTTCGACTCCGCTCTGTCTACACACGCGAACATACGTCCCTATGTATGTGTGTGTGGGTGTGTTAACGCCAGCCTTTGTTATGTACTTTAGTATGTGCCTACGAGTATATCTGATATATGCGAAAATGGTTAATATACACATGGACCTATAGCATAGATATAGGGGAGGGGGGAGGGGCAAAATGGACACCATAAGATAAGGCAGTTAGGACGCTACTCACAGAATAAATCCGTTGCTTTTCATCTACACTGAGAAAACAATGTACCAGGATTTGTTAACTGTTGACAAATGTTAAGTTGAATATGGCGAAATCAATTATTTTTTAACAGTCAATAAATTTGTTTGACACATAAAATATGTCTTAACGACTTACAAATTCTGTAACAGTTAAGGAATATTTAAGTAAAAGTGCCATCTAAATATATTTCTTTACTACAAATAAACTGTTTTTTTTAAGTGTAAACATACCGCTTTTATCGATAAAATTGCGCGTCGATCAAAAAAAAATGTGGGGCAAAATGTATACCCCTTGAATTTTTTTTTTTTTCTCGAAAATTTAAGTAAACAGGGAAAAACGATTTCCTACGCTTCTTACATCACCTTAAGGGGTTATACGCAATCAGGATTTTCAAAAAAAAAATTTTTTTTTAATTTATTTAATATTTTCAAAGTTAGAGACATATTTGTAAACCCCCGTAATTACTATTGTGAAGTGCTTTTGAAACTTTGAATGCGTTTTTCTCAAAACTGTGGTTTCTGAGCAGTGAGCTAGATGTCTCAGAAACCGAACAGTCT
Source organism: Alloplasta piceator (assembly GCA_946863875.1). Classification (NCBI taxonomy): domain Eukaryota; kingdom Metazoa; phylum Arthropoda; class Insecta; order Hymenoptera; family Ichneumonidae; genus Alloplasta; species Alloplasta piceator. The sequence goes on along the minus strand of OX333077.1, from coordinate 4,016,088 downwards.
CAAATCTTTACACAAGCTTTATAAATATATTTTTTAATAATTAATCGAAGATTTTTTTAACGATAATCATTTTCCATTTTATAAACAATTTGAGGCAAAAATTTTCATCAAAAATTGATTTTTTTTTGAGTAGCCGCCATTTTGTTAGAAATTGATATTTTGCTTATTCCTTCGATCAAATACTAGATTCTACCTTATATTAACGAAATCTTTTGAAAGTTTTTTTTTATCATCCAATCAAGAGATACCGTGCTCACCGCAAGAGGTCTTTTTTTTTTGAGGGGATCAACTACAGCGGCTTCAGGAATCATTATTTAAAATTAAAAAATTGAAAATCAAGTTGAAAGGTACAAAAATATGTATATAAATTTTTACCTTAATAAATTAAAATGTCTTTCCAAAAAAAATTCTTAAAAAATCGCTTTTTTTTAATCTTCTGATTGCGTGTACCCCGTTAATATCCAAGATACTTGGACCAAGCTGCGTGGCGTATTTTTGCAATCAATTTTTTTGCAAAATTCAATTTTAATCGTATTTGCATCATCTCGTACCTTTTTTACGACTATGTAAATGGCAGTCTTGCTTCCGGTGCCTCATTTTACTCTGGCCCTCGGATTATCCAAGTATGTTAATAAAAGTGGATTACAATAATACTATTATAATAATACAGTTATAATACTATTTTTTTTCTTTAAAGCAATGAAAATGACAATTTTTTAAAATTTCATTAATAAATTAATGAATGAATTAAGGCATTAATTTAGGCATATTAATGCCAATTGTAATGAAAAATCCCTCATTTTTAAAATTTTCAATCTTTGATAATTTTAGACGGTGTCCATTTTGCCACCACTGTCTATTTAGCCTATCCCCTTCCTCTATGCATATATATTCATACATATATATTTATATGGTCGACATATTTCTCGACACGAGACTCCCGAAGCTAAGCCATAATACATGCGGATATCGACGGGCCGAATAGCTCGACAATCGTGATTTGGCCAGGCCGATTACGCGTTATGCGTGCACTTCCGGAAGGGGGTGGGCTCTATTGTAAGTATGGAATATACGGAATATCGAATTGATGAACCCAATAAGGGCGCAACTCGCATAATCCCGCGTGTTTAATCGCGGCCATTGCCATCTTTTGTTTACTGAAAATCGATAGAGATTCCCATATATCGATTGTTACAAGCAGTCTCACACACGGTCCCTCCCTCTCTCTCTCTCTCAATGGATGAACCCCTGGCAAATCTTCTCTTCCTTGTAATTCTACACACCGTTATCCACTACGAACAACCGTTATACGTGTGATAACCGATAAAGAGAGAGCGAGAGAGGAGGGAGAAACGATCTCTTTACAGCACTATTCATGCTCCATTCTCACGTTCAAACGGCCTCTGTTTAATAATGTGCCGGAGGTCGGAGAATCGTTGGGGAGAATTGGGGTGTTAATATACGTTCCGGAGATGAGAATAGTTTTCGGGGTCTCTATCGTGCTGCCAGGAAAAATTTCAAGTTCCGATTCAACGTGGTTCGTTAACACTGAAAAAGCGAAGGTTACCGCGGAGCGAATGATCTCTCGGCGGAAGAGACTCTGGAAAAAATTGTGCCGCATTGGTTTTGATAGTCCGAGTCTCGTATGACATTTTGACAAATAAAAGCCACGAATTTCCACTGCGTGGGATAAATTTTATAATTTCATAAATTTTACCATCATAAGGGGTAGTTCTTACCCGTAAATCGTGGCTTTTGACTAGTTGAACCAAGGAATTTTCCACATGAAAATAGGTCAGTCCGAAATTTAATTAGGAATTGGATTTCTCGATATACAGAGAAGAGTAGCTAAAATTTAATCCGTCTCTGTTAACAAATCCATCAACACTTTGCCAAGATCAAAGTTTCAGCTGAATTTATGGATTCAATTTTTTTGCTCTATTTTTGACAAGTGGTTAAGTTCTGTCTTTTAAAAGTCACTGAGATTTAATTAATAGTTTTTAGGAAATCCATCAAAATATTGCCAGGATCGATGGCTGAAATTTGAGCTGAAATCTTGAATTCCCTTTTTTTTTCTCATTGTCAATTCGTGATTAATTTCTGTATTTCAATAAATAAAATAACGACGCGAAATGGATTTCAATTGAAAATTTAACTGGAACTTGGATTTCTCGATTTATCGAAAAAAAATCTCTGAAACTTGAATTATCTTTTTTATCAAATTTATCAAAATATATCCAGGATCGATAACTGAAGTTTGAAATGCATTATTGGATTCGCGTTTTTTTTCTCATTGTCGATTTGTGATAAATTTCTGTTTTTCAATAAATAAAATAACGACGCGAGATGGATTTCAACTTGAAATTCAACTGGAACTTGGATTTCTCGATTTATCGAGAAAATTCTCTGAAACTAGATCAATCTTTTTGATCAAATTCATCAAAATATGTCCAGGATCGATGACTGAAATTTGAACCGAGTTTTTGGATTCATTTTTTTCGTCACTATTGATTCGTGGTTGATTTACGTATAATCGAAGGTACCTAAATTTCGTTTGATTGATTCATCGAGAAAAATCTCTGAAACTTGATCAATTTTTTTTATCAAATTTATCAAAATATATCCAGGATCGATAACTTAAGTTGAAATGTATTCTTGGATTCACGTTTTTTCTCTCATTGTCGATTCGTGATTAATTTCTGTTTTTCAATAAATAAAATAACGCCGCGAGATGGATTTCAGCTGGAACTTAGATCTATCGATTTATCGCGAAAAATCTCTCAAACTTGATGAACCTTTTTTATCAAATTCATCAAAATATGTCCAGGATCGATGACTGAAGTTTGAACTGAATTTTTAGATTCATTTTTTTCGTCCCTATTGATTCGTGGTTGATTTACGTCTAAAGGAAGATATCGAAAATGAGTTTGATCGGTAAATATACAATGGCATATGGATTGGGTTGTGCCAACACTGATTATTCATTCGTGTGGCTCGAGAGCTTGAATGGACATTGGGAGAAGGGAGTATAATCGTGACTATCACACGTTGACAAGAGCGGGGCTCACGACCTCTCAGTCGTCAAACGTCACTACTTCACTATTTACGTGTGTCTCTACACGTTAATACACACACACACACACACACACACACACACACACACACACACACACGCGCGCGCGCGCGCGCACACGCACACGCACACGCACACACACACACACACACACACACACACACACACACACACACACACACACACACACACACACACACACACACACACACACACACACACACACACACACACACACACACACACACACACATGTATATACATTAGGGTGGGTCAATAAAATGACTATTTTTTTTCCTCCATATAAGGAAAAATGTGTTGTTTGGAATCTCAAAAAAACCCTCTGCAATTATTAGCCCTTCATATTTAAATTAAGAGGTCCCTCATCGCAAATTTTCATTTCCCATTTAAATAACATAGGAATTTTTTTTTTTAACTTTGGAACTTTATTAGACTTTTACCGTTGAGGTTAGGAGAGTTTGTTTTAGAACATTTGCACATTTTTTTTAGAACATTTGATGCTCTACAAAAAAGCTCTCTCGTGTCTAATCGATAAAACTAACCACTCAAAAAATAATCGGTGATAATTAGCTCTGGATTCTACTTACCTCGATTTGAACGGTTAGTTTTATCGATTAAACACAAGAGAGCTTTTTTGTAGAGCATCAAATGTTCTACAAAAATGTGCTAAAAAAAACTCTCCCAGCCTCAACGGTTAAAGTCTAATAAAATTCCAAAGTTAAAAAGACAATTTCCTATGTTATTTAAATAGGGAATAAAAATTTGCGATGAGGGACCTCTTAATTTAAATATGAAGGGCTGATACTTGCAGAGGATTTTTTTGAGATGCCAAACAATACATTTTTCATTGTATCGAGGGGAAAAAAATTAGTCATTTTGTTTGACCCACCCTAATATACTTAATTGTACGTCTATCCGACTATCTATCCATCGCTGATGCATGCTCGGGCTCGTTCGCCAACGACGGTTGCTAATTGCGTGGCAAATAGACACGCATTAACGACAATCGATAACTCGCGTGTTGCGGTTGGGTAAGAATGGAACAAACAGAGAGAAGCCCAAAGAGAGAGAGAGAGAGAGAGAGAGAGAGAGAGAGAGAGAGAGAGAGAGAGAGAGAGAGAGAGAGAGAGAGAGAGAGAGAGAGAGAGAGAGAGAGACGAGAGAGAGAGAGAGAGAGAGAGAGAGGAGAAGAGAGAGAGAGAGAGAGAGAGAGAGAGAGAGAGAGAGAGAGAGAGAGAGAGAGAGAGGAGAGAGAGATAGAGAGAGAGAGGAGAGAGAGAGAGAGAGAGAGAGAGAGAGAGAGAGAGAGAGAGAGAGAGAGAGATGGAACGAGAGAGCAGAGTAATACAGAAAGGGGAGTAAAGCTATCGTTTCCGAGTTAATGAGAGAGTTCGGCAGATCGCGTGAAAATTGATTACGAGAACGACGCCCGATTGCCCGGCTTAATACTCACACAGCTCATTGGAGCTCGCCTGCTCACCCCAATTCCAGGACACGTCCATTTTGATGAATTATAATTACTAAGATCGATCTGCATCTGTTCGACGATGCGAGACCGTCGAATTACCTCTGAAATGTATACGCGTATAAATTACGATGAGGCAGAATCGATCCATTTTTTTTTTTAGCTCCGAAGCAAAAAAATATCAATGCAGGATGAATGGAAAGTGCTCCCCAAAGATTGGCCCTTCGCAACAATATTTTTTACTTTTTTCTAATTATTTTTATTCAATTTTATTTTTTTATTCCTATGAAAGTTTATCTATGCTTGAATGAGGATAATTATGAAAAATGCCTGAAGACATATTTACTCGAAAATATATTTGAAAATTAATGTTAATTTGAAATATAATGATAAATCATTTGGTAGACAATTTTTTGGACTATAAAAAAAAAAAATTCAGTCACAATTTGAATCCTGAGAAAAAGAAAGCCTGGCAATTTTTTCTTTGTCATATAGTGATCAATAATTTTTCTCAAAATATAAATGATAAAACATTGATTAATATTAATTTGAAACTTTTAAAGAAAAAAGTCAGGCAAAACTTTGTTTGCTGTCCGATTGTTCGAATAAAAATGTTGATCGATGTCAGAATTCAATTGGCCATTGCAAATATGCTAGTTAAATCATTTGTCAGGCAATTTTTTGGAATATCGAAGAAGAAAATTCAGTCAAAATTAACTGGAATCCTGAGAAGAAAAATACCTGGCAAATTTTGTTCTCCCCATATATTTATCAATAATTTTTTTTCAAAATAAAGAAGAAAGGAAATTAATTAATACTAATTTGAAACTTTGGAAGAAAAAAACAGGCAAAACTGTATTTATTTTCCGACCTTTCGAATTAGAGTGTTAATCGATGCAGAATCGATTGATTATTGCTAACATAATAATTAAATCATTAGCGAGGCAATTTTTTGGAATATAGAAGAAAATTCAGTCAAAACTGATTAAAATCCTGAGAAGAAAAAACCTAGCAAATTTTGTTTTATCAATCACTTTTCTCAAAATATAGAAGATAAAAAATTAATTATTTTTATATTAATTATATCCCGAAAATGGCCTCGCTAACGATTTAATTATTATCAAAAAGTGGCCTCGCAAATGATTATTAAATCATTTGCGAGGCTATTTTTTGGAATATTTTTTATTATATACCGATCAATCATTTTCCTCAAAATATAGGAGATAAAAAATCAATTAATATTAATTTGAAAGAAAAAAGCCAGGCAAAACTTTATTTATTTTCCGACCGTTCGAATTAGAGTGTTAATCGATGCAGAATCGATTGACTGTTGCCAATATGCTAATTAAATTATTTGCAAAGCAATTTTTTGAAATGTAGAAGATAATTCCGTCAAAATTAATTTGAAACCTGAGCCTAGCAAATTTTTCTTAATCATATACTGACTTATCATTTTTCCCAAGATATTGAAACGAAAAAAAAGTAATAATAATTTGAAATGTTGAAAAAAAAATGCCAGACAAAACTTTACTTAAGACTGTTCGAATGAGAGTGTTAATCGATGTCAGAATTCGATTGACCATTGCAAAAATGCTAATTAAATCGTCTGACAGTCAATAATTTGTCTCGAACTGCCTTAGGAAAATATTAAGGATGTTGAGTGTCCCAAATCGCAAATGATGAGAAAATTCTGAAAATTTGGTATGTTTTTGGATGAATTATTTGAGAGGACGTTTAAAAATTTCACGACGATTAGGAAGCTCGTTATCGAACAATTAACATTAACAAATTAAATTAAATTAAATGTAGTCTTATGGAAACTGATATAACTTTGCGATAAGTTTTTTTTTTTGACCTCTCAATTTTTTAATATCTACACTATATTGAAAATAACGGAAACAAAACGAAGTTTATTGATAAATATTTTTTTCATTTGTTTAAAAAATTGTTCTTAACAAAATGTTAATATTTTAATAACGAGCTTCCTAATCGTCGTGAAATTTTTACACGACCTCTTAAATACTTCACACGAAAACATACAAAATTTTCAGAATTTTCTCTTCATTTTTCATTTTGACCCTTAAGGAGGTTGAAGTAATGCTGATAGAATTCTGGAAATTTAATATATTTTTACATGAAGTATTCAGGAGGTCGTGTAAAAATTTCACGACGATTAAAAAGCTATTTATTGAAAAATTAACATCAAAAGATTTCATAGGGACTCAACATCCTTAATTCAATTAAAATGATTCGAAAGACATTCGGTAAACAGGAACAAGTTTGTCGGCGGCGAATTCAGCGCAGATCGATCGCGTATGATGTAATTCGACTCCCCCGACGATCCCCAGAGAAAATACATCTTACACAACCCCCGTATCCCTGAAACCTTTCACGAGCGAACAGATACAAATGTGAATGGAAAATAGCAAGCACGAGAATTATTTCTAAAATAATAACGAACGTGGAATCTGCACAAGTGCGCGACAATGGCAAACTCTTTGAGCTGGATCCTAAATTTACAGCTCATAAACAGTCGAAAAATGAAATTTCGAAAAAAACAAAAGTATTCCAGAGCAAGTATTCGGCTGGAAAAATATTGACGTCACGTGGAAGGGATGAAGAATCTCAAGACTAACGACACAATCTACCGGGAAAAAAACCCTGCAAATTGGAATTTGCACATTGCTTCCTCATCTTTATCCATAGTTCACATAGCTTCCTTTAACACACAGTAGCGATCAAATTTGGCTTCCTCATAAAGGAAGCTTTGTTAACTATTGAAAAATATTAGTAATCAATGTGCAAACTCGATCGATTTTCCCCAAATTTGATAGCAAATAACATTAATGGCTATACTGGTTCTTCACAAAATTTCATTGCAATATCTAAAAAATTTCGAAAGTTATAGCGTTTACGCTTCTTTTATAAAAATTAAAAATTTGATAAAAATTTAATCATTCGGTCGATTTTCGCCAAATTTAATAACGAACATCCTCGATAGCTACATTAGCTCTGTGTACAGTTTCAGTGCAATAGCTTAAAAATTGCACAAGTCAGAGCGTTTACGATATTTTTCAAAAAATTAAAAATTTCGTAAAATTTCAATCCCTAGATGGATTTTTTCCAAATTTAACAGCGAATAACCTCGATACCTATATTAGCTCTGTGCAAAGTTTCAGTACAATATCTTAAAAATTGCACGAGTTAGAGCGTTTAGGCTATTTTTCAAAAAATTAAAAATTCCATACAATTTTAATCCCTCGATGGATTTTCGCCAAATTCAATACCAAACAACCTTAATAGCTATACTTATTCCGTACAAAGTTTGAGTGCAATATCCTGAAAATTGCAGAGGTTAGAGCGTTTACGCCATTCTTGCAAAAACGAAAAAAGTCGATAAAATCTGAACACCCGTTATAATTAAAACAATTTTTTTCATAATGAAGAGCAATTCGTGCTTGACAAGCGTGCCAAATTTTAGCTTGATATCTCGAAGCGTTTTCGAGTTATTAATTATTTACATCTGAAACTCAGGACACACACACACACACACAAACACACACACACACACACACACACACACACACACCCGGACATTTTTTCTAAATATGATTTCTCGATGTTTTAGGACATTTTGAACCTATTGGCATAAAAATCGCGAAACAATTTTTTTTTCTCGAAAACAAAGCTTCCTTTATGAGGAAGCAAAAACAAAGTCTCTTTTGTCTCTCGTTAGAATTTCAGTGACTCGAGTTAACTGTAAGAGAGAATCGTGAACTTTTTTCCTTCTCTCTCGAGCTTTTGCGAAAAATGGGGGTAGTGCACAGGTCTATCTCGTCTTTCCGGTCTTCCGGCAACTTCCAAGCTTCCATCGGCTTATCTTTCCGCTCGATCTTCCAATTCGACGGAACAAACTGTTCAAGAGAGAGAGACAGAGAAAGAAGAGATGCAATCGCCGGGAGAACTTTTATTACAAGGTACTCTTCGATCGTATTAAGCTGCGAAGGAGCCTTCGGGATTCTCGTCGTCGTCGTCGTCGTCGTCGTTTGCCAGAACCGGAAACGATAAAAACTACTCACTCACTCTTTCTCTCTCTCTCTCTCTCTCTCTCTCTCTCTTTCTCTCTCTCTCTCTCTCTCTCTCGCAAGAAAAGACGCGCGAGCTTTCGAGCTTTACGTGAGCTTAAGCTCTTTCTTTCGCTTTCTCGCTCGCGTTCAACCCGTTTTGGCCTCAGAGACGTTTGATCGATTACTGGATGCCAACCTCTGTGTCTTTTTCTATATACGTTTTTGGGGCGGGGGGGGGGGGGGGGGGGCAGTAAAACTTCTTCAATGGCTCGAATACTTTTCTGCTATCGTACCAAAAAAGTGCCAGGAGCTTCGCGCATGGTAAACAAAGTTGACGACGAGAGAAACGTAAATGGCATAAAATTCCGTTGATTCATTGTCCAAACGTCAATTCCACAATGTTTTTTCTCATTATTAAAAAAATAATTTTTCACGAAAAATTTGGAGAGAAAAAATTCCACTAGACTTTGAGCTATTTTCCTCGCTAAAGTATACAATCTGTATGCTAAATATATTCCAAACGGTTATTAGCATACGAAATATCTCTCGTTGATTACTTTTTTAATTTTTTTTTACGCCTCACATTCCAATAAGGAAAATACGAGTATTTCCGTCGGACGGACGGAAGAGTCCGCTGATCCCGGTGTAATTAATGTGGCATTGATTAATCGATCGGTCGCGGACGGTTTTTTTTTTTTTTTTACTCTCACCGAGTTATTCCTCGTTAATTGCACGAGGGTAGAAAAAACTCTGAAGATAACATGTTCTAGATTACTTTTTGTTTCCTTTTTTTTTCTACAGTTATTTCTTTAACTTCATCGTGATGAGGAGCATTAAGAGGTTATACGCAGTCAAGATTTGCAAAAAAATGATTTGTTTTTTCATTTTCGTAATGCAGCTGTATAAATATATTTTTTAGTAAGAAGTTTTTTTTACCGATAAATATTTTCCATTTTATGAACAATTTAAGGCAAAATTTTCAACAAATATCGAATTTTTTTTTTTTTTAGAAGCCGCCATTTTTTTTAAAATTGATATTTTGCTTGTTCCTTCGATTGGATACTAGATTATGCCTTTTATTAACGCAATCTTTTTTATTTTTTTATTCTGGATGATCCAATTCGAAGATATCGTGGTCACCGCAAGATGCCTTTTTTCAATCCTTTTTTTTAAATAATCAAAATCATGAATCATTATTTTTTTATAAGAAAAATTTAAAAATTCCATGCGGTTTCGAATAGCCAAAAAGTTGTCCACTCTCAAAAAAATTGAAATTTTGTCAAATTATTTAATTATATGAAAAGCGTTAGTGTAAATTTTTTCAAAATTTTTCAATCGAATTTTTTTGAGTTTTTCAAAATTTCAAAATTTTCCAAGTACCGTTATATCTTGAAAGCATGCGATTAAACAGAAAAAAGTTACAGACAAAAAAGTTGCAGTTTTACATAAACTGTGTGATTTTTTATTTATTTTTTTATTTTTCGAGTTTAAAAAATTACCATTTTCATCAAAAATATACGAAAATAATTTTTTTAGCTCGGTATGTCGGTTTCGAGTTATTTCAAAAAATTCCAGAAAATACTCTGAAGTGTGGACAATAGACGCGTATTTTTTTTAGATGGCTGGATTAGTTGTTCCAAAGCTATGCTTTGTTTCATTATTATGATTTTTTTATTTAGAAAAATCAATTATTATTAAAAATGATTCTCTCCCAAATATTTCTCACATTTTTCAGGTAATAAACATCGATAACAGTAATAATTTTTAAAAATAATTGATTTTTCTATAAAAATAAATAAATCATAATAATAAAACAAAGCATAGCTTTGGAACGAAAATCTCGAACCATCTAAAAAAAATACGTGTCTATTGTACACACTTGACAGTATTTTCTGGAATTTTTTTAGATAAATCGAAACTGACATACCGACCGCAAAAAATTATTTTCGTATATTTTTGATGAAAATGGTCATTTTTTAAACTCGAAAAATTAAAAAAAAATTCACAAAGTTTATGTAAAACTGCAACTTCTTTGTCTGGAACATTCTTCTGTTTTATCGCATGCTTTCAAGATATAACGGTACTTGGAAAATTTTGAAATTTTAAAAAACTCAAAAAAATGTGATTAAAAAATGTTGAAAAAATTTACACTTCTCTTTTTCATATAATTAAATAATTTGACAAAATTTCAATTTTTTTGAGAGTGAACAACTTTTTGACCGTTCGAAACCGCATGGAATGCCTCATATAAATTTTTACTTTAATAAATTAAATGTCTTTCCAGAAAAAATTCTTGAAAAATCGCTTTTTTGGCCTCTTCACAGCGTATAACCTCTCAAGTTAATTTAGCAAAGTTCGAAGCTATTGCGCAAGATCATAGATGTAACTCTTTGGTTTGCATCGATTAAAAGGATGGCGATTCCTGTGGATTTATCGTTTGAGCGAAATATTCATCATGGGATGAGACATTGCGAGAATAGAGCGAGGATAAACGACTCACCGGATATGCCGTCACCGATCTCGCTCTTGATGTCAACGACGAGGGACTCGAGAACATTTTCCTTCGTCGTTTTGTGACGATTAACCGTCGCGCTGGAATCGCCATTGTCATTTCGCGGATTATCGTTGCGCTGCTCCGTGTGCTTCGAATTTCCATTCAACGCACAGAGATCCTTCGTCAGATGCTTGGTTTTCGTTTTTACCACGACGTTGCCGTTGTTAACGATCATCCCGTTATTGTTAACGTTTCCATTTCCATTGACGATAATACTGTTGTCGGCCTGTCGAAAAAGACGCGCCATCATGTCATTAGCAAAATAAAAATTGGAAAAAGGGTTTTTTTTTGCATTTCTTTAAAGTATATGGGGCATTCCATGCCGATTCGACCTGGGTCTGACCCGTCACCTCTCCGATTTGACCCACGATTTTTTATGTTATTGTACTATCTCTGAAAGGCACTTCAGAATTTTATCAGATTTTTTTGGAACGATTTGACTTCACAATATTTTTTATAAACAAAAAATTAAAGCCCAAATTTAAAAATTCGAAAAAAATCACAAAAATCATGTGTCACATATCAAACACTGTGAGCATTTAGAAAAAGTGAGCGCGCGTTTCGTTTGGCCTACAATGCGCTTTTTTTGAAAAAAAAAATCGAATCTTGGACAAAAATTCTGAAAAAAAATCTGAAAAAATTCTGGTTATTTCTACATGATGTCATGTAATTTTTTTTGCTCTTCAAGAACTGAATGGGCTATTGATTTTAATTAAAAAAAAAAAAAAATTTCGAAAAAAGCGCATTGTAGGCCAAGCGAAACGCGCGCCCACTTTTTCTGAACGCTCACAGTGTTTGATATGGAACACAGGATTTTTGTGAGCGTTTAGAAAAAGTGGGCGCGCGTTTCGTTTGGCCTACAATGCGCTTTTTTCGAAAAAAAAGTTAAAAAATAAATAAAATCAATAGCCCACTCAGTTCTTGGAGAGGAAAAAAAATTACATGACATCATGCAGAATTAACCAGAATTTGTTCAGATTTTTTTTCAGAATTTTTGTCCAAAATTCAATTTTTTTTCTCAAAAAAAAGCGCATTGTAGGCCAAACGAAACGCGCTCCCACTTTTTCTAAATGCTCACAGTGTTTGATATGTGACACATGATTTTTGTGATTTTTTTCAGATTTTTAAATTTGGGCTTTAATTTTTTGTTTATAAAAAATATTGTGAAGTCAAATCGTTCCAAAAAAATCTGAAAAAATTCTCGAGTGCCTTTCAGAGATAGTACAATAATATAAAAAATCGTGGGTCTAATCGGAGAGGTGACGGTCCAGACCCAGGTCGAATCGGCATGGAATGCCTCATATATTTTCAAAAACAGGTTGATACAATTTTGAATTAGAATTCTGAAAATTGACCGAATCACTTTATTGAGAGCAAGTAAAGCATTTTCCTCGAAAACACTTTTTTCTTTTAGTAGTTCTGAAATTTCTTAAAGTTCTGAAATTTGGCAGTCATCGATGATCCATGAATAAACTTTTCCAAAAAGAGAGTATTCGCAATTTCTTTCCAAACTTTTGTACAAAACAATTTTTAAAACTCGCGGAATGAAAAGAAAAAATGACTCGACCCGGAAACATCATTTTCGCTTTCTATTTTCGATCTCATCAACCGCCAGCAATAATAAACGTGATCTCGCAAGTCGTGAATATAAACTCGCTCGATTCTATACCAAGAAATACGGTCACTTTGGTTAATATACACGTGTCCGAGAAACGCCATTCTCAGCAGGAACAAACACACCGATATACAAATATATATGGGCGGTTTCGAGTCAACTTGTCACCTCCACCCTCTCGAATTCGATTTACAACTTTTTCTTTATTCATACTGAAACTGATGAACGCTGTATTTTTTTCCAAAAACCACCCCTAAATTCCCAAATTTGTCACCCTAGAAAAAATTCAAGCAGAAAAACCTTTTAACGAAAATAAAACTGCACCATTAGAGTCTATGGCTCAAAAATATGGATAAAGAAATTCCAGTTTTTCATTTTCCAACTGTTTCCAATTCTGTAAATTCTGGATTTCAATTTTGGGTAACATAAATTAAACGAATAAATCTAAAGGAAAAATCGACCCTTTAATCTCAGTGAGGAACCCAGAAATTTTTTTACAATCAAATCTTCTTCACGATCACACCCATTTTTTACACAAACACCCTCAAAAAATTTTGATTTCGAAGAAAAATTGCCTATTTCCAAAAACCACCTTCAAATTCCCAAATTTCGGCATTATCACTCCAGAAAAAATTATATAAGCAAAAAACCTGTTAACAAAAATAAAACTGCGCCATTAGAGTCTGTGGCTCAAAAATATGGATAATAAAAATCCAGTTTTTCATTTTCCAATTTTTTCTAATTACCTAAATCCTGGATTTCGATTTTCAGTGAAAGAAAAAATTGAAAAACGTACAAACGAATAAACGAATGAATGTACAAGAAAAATTCAGTCCTTTAATCTCAGTAAAAGCTTAGAAAAAAATTGTAAACCAAATGTGAAATTGTAAATCCAAACTGAATCCAAGGATCAAAGCTCAAGTTGACTTGGAATACTCCATACATACTCCATACTCGTATATATGGACTTGTATATATATTGGTCGTACATCGTTGAATCGTTTGGGGCGAATTACTCGCCCCAGCCCACCCCCGAGCGATAGTCTGAATATGTGACAGGGCAAGAGCCACGTACTTGTATTGAACTCACCGACGAGGTCATGCACGTCGAGGACGTGGATCGAACGACCACTATTCTGTTCTGATTGTGGTCGCTCGAGGCGAGTCCGTTCGAGACGACGGGATTGCCGGTAAGGCTCGCAACGGCGTGTGTCTCGCGGGCATTGTGGTGATGGTTGGATACCCTGGTTAACGTATTATTGGTGGTACCGGAACGACCGGTTACACCGCCGTTCGCATTGCCACCGATTGAAGTCTGTCTGATGACGAGAACGCTGCCAGCAGGCTCCAAAACCACCACCTGCCTCATCTCCCGCGTTTGTATCGTCAAGTTGAACCCTCGTACTGTCTCGGTCTCCCTTCCTCAATAGTCGTTGATCCGCTGTCCGATCAGTGGTAAACGTCCGATCCTTTTTCACGTCTTGAATGTTGATGCAGCGCCGTCCAACGTTGATCACCCAATTCCTCCCCCGCTTGGCCCTTAATCCCAGAATGCTTGCCAATTGTTCGCCGCCAGAATTCAAAGCCTCCCCCTCAGACCTCCAGATGCAACCACCCTCGACTGTACGCTGTCTTCGACGTCCGCTGATCGATCTTACGGATGACCTCTGGCTATCGTGAACTCCACCTTTTTTTTGGGGACCAAAATAAACGGGCATTATAAGGACAGATTGCTGGAAGAAATGAGGTTAAGTGTGTATTAGGCTCGAAGCGGCTCCGGCGTTCGCGAGGGAATGGATGAAGTAGCGCGATAATTGCGGTTGACCGACACAAAGCCGAACGCCGTTGCCGCTGCCACCGTTTATAAGAATCGATGGGGTCAGGCTCGCCGTATAGAAAGGATCCCTCAGAGATTCACTGTCCGTGCGGCGAAGCTGACCACCCCCCCTTTTGCCTATGCAGGCTAATCTACCAATTCCATCAAAATCTTTGATAATGTGAAGAATGTCGTTAAAAACATTTTTTTTAATGTTTAGTACGCTTTTTCTCATGAATACTTTTTTTTCGACGAAAAATCTGCGCAATTTGTAATCAACGATGAAAATTAATTTTTCTTGTTCCGAATCTACCAATTGGTTTGACGAAAAATCAAAATTTCAATGGATCTTCATCAAAAACATTTTTTCTTAATTTTAGGCTTTTATAAAAAAATCCTCACAATAGCGAAATTTTAAATGCTCATAACTTGGGAATATTGAGAAAAATTGTGAGATATTCCAGTATAGTATTGCTTTGCTTCTAAGATAAAGTACTTAAAATGGAAAAATTTATGTATGCAAAAATTTGCAACAATCGATGATCCAAATTCAAAAACCTGTCAAAAATTGAAAAATAATCGGAGTCGGATGAACCAAGCGAGGTTTTGGAGCTTGAACGATTACGAAGAGAATGAACTTCTGTCCAAGCCGGAATCCTATCTAGAAAATAAATTACAGCCATTTAAGTGAATCAATTTTTACCAAAAAGCAAGAAAAAAAAATTGTTAATTTTTTTTTGGGCCTTATATCGATTCATTTTTCCCCCCTGAACACGAATCTATCAATAGTTTTTTTTTTTTCAAAAAATCAAAATTTTCATGAATTTTCATTAAAAACCCTTTTCAATCATTTTAATTTCATTTCGGTTTAACCGATTCATTTCTTTTTCGCGCAGAGTTTGTTACTAACTTAAAGAACGCCGTTTGGTTCATTCCGATATCTCAATTTTTGTAGCAACGAGAGCAGTTTGAAATTCTGCAAAAAATTGAAAAATGATCCCAATCGGATGAACAAAGCGGGGTTTTAAAGCTTCATCGATCGCGAAGAGAACGAGTACAAACTAGAACTGAAATTTCGCGAACTCGATTATCAGCGGTTAACGATGTACAATGTTTAATAGTTAAATTCGATAAAGTATCACAAGGGGGACATAGTCGGAAGAGCCATTTTTCCGCCTGACCTAACTTGGCGCAAACTTAGTCGATTAATTCACCATTGAAATATCGTAAGTTTTAACGCCGGAACTCGCAACAGAAGTGAATTACCATATTCGAACTACTTCCTCTAGTCATTATCGTCTCGAGTCATAATTGAATCTGACTCCATAAAAGTGGGGCCAAGTCAAGACGTCAAAGGTCAGGGATCTTAGTTAAAGTGACTTGAAAGAAAGGATGCATAATTCACGCGCAGAATCATTCCTCTGTAATATGATGTCCCTTGAAAGAGCAGCATCAATTGCTGAGGAAAGATCCATCAGTATTTATACTTTGAGAGATCCACATCCACTAAGCTGTCCGGTATTTACCAAGTTGGTTCTTTTTTTTAAAGCGCCCCCTAAATTTTTAATTCATGATCTAACAAAAAATATCAGACCAAAAAAAGCTCTCAATATTAAACCTTGCCCCAAAGACGATATACTTCCAGTTTAAATAACATGGGATTTTTCCACGCTTTACATTTAATTTTTTTTCTCCGAAACGAGTAAATATATAGCAATGAGAGATACATATTTTGTAGGAAATTGAACGCTCTACAAAAAAGGTTTCTTATAATTTTTCGATAAACTCACTCCTTCAAAAGTAATTCAAGGTTAAAGTTGAACTTTGAATCTTTCAACAAATTTAAGTGATTTAGAATTTATAACATAATCAATGTTTTTATTAAGAAACCATTTAAAATCATCTAAATTAATAATAGAGCGTTTAGGAATGTCGAACTGATCATCATCACTCAATTTTAAAGCCTTAACCATATTTTGCTCAACATGAAAAGATATTTTTTGATCAAAAAACGATAAAGCCGCTGCTTCCGGACTCAAATACCATAAATAGTTGCTAAATTTTTTTTAAACTGCATCTAGCTTCAATTTAATACCATACGAGTATATTCTACGCTGTTGTACTGAAAGAAAGTTTGTGATTATATCAAATTTCATAAAAGCGTATCAAATTTTCTGAAATTCTATGGAAATTAATTAATTGTGTGACACAAATTGATAAAGTCCCAAAAATTATTTAAAATTTTTTTCAATGATTTTTTATTATAATACAGTCAGAATCAGATATTTTTCAAAATAAACAATTAATTTTTATCCAAATAATAATAATTTTGCGGTCAAAGCAAGAAAATCTGAAAAATTTCCTACAAGTTCAACTTTAACCTTGAATAACTTTTGAAGGAGTGAGTTTATCGAAAAATCATGAGAAACCTCTTTTGTAGAGCGTTCAATTTCCTAAAAAAATATGTATCTCTCATTGCTATATATTTACTTATTTCGGAGAAAAAAAATCAAATGTAAAGCGTGGGAAAATCCCATGTTATTTGAACGGGAAGTATATCGTCTTTGGGGCAAGGTTTAATATTAAGAGCTTTTTTTGGTCTGATATTTTTTGTTAGGTCATAAACCAAAAATTTGGGGGACGCCTTAAAAAATAGAACCAACTTGGTAAATAACGGACATCGCACAGACATCGTAGAGGAGCATCGACCTTCCCCAGGTGAATAGCAATGGCTACCATGAAGGTAAAAAGAGAGAGAAAGAGTGAGCACAGCGCTAACCCAAAGGCCCAGGCTTCCGGGGTCGATCCAATTTCGAGCTTCAGAAAGCTTTCTGTATTAGTCACGTGTGCGCTCGCATTGCCCGAAGATTCCAAGTTGCCAAGGGAAAAAGACGCGAACGAGTCTTTTGAGGGAGGCCAAAAAAAGAAAACGTCAGAGAGAAGTTCTCGCACAGCTTCGGCAAAGGGACAGCGTCTCCCTTTGCCGAGTTGAAATCACAGGGAGAAAGAGGGATGGTGAAAGAGATAGAAAAAAAAGGAGGAAAGAGCGGCCTCTCGGCATTTTGCGTCAAAAGAGGGTCTTTTAAATCGTTCCACTTACGACACCCGACTTGCCCCCAGCATCGGGCATCCCCCCTTAACCGTTCAATTGCTGAATACTCTCTTTGCCTCCGCTACTTTTGAATTTTTCGACCTTTTTACACAAACGCACACACACACACCACATCTATCACAACCGGATCGACTAAACAGTTTTATAACTTCAACCCCTTTTCGCCGCGCGCATCTTTCCCTCTTCAGACTTTTAGACGTGTAAACAAATTTTTTTAAGGCGATTTTTCTTGTTATCCCAAACACGCGAAAAGGAGGATAAAGGGAACACGCGACTAGCCGCGATATATATATATATATATATAAATATATATATATACAACAAAGCAACCGAATACCAGAAACTTTACGAAATATATAGGTATAACGTTTATCACATTGACATACGGCTTCGCCGAGTCGATAATTGGATTTGAAATTTAACTTGTGCCCGTGTTTCCTCGCTCATCGTGTACGTCGTTGGACACAGCTGGTTCAACGGTTATACCTGACCGAATTCGCGAAATTAATAGCCGAATAATATACCGGTTACGAATGTTTATTGATATAAAAAAACGGGGTTAATTCCGCGAAGCCGATAATTGGCAATAAAATTGTGGGACTGGTAAAAAATTATCCATATTCCGCCGTATGGAATCGTCTTTTAATTTGCTCTGCTGTGCGTTAGGTTCTATAGATGGTCTTCACGCGCAATGCTGATTGCAAAATTTGCAAATTTTATCAAAATTTTTGAGGCAAATTTTACAAAAAAAAATCTCAGAGGGAATTTCAATTGGATTAACTTGGTGTCCGCTCAAAATATCCAGCTGTAAGTGAATAATATAATAATAATAATAATAATAATAATAATAATTTAATATTGCTCGTAAAAAACTGCTTCATAAGAATGTCTAGGATAAAACTAATATTTAGATTTAGCTTTTGCTGCCGTAATTTGGTGAAGCTACTGGATATAAGAGACATCTAGCGAGGTAGTTTGTAAGTAATTATGATAATGAATAATTTGTGATTGAACTAGAATAACTGTCACAATGTTATTATGTCAATATAAGAACGAATTGAATTTTATCAGATTAATGACGTAATTGTTTTTTGTAGAGGCCATTTTTTACTTGACATTCGGGACTGTAACCATTAATTCCTATCTCACGCTGCATTTAATCCGAGACCCTTTTTTAATTAAGGTAGAAGCCCACGGTGACGGATTCAAAAAATCGATTTTTTTTTACATTTTTTGCAAGAAAAACATCTCAAAAATATACTCAAAGTTTCAAACCGAAATTAAAAATATTAGTTAATGTTAAAAATGACTAATAACTACGGTTTGGCAATCACCAGAAACTGTAAATCTCTCGAAGAAATGAAGAGAGCTTTGAGATAACTTTGAGAAAATGGAAGGATTGCTCTATGCACCAGGCATATGTAAGTATAATTTTTTTTATACAAAATCTGTTGTCAAAACTTCAAACGCGTTTTCCTCGAAGCCACGTTTTCGAAATTCCGTGAAACACTGACTAAAAACTATTGAACCAATTTAGCTAAAAATTTTACCCGTTATTTTAGACACTCATAAATACCTAACCTTTAAAATATTTAATTTTTTAATAATAAATGAATTTTTTAAAACAATTTATCAAAAAAAATCGATTTCGAAGACCTTTTTGTTCACAAGTCTGCCATTTCGTTTTTTTTCTTAAAATATGCATATTTTACGTTAGTTTATTAGAATTTAGCCTACAAAACAATAATCTCTTTGGATTTTTAGGCACTCACTCATTTATGACAGAAAGTGCCTATTGCAATCGCCTCGAAATCTGTGTCGTATGTCCGTCCAGACCCAGATCTCAGAAACCGGTGTACGGAATTCAATTTCCTTTGGAGGGTAGTTGTGTATGGTTGTAATCTCTATGCCCAAGGAGTTTAAATCCAAACGGATATTGTAAAACAAAGATTTTTGAAAAAAATTGCCATTTTTGAGCAAAAAAAGACGTTTTATGATCATATGTAGTTGAAACTTGGAATTTCTCTAACGAATTGTTCTCTAACCCACAGAATGTGTCTATATGATTGTAAACAAATGTCTGACGAAGTATGAATCCAATCAGACACTATTAAGGTTGCAATTTGGCAAAAAACATGATTTTAACCAAAAAATGCTATTTCTATCTATATGCACTTGGATCTCCGAAGTTCACGGACGAATTTTTCTCTAACTCACACGATGTCTGTATATAATTGTAAACAAATGTCCCACGAAGTATTAATCCGATCAGAGACCATTAAGTTTATAATTTTTGCAAAGAAAACACAATTTTTAACGAAAAAACAGCTATTTCTGTCCATATGCACATGGATCTCCGAAGTTCACGGACGAATTTTTCTCTAACTCACACGATGTCTGTATATGATTGTAAACAAATGTCCCACGAAGTATTAATCCAATCAGAGACCATTAAGTTTACTATTTTTGCAAAGAAAACACAATTTTTAACGAAAAAACAGCTATTTCTGTCCATATGCACATGGATCTCCGAAGTTCACGGACGAATTTTTCTCTAACTCACACGATGTCTGTATATGATTGTAAACAAATGTCCCACGGAGTATTAATCCGATCGGAGACCATTATGTTTACAATTTTTGCAAAGAAAACACAATTTTTAACGAAAAAAGGCAATTTCTGTTCATTCGCACTTGGATCTCCGAAGTTCACGGACGAATTTTTTTCTAACTTACAGAATTTCTGTATATGATTATGAACAAATGTCCCATGAAGTTTCAATCCAATTAGACACTGCTAAGTGAATAACTTTTACACAAAAACAATATTTTTAACAAAAAAAATACTACTTTTCTCACTGACAGAATTTCTATATGACTGTAAACAAGCACATTAACACTCTCACGTTTTCACGTAAAGCATAGACCGGCGCACGCGACGTCGCCACGTACGTCACGACGCCGCTACGCCACGTACAGAGAAAAGAGGAACTAAACACGACCTGAGCGCGCCAAATTCAAAACCCATATTTCGCTCTTATAAAAAGTACATGGTTCTTTTGTGTGCTTACGCTCTATTGGCAATATGGCGATCACCCACGCGTTTTAAACGTGAAAAAACAGAATCTGAGCATTGATTAATAACCGAAAGCTTTTTTTACTTATTATAAATGGACTAATAATCATTAAATGATTAAAGTGTTATGATAAATAAGCCCATCTCAAATGTCACTAATATTCTTCATTACTGCCTAATATTGTAACAATTCTGTGAATATAATCTATCAAAACATTTAAATAATATGATTGTCTAGATACTTTTATATCATATTGATTATATTCAAATCTGTCTTTTTAATTATAATTAATAGAATTTATACGACTACTCGATGTTCACAATGAATCAAAGAGTTTAAATAACGGTGTGAGTGCCTATTAAAACGTCCCTAAGGGACATGTTAACCAACATTCAAAATATATCACAAAAACAAAATATATGATTATAATATTATGAAATTGTGAGTGCCTACTAATATAATTCTTAAAATTCGGTCATTACCTTTATGAATCATTGCCCCCATTGAGAATGAAAAATGTGACTCAATATTATCAAAAACAATGTTCAATAACATAAAAACAATATAATATTTACATACCGAATAAATTAAGATAATGGTCAAGAATACGGAGCGCAAAGCCCCCCAACAAAACGTTAAGGGGGGTTTGGGGGGCGGAGCCCCCCAATAAAACGTGAGCGCTCCGCGCGACGCAACATTGTCGCGCGAAGCGCGACAATGTTGAGTAGCGCGGAGCGCGGGGGGCCTTGGGGGGCGGAGCCCCCCAACGAGTACGCGAAGCGTACTTGTTTTATTTTAGATGACTAAAATAACAATGACAATGGAAGGTTGTGTGCTTCCTCGAAACAAGTCACCTTTTTTTCGAGGACATCGCTTTGACGTACAAAATCATAAACAAATTCATGTGAAATTAAATAAACAAAATTTTCTTTGTACTCTTCAAGATACAAATAACAACATGTAAAAATTTCAAAACGATCGCATTTTATTTTGTTGTTTAAAAAAAATTAATGAAGAAACGTCGATACTTCGGTCGTCACCTTAATCTAAAATTCTATTTAATTGAATTAATTAGAAAAATTAATTGAAAGATTAGTGAAAATTTCTAATTAATTCAAAAATGTTGTTTAAAAATTATTTCCCCAAGTAATTTTACTTAAAGATTTTTCAATCGACTTTTTTGGTCAACTTACATTTTGAATATTCATTTCCAACGATTCTTATGATTCATCAAAATCGTTCCCAATATCGTTCGCTATATTTACGTTCTCGGTTTACTTTTGGAAGGAAATTGCTTTTTTTATCTTTGATCCCTGAGTGATTGTGGGAAGGGGGTTCACGAACAATGCGAATATAAAGAAGGAGGGGCACTTTCTCGCTGTATAGAATATTTCCTTGTCGGAATCAAGATGCAGCGGCCGAACTGGAGCATCAAAGACAAAGAGCCCACAGCTGCGTGGGCATTCCCGGTTTGCATACCCTGTCTCGTATATGAACAGTTGTTATGTACATATATATATATATACGTGCAGACACGTCGGTGGATGTGTCCGGAAAATGTTTGCTTCCCAGCCAAGTGCACATATACCGATGGGCCAATCGTCGTTGTGAAACTCGACCGGTCTCAACGGTTATCTCGGTTATACGTTATGGTAGCGCACATTTTCAAAACGCAAACATCACATTCACATCTCTACCAGAAAAAACAGCCAAACATGAGAATTCAAATTTTTGACCGCGCTAAAAATCGCCAAACGGACTTTTTTGGCCTGTCCTGCGTTAGAGTGATGTCCCCGGGGAGCTTCTTTCTTGAAGACTGTTTACGCGGTAGAGATGTGGTTTTGCAAGATTATTAATTAGTAGGAATTAATTCTGGGTGGTTTCCTATTGGACAGAGATATTAAAACGATTCAACACCCCTACATCCGGATATTAAAGTTAGGGACGATTCGGTAGTGTTTCATTGCGGTAGAGACAAAAATGTCCCGATAGACGCCATCCCTACAAAATGGCGATTCTTGGCAATCAGAGTGACCTATGCTGTTGCGGTTAGATCGGAGTCGGCCGGAAGACTGTATATTCAACCCTAAGTAACAGAGTACCAATGTTGGGGGTTGCTTGTATGTCAATACAAATGTGCGAGTGGAATAGCGCAGAAATCCTGGCGCAATGAATATGTAGATGAGCGCGAGAAGAATGAGCATAGGAAGAGATACGACGGGGGTGTTTGTGAAAAAATTTATTTCAAATTGAATAACGCCACACGAGCCGAAAGCGTCCCTTGTAACGCGTCCAATGAGACCCTGCCAATTCGTGTAACGCAGAGACAAAGAAGAAAAGAGGGAGAGGGCAGTAGAAGTTGCAGCGAGAGGAACGAACCATCGCGGGACAAGATCTCGTATAGAACGGAGAAAGGACATATTTATAACGTTGCTCCGGAAGACTGGCTTCAATCCCACGGGAATACCCGACTGAGGAGATAAATGCCGGTGATAAGAATTTGACGATAAGAGCATTGAGTAAAGAATTTACAAACTGAACGAGGGTGGCGGACTAATTTCGAGGAGCAACGACAAAGAAACACGAGGAGTCATAATTTTTGCACGACAGTGCATGAAAAATTGTTGGCCATAATTCTAGATATTGCAATCGGAAATGACGAGGGAAATCAGATTTTTCAAAACAATCAGTTATTCAAAAATAACCACAAAGTTTAGGAATTGATGAATAATTAATTAACCCTCGCTGGTCACACCTCAAAATAATTCCAAGTTGGGTTTCACACCGGGTCAATTTGACCCGACCGGCTTTTTGGATGGTTGTCAAAGGTTTATTGATTGGATTGATTTTAATTCATCGGACGTCTCGTCATTTCTAGGTTGGAGTGGCGCAAAACTATATTGAACATACCGATTAATTTTTTTTTTTATATCTATAAAAGCACAGGCTCTGAGAGACAGCGATGCTCTTCTGCCCTGTGTTTTCACCGTCGAATCGTTTAGTTAACGCGAACGATCGTAACCGAATTGAAACGTAGATCGTGGGAAATGTTGGAACGGTGGACAGCGAGGGACAAAGATAGAAAAAGAGAAAAACAGAGAGCGATTTGATTGTGACTCGCCGGACAGGTACATATTCGCAGGCAGATAACTTCATTGACTCCGAGAGAGAGTATAAACGGCGAGTCCGAGGGTTGGACAGGTCGAAACGGCCCAATTCATTTTGTGTCGAGGGGTTTTAGCATGCCCGAGAGCATATGTGGCACAACGATTTATACGGTAAGCGACGTATTTTCGATGTGCAGGTGTGGGTGCGTTTTAACGATTCAACGATCAGTCTCGCGAATGAACACGGGTCGATTTTTTCCGACCCAACAAAACGCAAAATATGTTCGAGAGATTTACCAGCCACGGAGAAACGAAATTTCTTGTACTTAAAAGATCCTGAAATTTGCAGAAAGATGTTTTTTTTTTCAAAAGTATTAATTTTTTAACTGTGGTAAAAAAAAAAAATTTCTACCTTTAAGTTAAGTAAAGTGGAGAAATCATGTAATTTTTACTGGTCAAAATTACAAAATTACATGATTGCTCAACTTTACTTAACTTAGAGGTAAACAAAAAAAAATCTACCAAAGTTCAAAAATTAATATTGTCGAAAAAATATTTCCGTACTTCGTGATACAATAAAAATCTTTAAAAAATCAGCAAAATTTGGCATGCCATAAATAATTATCAATAATAATATTGCCCAAAAGTGATCAACAAATTGTTTAAACACATGGATATTGAACCATTTTTCCATAGGTTCTTTTTTTTCTTAAACAAACCGAATGTTTAAATTTTTCTGAACGCACATTAATTTTTTCAGAATTTATTCTCTATTTTGAAATATTATTCAAAAAATTCTGAAATACACAAAAAACTGCCAATTTTGTATATTTTTTTGCATACAGGTTTATCATCGGCTTTAAAAAGTTTTAAAGACACTAGGCCCAAAAATACATAAAAATACAGTCGTTCTAAAAATTTCAAAACGGGAATTTCAAAATAGAGAGAACATTCTGAAAAAATTTATATATGTTCAGAAAAATTAACGCATTCGATTCGTTTAAGAAAAAAAAAAGCACTTGTGGGAAAATTTTTGAATAATTATTTGTTTAAACAATTGATTAATAACTTTGAGGCAATATTATTATTGATAATTGTTGTTTATGGTATGACAAATGGTGCTGAATTTTTTCAGATCTTTATTCTATCACGAAGTACGGAAATTTCAATCAGATATAATTTTTGACCGGGACTGTATAGGCAAAATTTTGAAATTTTGAAAAAATCATTTTTTTTTTGCATATTTCAAAGTTTACACCTTTAAGAATATATCCTCGTAAGGAAAATTTTTAAATTCCAATAATTTACAGAGTTATAACTATTCTAGTGACGCAACGGCCGTCACGTCGAAGCAAATCGGGCGTTTTCCTCAAAACTACTTTTCTCAACACGGCTGACATGATATTTCCAGTTCTACTCAACTGATTTACATCAAATTTTCTACCAATCTTCAATGTATAATTTTTTTTTTCTTTACTGTCCTAATTTTTATTTTTTTTACTGTCGTAAAAAAAATTTCGTACAATTCGTATAATTTAATTTCGTATAATTCGTATAATTTTTAATTTTGTTATTATCGTAATTTTCATTTTTTTTTACCATCGTAAAAAAAAACTATGAGAAAATAAATTGAAAAGGGCTTTTTTTGTTCAAACGGCCTCCATTTTGCCAAAAAAAAAACAAATTTTTCAGTTTTCTTTAAGGTAGGGAATATAACGACATTCTTACTAATTAAGAATCTTTTTTTTTTATTTTGTATCGAATGACTCGAAAGGTTGTAATCGTGTGAACCAGCACACCTCTTTTTTCACCCCCAACTTTACCAGCTTAACTTTGTAAATTTTTTTTCTCGATAATTTTTTTGTTCATTGACAAAATATTAATGAATATGTTGTGAAAGAAAGAATGGTAAAAATATGTTATGTTTTTTTTTTATCGAACTCGACAAAACGCTCACAATATACGTCTCTAGACCAGAACATCGCCTTAAGGACAAAATAATTGCGGTTGATTCATTCGTTCCATCGTCGACAGATTTGAATGTTTTTGTTTGTTGTTTTATTCCCAAGCCCGATAAAGCATAACGAAGGATTCCGTGAATGGCGGAAAGGCTATCGCGACGAGTTATTTCACGGTTTTTTATCGGTACCGTTTACGAATATGAAAGCTCCCGAAGAATTATATTCGAGTGTACAAAGAAGAGAATACGAGGCGCTATAACGATAAATAGAAAGGGCACGGAGTGTCGGAGTTGTCGTGAACGAGCTGCAAACACGCGAGCATATCGCAACCACAAAATATATATGAGAAATACGGATATATTATAGTTATATATTTATATATGGGGCGTTCCAACCCAAATCGGACAGTTTGAAATTTTTTTTTTTTATTACCTCAATTTTTTAATATTTTTGAGTACCCATCAAAAGACCCTTCCTGTTGAATTTTGAGATTTTTTTGATTACCCGTTCAAAAGACATTGAATTAACAAAAAAAACCGCCCTTTTTTTTTTGTATTTTGGTCATAACTTCTTTAATAATGATCCAAATTAAAAATTTATTTTTTCAAAAGTTTTCTTTTTTATGGCCTTTTGGGAAAAAAATACAACAAAAATATTCGACGCGTTTTTGAATGAGTTTTTTGAGTTTCAAACTTTAAATCGCGTTTTTAAAAGTGAATGTAATTTTTGATTTTTTTTATAAATGTTTTGTTTCAAACTTCTATCTATTCAACAATTTTTAAGACTAGTCTGATCGTGGGACCTCAATAACTACTATTTTTGTTCGATTTTTGAAAATTAAAAAGTTTTTTTTTTTTAATAAATTATTATGAATACCAATTTTTGTTACTGTATAGTACTTTTTAAATCATTTTGAATTAATTTGGACACTTTTTCATTGTTAACAGATTTTTTTAATTAATAATTGATCGATGGGCAAATAACAACAGTTCAAGAATTGTGTGAGTGGGCATTGAACCTAAATAGTCTACCGAATATTGCTGTTAAATTTTCACATGAGAAACATTATTCCGATGTCACAGGGGGACACAAAAATTTCATTCAATTATTCCGATGAGCAACGGAAACGTATTGGCAAAGAAATATTCAAATTCAGGAAATAATCATATACGTAAGGTTTTCAAAAAAATACGTGAATACATAAAAACTGTTGTTATTATTGTTCATAAACAGACTTAACGATTAATTATTAATTTTAAGAACCTGTTGACAATAAAAAAGTGTAAAAATAAATTCTGAATATTGAAAAAAGTACTATACAGTAACAAAAATTGGTATTCATAATAATTTATAAAAAAATTTAAATTTTCAAAAATCGAAAAAAATAGTAGTTATGGAAATCCCACGATCGGACTAGTCTTAAAAATTGTTGAATTCATAGATGTTTTTAGAGCGAATTTTTTTTTTTTAATCAAAAATGACACTCACTTTTAAAAACGCGATTTAAAGTTTAAAACTCAAAAAACTCATTCAAAAACTCGTCGAATATTTTTGTTGTATTTTTTTCTGAAAAAGCCATGAAGAACAAAAATGGTAAAAAAAAAACTTTTAATTTGGATCATTATCAATGAAGTTATGACCAAAATACCAAAAAAAAGAGTGGTTTTTTTGATAATTTAATATCTTTTGAACGGTTAATCAAAAAAATCTCAAAATTTAACAGGAGGGGTCTTTTGATGGGTACTAAAAAATATAAAAAAATTGAGGAAATAAAAAAAACAGTTTTTCAAACTGTCCGATTTGAGATGGAACGCCCCATATATATGTGTGTGTTTGTGGGGTTGGATGTTCATGAGAAACCATCAAGAAGTTGGAAGAAAAATTTGATCGGGGTTGCCCACTCGCGAGAGCTCACAAGTGGCCCGAGTACCGAATATGACACGTGAGACATAGTTATTCATCGGTCGTACGCGATGTTCTCGGCCCCCAAAAATTTATTCATGTATTCACGACCCCCGCCATCCCCAAGAGTAATCCTGATGTCGCCCCAAGTTCCTGTTCTCCGTCTCACCCTCTTTCTCTCCGCGTCAACTTTTCACGATCTCTGTTTATTTTAGGCAACGAACTCTTCCTATTTTTCTTTCTCCTAATGATTTTGCATGATCGTTTGCAACACCCAAAAATTCAACTTTTTTTTTCTTTATCAATTGCTAATCTATTTCAAACTGCATTGAGGAATTTGATGGAGAAATTAATTTTACTGGTTCATTAAAATTAGTTTCTTTTTAATTGAACAGGATTTATTTAAATTGAGACGGATCTAATTAAATCTAAAAAACAATCATTAGGGCTTTTGAAAAAAAAAATTTTTTTTTGTTCAAACGAAACTTTGAGGTGATAAAGACGATTTCCTACAGTGAAAGAATTTTTAGAAAATTAAAAAATATATATTTTTTTACTTTCTATTAATAAACAATCGATTTATTTTTTCAAAAGTGTACCATTTCTACAAAATTTAATTTAAAAAAAAAACCTACGTAGTTCCATAACCAGTGGTATGTAGATTAGATTTTTTTGGTTTTTTGTTGCAGGTCTTGAATCCATCCTCCCGTTAATGAGTTTCAAAAAAAGGCGACTCCAAAGATTGGCTCTATCGGCGCCATTTTGTATCGAAGAGATAATTGAAAAAAAAAATCATAGCTCAATATCTTTTCAATTGACTCTCTAAAAAGAATTCCCGTTCATTTTTCCATACTCCCAAAATAAATTGTCAAAATTAGAACTTTTTGGGATCACTAGAGTGCATTTATTGGCCCTTAAAATAATTTTTATTTAATTCAAATAGACCCTTTATCGCAGTGACACGCGAGGAAATACGTTTGACTGTTCGACTTGGCGCCACCCGCGATTCACCCCAGGCTGACAGGGTCGCGTTTTCTCTCTCCCTCTCCCTCTCCCTCTCCCTCTCGCTCTTTGGAAAGATCTGACCCAGTTTTGCTTGGTAAACGCTGAGCAAAGGCCCGAAGGCATTTTGGAAAACGATTGGTCACGTATCGCGAAACGCTACCGCGTATCTTAAGGGGTTATACGCAGTCAGGATTTTCAAAAAATCGATTTTTTTCATTTCATTTTCATAATGTTCATATATTTAAGTATATACGCAGAAAATTTTATGACAATCCGACAAATATTTTCGAAATTATATTTGTTAATCCGTAATGACTATGAGGAAAGTGCTTTTGAAACTTTGAACGCGTTTTTCTCAAAAACGTGATTTTGAAGTTGGTGAGCAAGATTTCTCGAAAACGACGTAACCGATCAGTCTCAACTTTTGACACATGTTTTATAAATATATTTTTTAGTAATTTATCGAAAGTTTTTTTTACCGATAGATATTTTCCATTTAGTAAACAATTTAAGGCAAAAATTTTCATCAAAAATCGATTTTTTTTTTTTGAAAAGCGGCCACTGTTAAATATTATTAATTTGCTTATTCCTTCGATCAGATAACAGATTATACCTTATATTAAGGAAATCTTTTTTATTTTCGCTTCCTCATAAAGGAAGCTTTATTTTTTATTTTGGATGATCCAATCCAAAGATAGACACCTCTTTCCAGAAAAAAATCTTGGAAAATCGCTTTTTTCGACCTCCTGCGTGTAATAAATTAGCTTTGCTTGGAATCCTTGGACTTAGAAAAAATACGACAAATTTATGATTGTGAATTTATTGGAGTAAATTCGTTTCTTTCTGAAGCCTTTAATCCAGATCCACTTTAGCATAGTTTCCCCATTGAAGTGTGTGCAAACAATTTCTGAAATCTCATAGAACTTTATTGATTTGATCCCAAGGACAGGCTTAAGCGGGCTCGTCGTCTCAGCGCTGACACTTATATATGAGATATTCCCGCTCAACAGGACCTCCTTTTAGGCCGACCTCTTTCGATTTTCTTGAAACTCGAGTATGTTTTAGTGTTGCCTGAAAGTATATTGTACACCAATTTTCAGATCTCTAACTATAATACTCTTTGGAATACATCAAAAGTTATATTTCAAACTTTTTGCGTATTCAGCGCTTCGGAGCTTTGGCACGGCGCGAAATAAAATCGAAAAAATTCTTTGACAATAACTTTCAATCGGAAATTTCCTGCGCTTTTCGAAAAAAATATCAGCAATTCCGAAAAAAAACGAATTCATTTGAATTTCGGCCAAAAACCGAAAAAATGGATTTACAAAAAATGAGCATAATTTAATTCAGCGGGACAATTTTTTTCATGTTTTGTATATATCTGAGAAGTCACGATATAAATTTCAAGTTGGAACTCGCATCCGTTTACTTTAATGCCAAGTCTTTTAGTAGGATAAAAAATTTTAAATACTGTATTGTTCGTATTCAACAGTTCTCTGATATATTATATAGTTTTTTTAACGAATGTCGAATTTGATAAATTTATTAAATTCAAAATTCAATAAATTTGATTTAATAAATTTAATTTAATAAATTTAATTCAATTAATTTAATAAATTTACTTAATTCAAAATTCGTTAAAAAAAACGCTGTATAATACATCAGGGCACTGTTGAATACGAAAAACACGATATTTAAGAATTTTTATCCTACTAAAAGGATTGGCATTAGTAAACGGATGTAAGTTCCAACTTGAAATTTATATCGTGACTTCTCAGATATATACAAAACATGAAAAAAATTGTTCCACCGAATTAAATTATGCTCTTTTTTTGCAAATCAATTTTTTCGGTTTTTGGCGGAAATTTAAATGAATTAATTTTTTTTCGGAATAGCTGATATTTTTTTCGAAAAGCGCAGGAAATTTCCGATCGAAAGCTAACGTCAAAGAATTTTTTCGATTTTATTTCGCGCCGTGCCAAAGCTCCGAAGCGCTGAATACGCAAAAAGTTTGAAATATAACTTTTGGTGTATTCCAAAGAGTATTACAGTTAGAGATCTGAAAATTGGTGTACAATATACTTTCAGGCAACACTAAAACATACTCGAGTTTCAAGAAAATCGAAAGAGGTCGGCCTAAAGGGGGTCCCGTTGAGCGGGAATACCTCATATATTCTTGACATTGTCTTAGTGGGATCAACCCCCTTTCCACCCTCTTGCTCGTGCATCTGGCGTTCTCATCACGCCGATCGATTTGCATCTAACAAATTTTGATGTTTCCATAAATAAACCCGGATACAATGTGCATCTCGCCCATGTTCGAGTTGGTAAACTAAATATATATGACATAGTCGGGGGCGACGTATTGCTGGGAAGTTTACAAGTGTCTAAAATTGGTCTAAAAGTTGCAAAAAAAATTTACCACTGATTACTAATTCCTATCTTTTTTTTTGTAATTGACTTTGGGACGAATTGTTGCGTTATTTCATCTGACAAAAAAAAAGGAAAAGGCGACAAACACAGACGGTGAGTTTGACGTCACGTATGACCCTTTTTTTTTTGTTCTTAATCAAGCCAACAAAATTATATACTCCAGGTCACGTATATTCGTGATGATTCAATTGCCTCATTCGCACGAGAAACGCAGTTCCCACGTAATTGTTCGCACAATTCTTGTTTGCCGAATAGAAAACAAAAAAATTCTACGATCACGTTTGTGAGAAACATTCGGTTGAATGTTAAAATATTTTGGGGGTGATTTTGACGATACGGGCGAATTGGTAATATTGGAATAATGTTTGGGCTCCGGAAAAACGTCAACGAAATCGGACAGGGCCAAAGATTTAGCCCGGAAATTTGATCGGAGCTACACCTCATCGAGTTAATATATATGTATATATTGAGCATTTTCTCTCTCTCTGCAGCGATATAATTTAATGCTACATTTGAAATTTCTGTTGGCATCGAAAATTCATGGATGTATATTCATGTACAAACTATATTCATCCATATGATACATTCTGTACAGAGGAAGAAAACCGCTTTGAAAATTTAAAAAAAAAATTTGCATCACTCATTAAAATATGTATTTTTAAATAAATGTGAGAGAAATTTGAAATCAAAATTTTAAGAATTGCAGAGTTGCAATTACGTTACTCAAAATGACTTGTTTCGATCTTGTTCCATTGAATTTTTGAAAACTTAGGAACCAATTTTCCATCTATTTTTTTTCAAATATTTGTAATCATAGTGGCTAAGTCTGTGCGAAACTGATTTATAAAATTTTGATAATTACTGTTTTCAAAACCCGCTTGAAGAAAACATAGGGCGGGAAATGTGAAAAAAAAAATTTCCATTCGTCGCCATTTTGTAAATAATGAAAGAAAAAAAACGATTGTGCAGCTAGATTTGTACTATGATATAGATTATCAAATTGTCATTGTATAGATATTGATATTTTATTAAATTTTCAGATAACCCTTTTTAAGATAATAAGGTTAAGATACTGACCTACCCTAAGATAATATCTATATCTCTGCTAATTTTTAACATTTTTCAATAAAAATTGCCCTTATATTATTTGAATGTCTATTTTACAAAATAACAATAACCCGATCATTTAGAAATTAATTATCTGTGAATAAAAATCAAACTTTGAGACTCCTTCCAGCCCCTTTCCCTCTTAAAATTCACAGAAATAAAACTCCTCTTTGTGAATTCGTTCATAATTTTTTCATATTATCGATTACCTATTGGGAATAAAATAAATTTCGGCATATTTTCATAAAAATTGTAGAATAAATATCATTTTACAACATAACAAAAATTGTCCGTCGGGATTTAACCCATACTTGACACACTGGAGTACAAAACACCCCACGCCTAAATTTCCTTAATTTTAAGTACCTGAATTTAAAAAATTGGGACCTACAGCGACAATGTATAGTGCGAAAATTTTGTACAAATTTTTTTCCTACTGCATTGTTTTACCACTACTATTTTTTTTTCTTGTAGTGCTCTGTATATTAAGCAAATTCAGATAAATTTTTAACAATTTTTATCGAAAAATAAAAAAGTTATGATTTTTTTTCGTAAAAGTTGTCATTTTTTCAGTTTTTTTGGATAATTAAATTTTTTTATCATATTCAACTTCTATATTTGACTATAAATCGCGTATAAATTTGGGAAGTAAGCTCTGAAGTACTAAAAAAAAGTTGCAAGTTAGAATGTTAAGTGGTATATTTTTTATAAGAATTTTTTCGCTGGGGTACAAACGACCCCAGTGTGTCAAGTACGTTATTTTACGGAAGTGTGCCAAGGGTTAAAAAATCAGCCAAGATAATCAGATGGGGAAAATTCTTACATATTTTCAAAAAAAATTCTTACAGAATTTCAAATTATGTTTGTCGAAAAGGCAAACGTTTTTAATGGTTCAATGGAACATTATGTGGAAAACGTGCGAGACAAAAACGTGTGTGAAGCAGATCGAGTGAGCAAAATTATAAATAATTAATGTAAATCGACAAACTCGGCTCTGAGAGCGCAATCGATTTTTCGTAAAATGCCCCGTGTACATTTATATGTATAATTGGACATGAAAATAGGTGGCTGTATCGTTCGTAATATCTGAATGCAACGACAATCCTCAAAGGCTATTATTACCAGCGACATGTGCGACGAAATGCACATAGTAGAATATAATTTCGTTATAGAAGAGACTCGACACGCGTGTCTGATATCACGCTCGCGCCAGTATTAACGCAATCTCGTCGGATTATTATTATTATTATTATTATTATTATTATTATTATTATTATTATTGTTGTTATTATTATTATTATTATTATTATCATCATCATCATCTTTTTCAATTTTTCCATCTATTCCTCTTTCTTCCTAGTCTCGAATT
Organism: Alloplasta piceator; assembly: GCA_946863875.1. NCBI lineage: Eukaryota > Metazoa > Arthropoda > Insecta > Hymenoptera > Ichneumonidae > Alloplasta > Alloplasta piceator. Next base: position 3,982,405 of record OX333077.1, on the reverse strand, counting down.
CAAATATTATCCTGGGCCTCTGACCGAGCGTTTGTAATCCATGAAAAATGCATTCGAAAGAGTGGCATCTGAATTTGCTCAAATGGAGAAAGAGAGCGCGATAAACCGCGAGCCAGAGAGACTTGTTTGATCAATTTCGCGTTCAGGCTGAAATAAACGTGGCACACGCTACGGTTTCGTGATCGTATGAAGTTCGAGACCCCTCTTTCTCTCTCTTTCTCTCTTTCGCCAGTCTTTTCTCCTATTATATGTATGCATCAAAATTCTCTCTCACTATTCCTTTCTCTCTCTCTTTCTCTCCGCTACAGAGTTTTCGACGCCCTAAACAAATCGAACAGTCGAGAAAACTGTCGTTGCTTTTTTTTTTTCAATTTTTAATTCTCTCCAGCACGAAATGCAATTCTGCAAAATCCAAAAACACAGTTTTTCTTAAATGGAGATTTATGACAATATTGCGTTTTTGGTGCAACTATTTATAGATTAAGAAGAGCTTAAGAATTGACTTGAAATGAGGGTTGGTAAAGAAATGAATTATTCCGAGGAATTGTAATTAGAACGGCAATTAATTAACTCATAAAACCCATAAAACATCGAGCTTTTAGTATAATTGTTTAAGGATTGAGAATTAATTGAGGAATCACTCAGAATAATTGTCAGTAAAAGAAAATTCAATTATTTCGTATCATTGTAATTAGTTCGGCAATCGCAGCCGATTTTTTATGAAAATTTATAAAGATATTGAGTTTTTAGTGTAATTATTGATAAATCAACAATTAATTGAGGAATCACTCAAAATATAATTATGAGTAAACAAAAATCAATTATATAGAGTAACTGTAATTTGAATGGCAATGAATTGCACGGGATTTTTTATGCAAATTCATAAAAATATTGAGTTTCTTGTGCAATTAATTATAAATGAGAAAGTAATTAAGAGATCATTCAAATTAGTTGTTAGTAAAAAACATTAATTATTCCGAGTTATTGTACATTGAACGGCAATGATTTGCACGGGATTTTTTGTGAATATTCATAAAAATATTATGATTTTTGTGCAATTAATTATAAATAAAAAATTAATTAAGGAATCACTCAAATTAGTTGTTAGTAGAAAACATCAATTATTCCGAGTTATCGTAAATTAAACTGCAATTAATCGCACGAGATTTTTTGTGAGAATTCATAAAAATATTGAGTGTTTAGTGCAATTATTTATGAAATCAATAATTAATTGAGGAATCACTCAAAATACCTGTTGATAAAAAAAATTCAATCATTTTGAGTAATTGTATAATTAGATGAGCAATTGTTATCGATTTCTTATGAAAATTCATAAAATTATTGAGTTTTTGGTGCAATAATTTATAAATTTAAAATTAATTGAGGAGTCACTAGCAATAATTGTGAGCAAAAAAAATGCAATTATTCCGAGTAGTTGAAATTTGAACGACAATGAATTGCACGGAATTTTTAATGCAAATTCATAAAAATATGGAGTTTTTGGTGTAATTATTTATAAATCAAGAATTGATCAACAAATCACTCAAAATAATTGTTACTGAAAAAAAATTCAATTATTCCGAGTAATTGTAATCAGAACGGCAATTAACTGCACGAGTAATATTCATTGCCGATTTTTTTTACTAATGCATGGCCCAACTAAAGATACTCGTGTAGTCGAATTAGGTGCAGATATATGGAACTCACGCTTGCGAAAGTCAAACGGTTACCAGGGGTTTCTTCAAGCTACCGGATTATGAACAGGCTTCTAAGTAAATTACAGATCACGTATAACATTTCTTTTTTACCAACCTTTCGATATTAGAGTGAAAAAAAGATGGGAGCTTTCTATCCAACACAAACAATTCTGCAAAGGTTGATGCAAGCTTAAAATTTTTTTTGCATCAATACCGCGAATTACATGATATATTTTACTACACATTGCTATAATTACAACGATATATCCTCAATAAACCCCAATAATTACAACGATATATTCCGCTATAATAATAAAAAATTGTATTGCAAGTATAATTTTAAATTTCTTCGACTCTGAACGGGGAAAAAATGCAACAATGGACAATTTTTTTTCTCATCCCTCGACTCGTGAATGGGGTTGATTTCACCCCCGATTCCGAGTTCAAGAATTAATTGAATAATCCACAAACTCTCGTGATCGAGGCGAGATTATGGAAAATTAAAAAAAGGGAAAAGAGTGTTTCCATCGCGATTACAGGTACAATGTAAGCGATACTTGTTGCTGATAAGAAACCGCGGTGCTTTTTCCCCCCGACCTTCGTTACATCACGGGACAAGGGGGTTGTTGATCGTGCGTTCTCGACTTGTAAATTAACAAACTCGTAACGTAAATGGTCCGAAGGGCAAAAAGGTAGAGAAGGGCGGGAAAAAGTGAGAAACAATGTAAAAAAAGTGGCTCGCTAGCTCCATCAACGTTTTCAACCCCTTTATCTCCCCCAACCCCTTTCGCACCGCCGCAACCCAAAAGCAATTTCTTCGGCTTTTTTCCTCCCCCTTTCGCTCCTCTTCTCTCTCACATTTATTGCCTACACGACGTGGGTGTCGAATTCACCTTGACAAGCCTCGATGGAAACTGAGGCGATGAGCCACTCTGATAAGAGAAAACTAGAGCATTGTTGTAAATGACAGAAGAAGTTGTGAATAACAGGAGTTAACAATTTTGATGGACATTCTTCAATATTTGAGAGACCAAGATTCGTCGAATAATCGTAGTTTCGGACATTCAAATGAACGAAAAAGCCGAAGAAATGTTTGTTTAACGGAAAATTTGAAGAGCTTGCAGGTATTTGCTTAAACCGATTCGGTTATCATGGGTCGCTGGAGACCCGAGCTATTTTCTGCCAATTCCTGAATGTTTATGACGAAAAATAAAATATTTGTTTACATTTTTTTGCAATCTTCATGGTGCGTCCTTAAAGCATAAGTGTTCAAGAGGGTTCAGGAATTTTATTCGATTTTTTAATTGCAAATTACGTGCTCTAACATGTCTCGGGTCTTCAGCGACCCACGATAACCTGACAAGATGCCGAAAAGAACGATAACCCGATTGGGTTAATAATAACGTCAAAAACTCGATGATATTTGAAGAATTATTTCCAAAATACTAACAGTCTTAAAATTATTCTGTAAATGATTAAATTTGTCGATTCGAACGTTCGGAACTTCAAGTCCATGAATAATGGACAGTCCTCAAGGGTGAAAATTCGTTTTTCAACGGGACACAATATTTTAAGCATTTTTTTTTACTTTAATTCAAATGAGGGAAGAATTTTTTACAAACTTCTCGAGTTTCCGTGTAAAATTTTATGAGCAATGGCAATTTTTATAAGGATTTTCCAAACTCAAGCAATTGGATAAATAATTTTTTTTTTTTCATTATTTAAGTATTTAAAGATTCAAGCAAATCGACAATGTAAATAGCTCCACCGTGTAATGCCTCAAAGCCGGTGTCCTGACATGTCCGAACAAAACAGACAATTTTAAAAACAACTTCAAACTACTTTTTAAATTCCTGTCTCTATATATAAATATGTTCGCTTTTCTCATATAATTTGCTCCGATATCACATGGCCCTCTCGAGACCCGTATGACTAAAAATAGCTCTACCCATAAAAAAAAAAACAAAAATCCCTGGGCAAAAAAAGCCACGAAACAAGTCTCAAAAAAAAAAAAAAGAATTCCAACAAAATCGTAGAGCTCGACATTTCGACGAATCTTTCACTTTTGAAAAAAAAAGTAAACAAGTGAGAAATAGCGTATAGACGTTTTTTTCCGGAACAAATTTTACAAATTTTACAGCTCACTCAAGGTCGTCAAAAAAAAAAAAAAAAAAAGAAACCGTTTAAGGAAAATAAACGAAAGATTTTGACGAAGGATTTTGGGCTTTTGATTTTTTTAAATTTCAATTCTTCGTCCTGCTCGTACTCACGTTTTTTTCCCCCCCGAATGACAGGAGGACCGTGCCAACGAGGCTCATTTTTCCAATGTAAATATTACGTTTTTTTTTTGCTTCGTTTCTTTCCCGACTCTTTTTTTCCGTTTTTTGTTTCTTTTTCCTTATTCTCGCACACAAACTTCTCGGTTGTAAGCAAAACGAGGAAGAAAAAAAATACACATACACACGCACGCACACACACACACACACTCTAACACTGTGTCATGATAGCGTCGCGATTGTCACGATAAGGAGAATTTTAGCGCGCGAATTTTTCGTCACAACGTTCTTTATTTTTCTTCACGTCGTGAAAAACGTCGCTGAACGCGTACTTGCGATCCCGTACGATTATCGGAATCCATGACAGATGGGAAGGAACACACATGAACGCACACAAACACAAATGGGAGGCTAGAATACACACGGGAACACGCACACAAAAAAGGTTTGCGATCGCATGCGCTTTGAGCGCGCAGCAGAAGCCCTGCTCCGAAATTTCGATCATAGACCAACCGAATACGAGACTGGACGAGAAAATCTATAATTATCATTTTTTTCCTCCCTTTTTTATTGCCCAATGACTCCTTAATTACAATAAAAATTCGAAAACTGAATCAGAGCAGAAACACTGTAACGATAAAATCAAGCTCATTGGAAAATAAACGAAAAATCATTCGGAATAGAAGACCCTATGTATAAGCACAGTGGAAAAAAAAGAATTTTAAACTACTTGACCCCCCAGCCAGAAAACTGAGCTTTTTAGCTCTCAGTCTCTCAAATTGATATTTTTAATTCATATCTTTTGATTCTCATTTGACAGTCTCAAATCCAAACATTGTGAAATTAAACTACTCAACGCGTGTCTTGCGAGTAGATCAAATGATGAAAAAAAAGCGAACCTGGCGGACGAACGGGGAACCTCCGATCGCAACGACGAGAAAACATCTCCGTCGGTAAGGAAGAAATCGCTCTAATCGCTTCATAAAAACTATTTTCCCAACGGCGTTTCTTATTTTGGCATTCCTGACTATTTTCCTAGAAGTCCTTCACAATTGTTGCCCCCACTGAACTGCCCCAGTCTGTTGATCATCGTCGTTACAGTGATGGCAACTTGGGGGTTCTAACCCAAACTTAGGGGAAATTCTTTGGAAAAAGGGATTTTTGGAGGGACATTTCTTAAGGGTATTTTCTACGGGGACATTTTTTAAGGGTATTTTTTAGGGAAAAAATAACTAATTTTTGGACTCCAAATTTCTATTCTCTATGTTTCTATTCTCCATGGTCTCTAATCTACAGTATTTATCAGTATTCATGCATCTGTTGTTTACAACGGTTAAATAATTTATCTTTGAATATTCTTTGAATATTTTCATTTCATTTGATTTTTATAACAATGGAAGAAAAAATGCTGAAAATGGCTATATTAAATATTTCGATTTCTAATGCGAGTGAAGAACGCGCGTTTTCAATTGACGGTGTTTCCAAAAACAAACTGAGGAATAAGTTGTCACTAGAACTGTTGCAAAGTTTAATGATGGTTAGATTCAGCTTACAAAAAAACTGCGGTTCGTGTGTAAGTTTTACTCCATCTTCTAGTATGCTAAAAATGTTTTATGTGAAAATATACGACTTCAAAAATAACACGAACGAAGACCAAGAAGCTAACAAGTTCTTTGCAATTGTTGACAAGTTAGGAATCAACATTTTGTAAATATTTATAAATATATCTAAAATAAATAATCTAAATATTTATAAATAGTTATCCATGTACTGACACCTAAAGAATGAATAAGTTAATTTTCTATAGATCTTATGTACTACTTTTAATAGAACGTTATTCAAAACTTTTTTATTTGAAAAAAATGTATGCAAGTAAGAATTAAAGAGATGTGAAAAAAATTGGAATATTTCATCAAATTGTTCATTTAATTAATCAATTATGCTGAGCAATGAAATATTACGAAATGAAATTGTATGAATTGATTAAAAATGTTATCACCTTTCAATTTAGGGAATTTTAGTTTGAATTTAGGGGATTTTAAAATAGGCTTGGGGGGAAAATTTTCGACCAGTTGGCATCACTTTCGTCGAAATGTGCCGCATGGAAATGCAGCAGAAGAAGAAACTACCAGAGCCAGACTCAACCAGAGAAATATAGAAGAAAACTCAGAGGAAGTCTCACTGATCAACATCCGACGACGTGATTAAAAATCTTGTCATTTTAATGTACGATTTCGGTGCTGTTATTCTGTGAAGACAATTATTTATGTCATTCTGTCTGACTTAACCTAGAAAGCCATAACCTTGAAAGTCATCGCCTACTACATCAATAGCTTTACAAATATTTATCGTTTTCAGGCGGTTCCAGAATATTTTGAGAGTATGCAAAATACGATCGATCATCACGAGACACTTTGGGAACCGAGAAACATTATCGATTGCCCTCAAAGTCACAAACACGCAGTTGTCGTGCTAAACAGAACGATTCATTTGGCTAAAGATATTTTATTACCACTATGGGAAAAAGGTTTGTACTCGATTGATCGGTAGAATTTAAAAATTCATTCATTCGGTTGAGCAGAAATTGAGCCGATTAGTTTTTTAGTGAAATTGATTATAAAAATAGTATGGAAATGGATCAAGTAGGTTTTAATTAAGGGTCAGAGTCAAAACCTTAAGAAAAGACTCAATCGCCCAACCTTATTGACTTCTGCAAAATTTTTTTAGAAGAATTGTGCAAATTAAACATTTGCACAATGGTTCCTCACCATTTATTAATATTTTTAACAATTGCTACGAGCAAGCTTGCCCATTATAGGCTTTCTCTGTGGGAATTTTTTTTCCTGACACAAATTGAATGAAACTCAATAGCTTATTACGAAAACATTGGATAAAATGCCATGACTCATTATCAAAAGAATGGATAATAGTTCGAATTCCATTATCTACTGCAATAATAATAGATTATGGATTACTGAGATAATAGAAACTGCATGAAACCATTATCCAGTACCAAATTAATGTAGAATGGAGAAAGTCGATTATCCATCATCAAAAAATTATTCAATGAATATAATTTCATTACCCACAAACAAAACAATTGTTAATGGAATTGATAACGGATAATTGATAATTACCCGTTACCGATAAAATATATAATGAATCGAATTCTATTTTTCATCACCAAAATACATTAATTGCAACTCAAGTATGTTGGATGTAATAATAAAATTCGATCATCTCTAGCGGTAGTCACAATGACTGTGGATGGAGGAACAGATAGATGGATGGAATATTTAGGAAATATGGCGATCAACGTGTACCAAGGTCAAAATAACATCTACGTTCCGACCCTGATCACTGGAGACATGGACAGTGTAAAACCAGAAACGAGAGAAAAACTTTCGAACGTCGGTTCAAACGTCATTGAGACGTTGGATCAAAATTTAACGGATTACACTAAAGCTCTGATCGAGCTGTCGGAATATTGTGAATCTCAAAATACAAAAGTAAACGGTAATCTCTATCTCATGAACCTTAAGAGGAAGCTAAACGCATTTCGTGAGAGTAAGTGTTTAGCCTCCCCTTGACATAAAAATCCGTTATAAGACGATGTAATGAAGAAGGAACAAAAACGTGTTCTTATTGATAGTTGGATGAGATTTATGTAATAATCGACACATCCGGAAGATTCGATCATATCATCGGTAACACCAATACTCTCTACACGACATCAGAGTTATTCACCGATACTCAGGTAATAATGGAATGACACTAGAATTTGTGATACCTTATTGTTATTCTGTCACGTCTCTCAGGTTATTCAAATTGCGAGCGATTCATTGACATGGCTACTGAGACCCGGCAGACATCGAATCGTCATTCCCGAAGTTCTGGCACGAGAAAAAAGTTGGTGCGGTCTATTGCCGTTTACCGGGAAAATTGACAACGTAAGAACGACAGGTTTAAAGTGGAATCTTGGTACGTATCGAGACGTCTGGCAGATGTTAAATAATATTCAAGACCCGAGGCATCGTGATCTCGCCAATTTTTATATATTGATTATTTTCCAGACAATTTATCGATGGGATTTGGCGGTTTGGTGAGCACATCGAATACATACGAGAATGATTGTGAGCAAGTAACAATTGTTCTCGATGATCCACTCGTTTGGACAATGGGAATCGAATCTCTGATTGGACAGGGCGATTCATCGTGAACGGAATATCTATCATGGGATTCTCGGACCGATATGAATAAACTCAACGTCAAGGATGTTCATTAGTTTATTAGAGGGGAAAAAGGAATGGAGTTTTCAAGTCTAGTTTACGCCCCAGTGGTCGCGCAGACCCAGTTACCTCACCAAACACTCGTGTAAAATAAACGGACACACAAGATTGAACACGGATATTCTAATCTATCTTGTGTGAAAGATCATTGGGACTCTTAATCGACCATATCATTAGAAACTCTGACGTACTTAGTAGTTCAAATGGTAGGCTACTTGAAATCTTTGGTCAGTACAAGATCCAAAGATCCTATAGAATACTTAAATGTCCATGACATGGGCTAAATCGTTTGAAAATCGTGCTCCTAGTTCCATATTTTTGTCATATTTGTCAATAAATCTGTGAAGCATATTTTCTTCTTCATCAAGAAATTTTGTGCAGGTGATTCATTTTTTTCAGATTTCAATGCCAACAAGCTGACAATCTCCAAAATTGGAAAGGAATCATAGTTTTAAAAAATGTACAAATGTATTTGTGCATGTGCAAGCGTTTGCGCATGTTAATGAGATATCAAAATAAGGTATTAATTATTAGATTATGGTACTATCTAGTTTTTTACCTGGTAAATTTATCCGTGAAATTGGCTTAAGTCCCGGAAAATTGGCCCCTTGTTGTTCCCAGTCTCCCCGAACATGGTTTAATGCGCGGAAGCTCCGCAACCAAATGTTTTCCCGCGCTTCGGCGGCCATTTCGATTCAAGAAATAACCTTGCGCGCCATCTTCAGTCTTCATTTGTAGATATTATCTTCTAAAGACCAAAAGGTAAATTAATGTATTGTCACTTAGTGCGAAAAAAATATTGAGCAGCTGCTTGTAACCAGTAATTTTATTGGAATAGGATAAAATTCTTTTTGCAAAAATATCAATATTCCAAGAAAATCCAAGTTGAAAAACAGCTGTTTTTCACCTTTTTCTCCTCTCTTCCGGTGCACCCATCTTCTAGAAGAAATTTTGTTTATACATTTTTACGATTGGATTCATAAAGAGGAATGTTTGAGCTTCAATTTCCTTATTTATTTAACTTTGAGGGATTTTTTTTCTCAAGTTATTCTGTTTCTTGTGAAAAAAGGAAATTTGAAAAAAAACACGAAAACAAAGAGGATTCATGAAAAACTTCAGGATAACAAAAAGTTGCGTCTGTTTTTTTAAGTGCAGATAAATTTTTTCATTTTGAAAATGGCCGAAAAAAACGGAAAGGGGTAAGGCTTAAAAAATTTGCAAAAATCGATGATTAATCTTTAAATATCCGCCAAAAATTAAAAAATTATCTGAATTGGATGAACCAAACGGCATTTTGAAGCTTAACGATTCTGAAAAGAATTAGTTGAAGTCGAAACCGGAATTTCATGTGGAAAAAAAGCTACAGCTATTTTAGTGAACAGATCCAGTTTTGGCCGAAATGCGAAAAAAAAATGTCACTGTTTTTCTTTTTAAACCTTATATCGATGTATTTTTTTCCGCTGCCCTATTTACATTTTTGCCCTATTTACAAACACCTGAGAACCCGGCAGCACGATTCCACGACCTCCACGATTTTAGAATCGTATGAGAATTCGTCGGATAATCGGTCACCTTACATGCGATTCTTAAAAGAGTCCCTGCTCGTTAAGCTGACACGTTCCCAGTAATCTTACTCTGATTAGAGACCAGTAATGGTCAAAGCACGATTCCACGACCTCCACGATTTTAGAATCGTATGAGAATTCGTCGGATAATCGGTCACCTTACATGCAATTCTTGAAAGAGTCCCTGCTCGTTAAGCTGACACGTTCCCAGTAATCTTACTCTGATTAGAGACCAGTAATGGTCAAAGCACGATTCCACGACCTCCACGATTTTAGAATCGTATGAGAATTCGTCGGATAATCGGTCACCTTACATGCAATTCTTAAAAGAGTCGCTGCTCGAAAAGCTGACGCGTTCCCAGTAATCTTACTCTGATTAGAGACCAGTAATGGTCAAAGCACGATTCCACGACCTCCACGATTTTAGAATCGTATGAGAATTCATCGGATAATCGGTCACCTTACATGCAATTCTCGAAAGAGTCCCTGGCCAAGCTTGGCGACTAATTTCTTGTTCGTATGTCGACCTTGGTGCTAACCTTAGACAATGCCGTTTGGTTCATTCTGATACATAAAATCTATAGAAATGACAGCAGCTTAAAAATTACCGAAAAAAGCGGAAAGCGGTATGCAAAAATTTGCAAAAATCGATGGTCCAACTTTAAAAATCTGCAAAAAATCGAAAAATGATCCAAGTTGGATGAACCAAGCGCGGTTTTGAAGCTTGAACTGTTACGAAGAGAATACTTAGGCTCAAGAAATGGGCAAAATTTCATTTGGAAATATAAATTATAGTCATTTTAGCGAACCGATGAAAATTTGGCCAAAATGCAAAATTTTTTTTTTTACATTATTTTTCAAACTTCATATCGATGTCTTTTGTGTCCCTGGACACGAAACTACCAATAGTTTTCTCAGAAAATAAATTTTTTTATGAATTTTCATAAAAAACATTTTTGCTAAATTTTAGCCCCATTCTACGTCGACCTTGTTACTAAACTATGAGAAAAATATTTAGAAAATGGCAAGGACTGAAATGAAACTGCGCAAAGGTACAGAACACTCTACCAGGCACATTTTCATCAAGAATTACCGTTCGAGTCTATCTTTATTTTTTTTTAATATGAGAAAAATACTAAAAAATTGCCGCACCGAGAAGTATCGTTAAGATCATATCACAAGATCTTCAATTCATAAAGTAACTTCTGATCCAAGAAAGGACTTTGCGCGCCATCTCAAGTCAAGGCCAAGTAACTACGTAAAACGTTTTATTGAAGAAAACAGTGTCGTTTGGCAGAGAAATTGAAAATTAAGTGATATTTTTTTTTTAAACTAAAAGCAAAATTAATTTATTGATTAAATTTTTGAAAAGTATCAATATTTCAAGAAAATCCAAGTTTTCCGAGTCACACCGCGTGAAGGTCGTTTTATGTGGATCACAATGTGATCCACATAAAACGTATGGCCCGCGCGAAATTTATATTTTACGCGATTACTTTTGAAATTGTCATTTTTATGCAATTAGGGGAATCATTCTAGATATTTATTTTCCAACAAAGACTCTACAACTGTATCTTTTAAATACCAGAAATAGAGAGTCGTTCCCGGACTACACTCCATTCTGTATATCTCAAGCAATCTCAAAATTTGGGTTTCACGCGATTGTGACTTTTTTTTCGAAATTTCCGTGTGCATAGTAACGACGTGATTATCACAAATATTGTGATTTTTGCTGTGACTCAATCTATTCTCGAATCGATACTCATGCGATCCTTCGAAAATAGATGCAGCCACGATTTTCCCACGATGAGCTGAAAAGAAAAGATTGCTCAAAGATTTTCCAACAAGAATAAAACTCTAAAAAAAAATTTAGAAAAGTCTGGCGTTATGAGTAAAAAAAATAGAAAATCTTTGAACATTTTACTTTCAAGTTATAATTGTAAAAAAATCGAAGTTGATAACTTCGATTTATGACAATTTTCTCTCACATTCGCTGAAACACACTCGAAAGAAAATAAAGAATACATTTTCAAAAAAAATCGCGCAAAGTCCTGCCTGGTTTTTACCCACGTAACGGTTTGGAACAAGTTTTTGAATCGCGACACCCCACACAAAAAAGTCCCTAAGACCCGAGTGGCTCCACGTCGAATAAACGTTTAACTTTAATCATTCGTTTTCATTCACACCGCCAAGGTGCCAACCTGCCCTAGGGAAAACTGGTATGGGTCGGCCAGTTCACGCGGTTCCTGAACCAGCGTCACGTCCCGGGACGTGTCCGACACCGAAGCTTTCAGAGATTTGGGGCTCCTCTTGCCCAAGGAGGAGCACCGGCGGACATACCATGCAAATTCGCTATCGTTGCCCCTCGTAGAGAGGCAAATCTCTACGAGGCACAATGATCAATTAAGACTAAACAACGTGATACTTGAAAAGCTTATCGAACGGATTAGAAATCTATCAACGATCTACGTGTCTAGAAACAAATTCAATACAGAAGCTGTTGCAAATCATAAAAATATTTACAAAATATACAAAACTTGACTATAATATTTAGGGAAATAATAATCCGCATCGTGCTGCCCGAGATGGATTTTATCTGCTCTGAAACGAGTGAAGGTACAACAAAATTTACATTACCATTTAGAAGTTCTTGTAGCACGAAGATCGATGACATTCCATTCCAGATATTCGACATTTTCGTCGAAATCCATGGCTGCTTTGTCGCTGTTGTAGAAATCCATCGTTGGCTTTGCGGCGATCCTTTAAGCAGATTCGTGTCTGTTGCGAAAATTGATCATCGACTAAGAATCTGTGGCAGCTCGATGGCACTTTGCACATTTGACCCTGTAAGTGTAAAAAATATTCAAAATCGTTGCTTGGATTGTTACGAAAGAACAAAATCACACAAAACAATGCACAGAGAAATAATCATAAATTTAAGAATGCAGAAAAAAAAAAGTCCTCACGGAAAAACCCGAAAAACGCTCGCAATTGTGAATTTCGACGTTAATCGTGACGCGCATTGATCGATCGAACGTCGCGAGTATTTAGATTTCTCAATTTGTTTAGGGAAACAACAACAACAAAGAAACTGCGAAAAAAGACACGATCAATTTTGAGGTTATACCGGCTCGAAAAGATTTCTCTTGATAGCCGAACCGGCGTGCCAATTTTCATTGATTCTACAAAAACATTCTCATTGTTTATTATCTTCTACAAATACATTCTCATTTTTTATTACCAACAACATTACACACCGATAAACAACGATGAATTTCCTATCACGTAATAAAATTCTTCCTTACCGACAAACCGCGCGTTCGCGAGAAAAAAGCGCGCAAAACGCTGACAATCGTAATTCAGAGGTTAATTACGACGCATATTAAACGATTAAACATCGTGAGTATTCAGGCCCTCTAATTTATTCACGAAAAATTGCGAAGTGACGAGATCAGTTTGAAGGTTATACCGGCTTGAAAATTTTCACCGTGCTGCTCGAAAATTGTTCTTATTCATTACTAACAATAATCACGCGCACTCGACAATTGCGCGAGAATAATGTTTAACAATATCGCGAGACATTGGAAAATCATGCGATAATTATTATACCGGGAGAGCGCGGCGAACACGAAAAGAAAACCGACGTCGAAGAGAGGCACCGCGGAAATGAGGAGAGAAGCCAGAAGGTTGGAGAAGGTCGCGCGCAGCGCGCTGTCGACGAGCAGCAGCCAGCGATAGAGGGGGAAGAGTGGGGATGGAGAGAGGAACGAGAGGAATAGAGCGACGCCGAGCAGCGCTTTTGCGCGCCAAACAGAACGAAACACAACACATACATATATATATATACATCGCTAGGGAAAAATGAACGAGCCCGCGTCGTATATTTACGCAGCAAAGTGGGAGTATTTGAATTCACAAGTGACCGTCGAGTATGAATCGTCGAAAATATCCATGAACAGAGTTAAATGCGAGTCAAATATTACTATGAGTGGAAAAACGTTGGTTGCTCGGCATAAAGAACGCGCTTGCAAAATTGTGGCCTATTTTTCATTCTCCTTTTATATACTCATTAAATTACTATTCGAAATTTAATTTGCATGTAGCTATTCTTACCTATCGCTCCTAAATGTATGCAAGATTTTATTTTTATAGTTGACTGATATTGAGATCTTGGCGAATTTGTTCTTTCCACGCGAAAAAAACTGACGCTAGCGAACTTCTTGCCTGCCGCCATCTTTCACTCTGTGAAAAAAAAAATTGCGACGACCCTGCAGCGCCACTCACGTGGCTCGGCGAACTATATGTATGCATATATATAACTATTCTTTTTGACTGCATATATGAGTATATGGATATGGGTCATTCCATGTCAAATCGACCAAGAGTTGGAATCGACCCCTTTCTATTTCGTTGAAATTTGGTCAGACTTTTGCGTTTTTGATAAAACGAAGTTCTACCAAAGGAAAAAAAATTTAATTTAATTAAAGCAAAATTCAAAATTTCACAATTTTTCAAATCTTTCGAGTTTTTTTTTTTAATATCTCGAAAACTATTATAGTTACGAAAAATCGTTCTGAATTCGTCTTAAAGAGTATACTTGGGGCTACGAAAAAAAAAATATTCCGAAAAAAATTTTTGAAAATTGATGACTTTGGAAATTCTTTTCTATTTTTGGACTCTTATTATTTTATAATTCGACTGTTTACGATTGGAGATGACTAAAAACGATGCAACTACGTTGTAAGATATTTACGTTAATATTTCGGCCGATTTGAGCTATTTTTACGTTAATATTTCGACCGATTCACACGAATGAACGACTTTTTTCGAGATGCGAAAAAAAAAACTATATTCCCCATTCCCTCGATTCTTTCGTATACGCATATTGTTGCGATATATTTTGCATTTACATTGTTAAGCAGTGTTGTTTGTATTTATTATTACGTTTACTTTGAGAAAAGAAGAAACAGGCACGATTGTGACAATTAAAGACAATTAGCAATATTTGACTAGTGTATCTGTGTATGTCATGAATTATAATACTTTTTGACGATATAAGTAAACACTAATACGATTTTCATTAAAAATTGAAATTATTTGCTGTGTTTACTTCTGTAGTATGATCAGTGATGCCTTATTTGCTTATCTGTTTATTTGAATTAATGACCGAATCAGTACCACCGACAGATTTATTGCTATCTGATGGTAGATACGAAATAACCTCAAAAAAAAATCACGCAATAGTCGCTCTGTCTTGAGACAAGCTTCATGTCGGACAGATATACATATATAGTGTTGCCAATCCTTTGCCAATCCCCCCTTTATTCTGGTGAATTCACGAAACGTCATCGCATCGGCTCATTGCTGAATTATCAATTCTCCGAAATACACTTTGATTCCCCGTAATTTCCTCGCAACTCTTCGTGACGTACAACGAATGTGACGATTGTCCCGAGTTATCTTGAACCAGTCATTCGATTATTCACGAGCTTTTTCACAACAGAGAAACGCAAAAACCAGACCAGTTGTTCTCGAACGTGCGAGCCGTTTGCGTCAAATATATTCCTCTCGGGAGAACGTCAACGGAAATTTCGCGATACAACGAAATTCCAAAGTGCCACAGGTGTGACGTGTCTCTGCGTTAAATAGGTTATCCCTTCGGACATTCGTTTCCGGGTAAGTACGCTATGATTTTTTTTTTTACTCCATAGTCGTCCAGGATTATTGACGCTGTTAGTAATTAGATTATTGACGTCGATTAGTTTCTAAATACGTTTTCGGAGCACGTGGTACTCGAACGAAACGCATTCGCATTGGTTTTTTTTCTTTTATCAGTCACGAGAACATATTTACTCAGAGATTATAGTTGAATGGGTGTGTCGGCTTCTCTATTGTCGAGTCTCCAATGAAACGTAACACAAAAAACAATGTACTCGAAGATCCGAACGAAATTGCGACAAACCTATTTTTCGAACCAAAAATCATTAAACATTTTTTTTTCTTTGTTTAATATATTTACCCGGTACTGTAACGGTTTTTTTTTATATCGTTTTCCATTTGACGAGTATCATTTGCAAATTCGTAATTTAGTTGAACATCTGGAAATTTGTGTACACGAAAAACAACGAATTTTAAAAAATAATTTTTTACCCATTGAATAAAATTTTAATTTTTTACGTCAAACGAAGATGTTTAAAAGAATACTCTTGATAATGTCGAATGTAACTAAAAATAGCCAAGATAAAATGGAGAAATTATATAGTCAGCGTTAAATGAATATAGTTCAAAATCGCTGTTTTGCTGATCTAGCAAATGTTACTAAATATAGCTAAAATTTAGTTGCATCGACAATATACCTGAGAGCAACTAAATATCGATAAAAATAGATGTTGCTCACATGTGGCAAATATACATATATTTGATGCATCGACAAACTAGCTATTTTTGCCGACTTTTAATTTTTCTTTGAATTCATCTAACAAAATAGCTTTTAGATGAAATTCTAGTTGGGAATTTCCTTGAAAAGCACCTGAAATTTTCGCAGAAGGATTGAAAACGATATTTTTAAAAATAGCTGTTCTGTCCCTATTCAAATAAAGCTGTTATTTTTTTTAAATACTGTCTTCAATTCTTGAAATTCTCTTAAAATAGATACATAAATGATTGTCTTTCGTTCCTCACTGTTTCAGGTAAATTTGTCGAGAAATTAGACTTCAGAGCGACAAAATGAGTTACGGATATCAGGTAAATCTCTTTCAAAATATTTGCTCACTGAGAAATTTCAAAATGCAGCATGATGAGTGAAATTGTTTAGAGAATAATGCGTAGTGCTTAGTCATGTATTATTTTTCTTTGTATATCCTCGTTAACGAAAAACAAAGGGTCCACCGGTGACGCACTTTCAAGGACAAAGACCACCAACGTCTTTCGGGGCTCCTCCTGGTGCACCCTCTGCCCCCGGCGCTCCGCCTTATCCAAACGACGGTAGAAACATTGGTTTCAATAATCCCCCAAATTCCTTCGGCATGCCTCAGCCCTATGCTTACGGATCGGCTTGCCCTGCGCAACCTTCGCAGCAGCCTGGTTACTATCAATCGACTCCGTATCCTCAACAAGCTTCGCCCTATCCGCCGCAGGCTTCGGCCTATTCTCAAAATCCTCAGCAGCCGCCGTACGCACCTTTGAATTCCCAGCGAACTCCCTATCCGCCTCAAAACCCTCAACAAAATCCTTATCAGACTCCTTATCCGCCTCAAAATCCTCAACAAAGTCATTATCCGCCTCAAAAACCTCCCCAAAGTTCTTATCCATCGCAAAATATACAATCACCGCCGTATCCTGCGCAAACGAGTCCCTACACCGCTCAAAGTAATCGACAAAGTTGTCCCTACCCTTCGCAAACTAATCCCTACGCTCATCAGAATCCTCAGCAAAGTGCGCAGCAGTGCTATCCGGGTATGCAAGCCCGTGCGAACAGTCCTTACTCGTCGACTGGCAATCCTCAAGCCTATTCCGGCTTTGGTGCGAGACCTCAAAGTTCACCCTATCCCGGTGTCCCTGGCCCTCATCCAGCGAACGCGAGTTTCTCCAATGCTAAAAGTGCTTGTCCCGCTGCGAATTATCCTGGGGGGCAGGGGACAGGACGGAGTCCTTACTCATCATGCGCTGGATCGATGTCCTCCGCGCTGCCCTACCAAAATTCCCCAGCCCCCCGGAGAACGCAGTTCAAGCAGAAGGTGAGATTGAATTTGTGCCCTTGGAGCGAGTATTGTGGGGTGAAGTTACAAGCAAAACTCGAAAAAGTTGGAACAGCAACAAATTTCCTCATTTTTCTTTCTACGCTTCTTCATATTTTGGAAAAATAAAAAAACCGTTTCTCTCATTCCTCTTTTAATGAAGGAGAACGTAACACTCCTTTGTTTTCTTAAAGTCCAGTTCAGAGAACACAAGGAAATTATATAATTATATTCGTGCGATTTTTTATTTAACCGAACGTTCGGAGCTACAAAAATAAAAAAATATTTAGTCGACTCGTAAATTATTTATTAAGTCACCTGATTCACAGAAAAATTAGCTCAATGGACCGGAATACTGTTTTCAGATATAATTTTCAGCTACGCACTTGAATGTTGTGATTAACGTTATCGATGATCCCCTGATTCGAGAGGGAAGAAAGATTGATGAAATTTTTGTAATTACATTTCAGCTCTCTCCCACTGTGGTGCCATACGGCGATTTTGATCCACGGACAGATGCCGAGGTATTGCGAAAAGCAATGAAAGGTTTCGGCACCGATGAAAAATCAATCATCAACGTTCTCGCCAATCGGAGCAACTTGCAACGTCAGGAAATTGCCGTCCAATTCAAGACTCTTTATGGAAAAGTATGGAATGGCGTTCCATCATTGGATTTGGGAAGATACGAAAATGATTAATAAAAATACGTTATCATTTTTTGCCAGGATCTTATAAAGGACTTGAAGTCGGAGCTGAGCGGAAATTGTGAAAATTTGATCGTCGCCATGATGACTCCATTGCCGCAATTTTACGCGAAAGAATTGAACGAGGCAATGTCCGGTCTCGGTACTGACGAATGCGTTCTCATCGAAGTACTTTGCACAATGTCGAATCACGAAATTCGCGTTATAAAACAGGCTTATGAGTGCAGTGAGTAAAGAAAAATTGTCAATGACAATTTTCCTACCACAGCTTTTTGTTCAAGGCATAAAATGAAAATTGAAATTAATTTTAATTGAAAAAGTTGAACTTTCAATTTTTATCAGCCACTTTGTTAATCTTAAACGACGTGAAAATGAAATAATCGAAAAAAATTGTTTCAGTGTTCGGCAGATCGTTGGAGGATGATTTGATGAACGACACATCGGGCAGTTTCAAGCGATTGATGGTATCTTTGTGCTGTGCAAATCGCGATGAAACATTCGACGTCGATCAACATGCGGCGATGGAAGATGCGAAGAATCTTTTGCAAGCTGGTTCGTCAAGAATCCTCAATAATAATGATGTGGAATTTTGCACCGTTGCAACGAAATTACGTTTTATTTTATTTTTAAGTATCGCTCGCTCTTTTTGTGAGCATTTAACCTCTTTGATCTTTAACAGAAATAGGAAAAAATGTTTGAATGATTTTTGAAATTGAAAACTCATCTCCAAGAGAGATAAATGTCATTAAACAAACACATTTTTCGCTCCATTTCAATGATGCAAACTTCCTCATCGATAATACCGAAATTTAGATAAAATCTCTATTGAATTTTTCTATCTCAATCTGTAAACTCGCTTTTCTAATTTTTTTTTTTTAGGTGAATTGCGTTTCGGAACTGACGAATCGACCTTCAATGCCATTCTCGTTCAACGCAATGTGCCACAGTTGCAACAAATATTCCTCGAGTACGAGAATATTACCGGCCACGACATCGAAACTGCTATCGACAATGAATTTTCCGGCGATATAAGGAAAGGACTCCTGGCGATTGGTAATTTTTTTCATTAAGTGTTCAATATTTTTCTCCAACACTCCTAAATACGAGAAATGTTATTGATATTGATGATTTTTCGTGCAGTGAAATGCGTGAAAAATCGGGCTGGTTTCTTCGCCGAGCAATTGTACAAAAGCATGAAGGGTCTCGGAACTGAAGATCAACGATTAATAAGATTGGTCGTGACACGCTCGGAAATTGATATGGGAGAAATTAAACAAGCTTTTATGCAACAATACGGCCAGAGCTTGGAGAATTTCATCTCGGTGAGTTTCGTATATTTTCCAATAAAAATAATCAATTCATCGTAAAGAAAATCTCGAGAATAGTTAATGAAGAAAAATGCATTATCCATTTTTTTAATAAAATTAAAAAAAATCAATCGGTCACTTTATAATTTTTTTTTAAATTTCTTAAAACAAAAAATAATTATCAAACCCTCATCGGGTTTGTTTTTATCATAATGATTAAATTTATCAGCCAAAATTATTTATTGTACATAAAGAAATTAAGATCAACTTCACTGTTTATTTTTGTTATTCACGCATTATCTTATTACCAATTTTTCAGAAAATAAATATGAGCCATTGCCGATTTTTCAAGAAATTCAAAGTAAAGTTATTATTAGAAAAATAAAAATTGTAGATTCATTATTCGAATTTTATAAAATTTATTAATGCGTTTTTTTCAATTCTAATGTTAATAAGCTGACCAGAAGAAATTAAAAAAAAAAGTTATTATTCGAAAAATGAAAGCTGTAGATCCATTATTCAAATTTTTTAAATTGATTAATACGTTTTTATTTTAACTCTGATCTTAATAAATTGACCCCAGGATCTGATGAATACTTGTAATAATGTTTTTTCTTTTTTGTTTCAAGGACGACTGCACGGGACACTATAAAAAATGCCTCTTGGCCCTTGTCTCCTAAGTGTCGAGATTCGATCAAATCTTACTCACGATCGTTCAATTCATCGCATTTATCTCTAAGTGTCGTAAAAAAATTCTCGATACGAGAAAAAAAGGATAACTCTTCCTATGGTATACGGTGGCTTTAATTATCATCTGGTGTAATTTCGGTATTTCTGGAAGCGTCGATCGAATGTTCCTTCTTCACAACGAAAAAAAAAATGGTTATCCACTTTATCTTAGTGTGCCAATTTTGAACTTTATAAAAACGTACTATTAGAGTAAGAGCAAAAGAATATTATATATATGAATATATTTTTTCTCTACGTCTTTTCGAGAATCTCCATTGTTTGTAACTGCTATTGGCACTATATATATATATATATATATATATATATATCTACAAACATATAGTTTTTATACATTTTTTCTTACTCTGGAAAATCCGGGGAGTGTTTTGCATCGAATGAAAAAACGAACAAAAACAAATATATATATTCCTATGCATATTTAAACGCTTCAAGAGTGTTTGTTTACAAAAAGCTCGCCTTGTAAGTTTTGAAATAATATTGTCTCGATGAAAGAATATTTACACTCAAACGTTTAATGAGAGTCCACCGATAAATAGTTTATCTGCAACAGAATATTCATGTACGAATAAATATTGCTAGAAACCTGTGATTGGCGTTTCTTTTGTCAACTACCAATAAAATAAAATCCGCAAGATTCATCTTTTCAACGTAATTTTTTTTTCTATCACCACATAATTGTAGCTTTTCACTTAAAATGATCGAAAAACTGTTTTTGAAAATTTCGTTAATTGAGAAAAAAAAATTGAGGGCGAATAATGTAGATTAAGCTCTTTCAGGGCTTTGGAAATAAAATTGACTCCCGTTTCTTAACATAGCCTATGACTAAAGTCCAAGGCCATGACACCTGTCGTAGAAGAACGAAGCTCAAGGTCGTTGCACAGTAGGAGAAAAGCCCAAAAACCTGGCCAAAACCTCAAATGACCTTTGACGGGAATGAAAATTGGCTTACAGGGGTTTTCAAGGTCGCTGATTACGAATCTGAAAGCCAAATTATCGTAAACAAAATGGCCGATCCAATATGGCTGACATGAATGTTAAAAAGTTGCCAGATGTCGACAAAAATTGGTATTTACGGGTTTTCAAGGTCGCTGATTACGAATCCGCAAGCCAAATTATCGTAAAAAAAATGGCCGATCCAATATGGCCGACATGAACGTTAAAAAGTTACCAGATGTTGACAAAAATTGGTATATACGGGTTTTCAAGGTCGCTGATTACCAATCCGATATCTATTGTTTATAACTTGCAACAAAGAGCTTACAGCAAATTGTTATAAACAAAATGGCCGAGTATCCTGCTAAATAGATAAATTAATATATAAAAAAAAATCATCATAATAAAATAAACGTGAACAGTGTATTCTACGCAATTATTATTTTTATTTCCAAAATACATACGGAACGTTTCAAAAATAGAAAATTTTATTCTTAATCAAAATCGTAATCGGAGTCGGAGTCGGAGTCAGAATCATTATCCGAGTTTGTATCTATGACAACTCCCGGCACGGCTTCTTTCCTTGTCAGCACCAATTCTTTGTAACCGGATCCTGTAATAAAGACATAAAATTGTAGAAAATTGGTGTTAAAGGAAAAGATAAAATTTTCAATTAATACAATAACTTGAACAATGTACATTATTTTACCAAATAAATAACCGCAATAATTGAAATAATTTTAAAAAAATTAGACAGAAAATATTGACATGGATTTGGTTAAAAGAAAGCTTTGCTTACTATATAATATATATATATATTCAAATATTTTATTTGAATGTTATAACATTTCATTCATTTTTAAGAAATTTGTATGTGGTTGATTTTAATATGTGTATATATATATATATATATATACACACACATACATATATATTAAAATAATTTATTTCAAGCGTATAACAGCCGTCTTGTCCGTTATGATGCTACTTCACCCATTCTCAGGTAGAGGCGCAGAGGCTGCTCAATAGTGCCGCGTGCACGCTCGGCTACCGCACGATGCGAAAAAAATCATAACGGACAAGACGCACGTTTTCCGCAGGTAATTCTTGTAAATTTCGAAAGCTTATACATTAAACTAAAGGCCGAGACTAGGAGCTTTGCAAAATGTGACAAAATATATAACTTTTCGGACCGTTGAAAATATAAGTTTTCACAATTATTCAATTTTATTTATGCCGAAGGCTATACTACATTTCAATCATTTATACATAAAGTTTAGATTCAACCGATGTAAAAGTATGTTCTACATACCTCCAGAAGTCGTATCCATGTTGCAGAATTGAAATTAAACCCGTCACTTTAAAGTTATGGGTTTTTGAAGTCAGCGTTATTTTCGTCTGTTCAGCGCGTGACACGTACACTCTTCACGAACACTAACTGCCAACTGACGCTGCGGCGCAGGTATACACTTAAAGGGCTTTCCCTTCCACAATAGAATGCAGTTACTAGTCCTCTACCTGAATGACTACTCAACTGACCCTATTTCGAAAATTTATTTTTTGGGGTTTTGGCCAGGTTTTTGGGCTTTTCTCCTACTGTGCGTTGGCACGGACATCATCGAATGGATCAGGATTTTTGGAAAAAATCGATGATACTCATTGCGATTTAGCTTTTTTTGTATCACACGCGACGAAAAAAATACGTATTTTTCTTTAAACGATTATTATATATCGATTTGGGAACACAAATATAATGAGGAAAAATGAATTGATATAATTTGTTACGCGTCAATAATTATCAGGACTTGTAAATATTAAATTACACCAAAATTTGTTGAAAAAATAATTTTCAATTCAGCGGAATTGATATTGCGTAATATTTACTTGCAAAATGAATGAGTATTATTTTTTCCGCATCACTGATTATCAAAACTCGCGAATATTAAGTAACATTTAAATGAAATAAAAATATATTTATGGAAAAAAATTAACGAATTTTTGATTGAATTCAATTTTCGCGACACGCGTTAGTCCCGGCACCAAAATAACGGAGACCACGGTCATATAATACAGGATGTCACATAAGTAATGGGACGGCTGAATATTTCCTCAGCTGAGATATTTTTCCAAAAGGTCAAGGTCATTCTCGTAGTAACTTTTGACGTGGAATTCAATGGTGACCTTAATTTCGACCTTGACGATCACCTTCAAGGTTATTTCAAGGTCAACTTTTTTATTTCAAATGAAAAACCCTTTTTTGAGATCGGTAATCGAAAGAGCGGAAAATTTCACTTTCAAATATGTACTTGGGTCATAGGTTCATTTTGACCTTGAAGGGCCTTCAAAAGTCAATTAAACTTAAATAAGATGTAGATACCTCTAGGAATTACAGCTTTTCACATTCTTTTGTAAGGACCAAAGTTATTAATTTCAACAAGGCGCATTCAGTAATGACCTTGACGATGACCTTCAAGGTAATTTCAAGGTCAACTTAAAAAAAAATGAAAACCTGTATTTTTTAGATCTGAAATTAAATTCATTCCGAAAAATTGATTAATGTTTCCCAATTTTTCAATGTAAGTGTAACACTGTTCGTTCTATTGATTTCAGAAGTCAAAAATAGAAGTTCCCATTGAAAAAAAAGTTGCCCTTGAAATCACTTTGAAAGTCATCGTCAAAATCACTGCTAAATGCGCCTTGTTAAAACTTTGGTCCTTACAAAAGAATGTAAAAAGTTTTAATTCCCAGATAACACCTTGTTTAAGTGTAATCGACTTTAGAGAACCTTCAAGGTCAAAATATACCTATGACCTAAGTACACATTTGAGAGTGAAATTTTCCGCTCTTCCGATTGCCGATGCCAAAAAAAGGGTTTCTATGTGAAAAATAAAAGTTGACCTTGAAATAACCTGGAAAGTGATCGTCGAGGTCAAAATTAAGGTCACGATTGAATTCCTCGTCAAAGGTTACTACGAGATGACCTTGACCTTTTGAAAAAATATCTTAGCTGAAGACATGTTCATCCGTCCCGTTACTTATGTGGCACCCTGTATGTCTGGAAACAAGGGGTCCGACGTGAATGTGACCAAGGACCCTTTAGCGTTGGCAGTTAAGACGTGGAGGGGAGTATAGTATAAGTGTATAGTATAGTATAGTATAGTATAGTATAAGTATAGTATAAGTATAGTATAAGTCATTTCACGGGACTGGTTCTCGAACGTGCGAGCCGTTTGCGTCAGAGATATATTGGTCTCACGCAAACGCACCAACGGAAATTTTGCGATACAACGAAATTCCAAGTGCCACAGAGTGTGCATTCTGCACTAACTAGATTATCCCTTCGGACGCTTTCATTTCCGGGTAAGTGCCCTACGATTTTTTTTTTATTTTAACCCAAGACGGTTTTACACCTCATGACAATTCCATGGTGGTCACAAATGGGTTGTGCCACACCCCAAGCACTTTTTAAGCTCTGTAGAATTTCAAACAATTATTCTGGGGGCCCCAAAAAAATTAAGAACATATATTCAAAACGTTTCTCTGACAACCTATCCAAAAATGTAACGAAAATTTTAATTTTAGCCCGATTCGGTTATCGTGGGTCGCTGGAGACCCGAGCGATTTTGTTTTTGTCCCATTTCTCTTTATAGATGAGGTACATGTGTTTATGGGGAAAAATAAAATATTGGTTTGAATCTTCACGGTGTGCCCTTACAGTAGAATTATTCAAGAGTGTTGAGGAATTTTATCAGATTTTTTAATTCCAAATTACGTGTTATAACATGCCTCGGGTCTCCAGCGACCCACGATAACCTGACAAGATGTCGAAAAACACGATAACCTGATCGGAGGATGTATGAGCGCTAGGCTTAGTATTAGATTAAACGCTGATTTTTTTAATATGATATTGTCGAGGTTCAATATTCAGTACTCCAAAAATTTCAAGGCTCCTTAACGACTATTTAAGCAAGATATTATTAATTGAAAATGTAGCATTGTACATGGTTATACACAGAGTTTACGGCAAGGTTGACTTTGCAACTCTTTGTTTTCCACAGGTCGACCATTTGTATATGGGGCATTCCATCCCAAATCGGACAGTTTGAAAAACTTTTTTTTAAATTTCCTTAATTTTTTTATATTTTTGAGTACCCATCGAAAGACCCTTTCTGTTAAATTTTGAGATTTTTTTGATTACCCGTGTAAAAGACATTAAATTAACAAAAAAACCACTCTTTTTTGGTATTTTGGTCATAACTTCTTTAATAATGGTCCAAATTAAAAGTATTTTTTTTCAAAATTCTTGTTTTTTATGACCTTTTCAAAAAAAAAATACAACAAAAATATTCGACGTGTTTTTGAATGAGTTTTTTGAGTTTTAAACATAAAATCGCGTTTTTAAAAGTGAATGTCATTTTTTTTTTTTTAATTTTTTGTTTCAAACATCTTTCTATTCAACAATCTTCGAGACTAGTCCGATCGTGGGATTTCAATAACTACTATTTTTTTCGATTTTTTAAAATTAATTTTTTTCCATAAATTATTACAAATACCAATTTTTGTTACTGTATAGTATGTTTTTTAATCATCTTGAATTAATTTGGACACTTTTTCATTATTAACAGATTTTTTAAATTAATCATTAATCGATGAGCAAATAACAACAGTTCAAGAATTGTATGAGTGGGAATTGAATCAATAAGAGAATTGTATGAGTGGGTATGAATAACAGCTGTTGTTATTATAGTTCATAAACAGACTTAACGATTAATTATTAATTTTAAGAACCTGTTAACCATAAAAAAGTGTCAAAATAAATTCTAAATATTGAAAAAAATACTATACAGTAACAAAAATTGGTATTCATAATAATTTATGAAATTTTTTTTTTCCAATTTAAAAAAAATCGAAAAAAAATAGTAGTCATTGAGATCTCACGATCGGACTAGTCTTAAACATTGTTGAATAGATGGATGTTTGAAACAAAAAATAAAAAATAAAAAATGACATTCACTTTAAAAATCGCGATGTTACGTTTGAAACTCAAAAAACTCATTCAAAAACACGTGGAATATTTTTGTTATATTTTTTTCTGAAAAGGCCATAAAAAAAACAAAAATTTTGAAAAAAAAACTTTTAATTTGGACCATTATTAAAGAAGTTATGACCAAAATACCAAAAAAAGAGCGGTTTTTTTGTTAATTTTATATCTTTTGAACGGGCAATCAAAAAAATCTAAAAAATTAACAGGAAGGGTCTTTTAATGGGTACTCAAAAATATAAAAAAATTGAGGAAATACAAATTTTTTTTTTTCAAACTGTCCGATTTGGGATGGAATGCCCCATAAGATACCGTAGATAAAGAACATAGAGTGTATCCATTGAATGTTATCATAATATATTGATAAACAGGGGTCAAGGAACATTCGAATTAGATATATCAAGCTAATCACGGCCTAATTCTTCACTACTCGGAACGAAATAATTCTTAAAACGAAATTCATTTAATATTATATCCTCTCTGAATATCATTTATGTACTTTTCACTAATATTTTGCTAAATATTACTACCTACTTTACCCTTTCTGCGAAATTTCAATGAGATCATGTGTACATAGAATCAACAATCTCAAACAACAAAGTTAAAGAATGGCTGATCAATCTATCAAACATAGACATTCCCACACACATTTCAACCTTTTTATCATTGGGTGAAAAATTCAGCTTTCCATATCTAAAACCGACAGATATCAAAACATACATCTATAAAACCATCTCAGAGTTTGAATCCAAAATAGATTACTTACTGGAAAAACCAATACAAGAAGAAATTAGAAAGAAATTCACCAAATTAATTGATAAAGTAAAAACTCCAAACTCAAACGAATCGCAGCCGATTCTTCCTTCACTATGATCATGTGTATTGACTACCACGTAGCGCTCATACATCCTTAAGTATGTTTAAAATGATTTAGAAGGGGAAAACCGAGCTCGAAAATGGCCTGAGGTGTGTCACACCCCATATGACCGCCTTTGGTTAAAGTTTTGGGGATTATTGACAAAATATCGATTAGTTTCTAAATACATTCTCGAAGCACGTTCTGACGAAACGTATTCGCATTCTTTTTTTTCTTTTATATCAGTCGCGAGGGCATATTTACTCACGATCAGATATAGTTCAATGGGTTCAGATTTTTCGAGCTACTCCTCAACATCACTCGCTAGACCGAAAGACACCGACGATGAGAAAACGCCGCCCAAGCCGAAGGTGAGATTGAATTCTGTGCCCTTGGAGCGAAAAACCTTGTGGGATTTTGAGGTGAGGTGACAAGAAAAGGTCGAAAAAATTGGATCAGCAAAAAATTTCCTCATTTTTCTTTCTATGCTTCTTGAAATTTTGGAAATATAAGAAAACCGTTCTTCTCATACCACTCCGCTTTTTTATATAACCGTTTTTTTTTATTTAACCGTTCGGAGCTACAAATTAAAACAAAATTAGTTGACTCGTAAATGATTTGTTGAATCACCTGAATCACAGAAAAATTCGCTCAATGGACTAGAATACTGTATTCATATATAATTTTCAGCTACGCACTTGAATGTCATGATTAGTGTTATTGATGATCGGCTAAATCGAGCTAGAGGGAAAAACGATTGATGCAATTTTTGTAAATATATTTCAGTCCCCTCCTGTTCCTCGCCCAGATGACGGCGGAAAAACAAAGAAAGATCCCGGCAATCGGAGCAACTTGCAACGCAATTGAACTTGGGAAATTTCATCTCGGTGAGTTTCATATATTTTCCAATAAAAATAATCAATGCATCGTAACATTAACAATTTTTTAATAAGAATTTAAAAAAAAAACATCATTCGATCGCATTATAATTTTTTTTTAATCGGTAATGAAACCAATTTTTTTTCTGCAAAAATAAATAATTATCAAAGCCTCATCGAGTTTGTTTTTATTGCTATAAGAATTATTTGAGGGATCATCACAGTGTAAAATTAAAAAAAAAATCATTTTCTTTTCGTTATCTGATAATATACACGGTTATAAACGTTCTGTCCAATTTTTAGATCCAAATTCGAATTGTTTCGCTACAGCCTTTCTTAATGTTAAGACAATAAGACAATATTAAAATAATAAATAAATAAAAAATTTTTTTTAATCATTTTCTATTCATGATCAGTGCTTCAATTTGTAATAAAAAAAAGTTAGACCGATTAGCTTATCCTATTCACCTGAAAAAAATCGGAAAAATCGGCTATTTTCGGGCGGTTACACTGTGATGATCCCTTAATTGATCAGGGTGTCAAAATTATTTACTATACATTAAAAAGAAATTAAGAAAAACTTCACTGTTCGTTTTGGCTATTTACGAATTATCTCATTACCAATTTTTTATAAAATAAAAATAAGCCATTGCCGATTTTTCAAGAAATTCAAAATGGAGGAGTAATAGTTATTATACGAAAAATAAAAGATATAGATCCATTATTCGATTTTATTTTACATAGATTAATGCGTCTTCTTCAACTCTGATCTTAATAAACTGACCATAAGATGTAATGAAAACTTGTAATAATGTTTTTTTTTTTCAAGGGCGACTGCTCGGGAGACTACAAAAACTGCCTCTTGACCCTTATCTCCTAAGTATCGAGATTTGATCAAATCTTACTCATGATCGTTCAATTCATCGAATTTATCTTCAAGTGTCGTAAAAATCGCTCGATACGAGAAATTAAAAGAAATCATGCAAATTTGAAATTTGCACATTAATAAACACTTTTTAATTCATTTTCGCGTATGTTTATTTAGAACCCACCTTAAAAATGACATACGTTAAGTAACATTTTCTCAGCATTCCGAGAAAAACATGGAAATTTTTTTCAAAATTTTGGCAACGGCTAAAAAACAGCTTTTTAGATTTTAAGCTTAATTTTAAGAGCTTTTCAAGTGCATAAACAAAAAAACAATTTTTTTTTCAAAGCTGAGACTTTTTCACGCAAAAAAGCAATTTTTTGAAAAAAAAATGTATATTGTGGTGGAAGATGGCAAATCAAAATAAATAACCAAAAATCGTAAAACTAGACGGAATACCCCATATGATAACTTCGAAAGTTAGAGGAGACAAAATTTGGGATTCTGTTTTTCGATAAGGACTTGCAGGACGTCCATAATTGGCGGAATGGCTCATATGAAAATATTTTTTCTACACGCCTTTTCGAGAATCTCCCTTGTTGGTAAGTGGTAACTGCTTTTAACACCATATATATATTAGGGTGGTCCTTATTTGGGTTTATTTGGGGTATGTTGTTTTTTCTTTTGACATAGTGCTAAATCGGTTTTAAATAAATAAATAGAATTTCATACCAAATTCCAGCTCGATATATATCTTAATTTTAACCTTTTAAAGGGGAAATACGTGAATTTTATACGGTCAATGATCTGAACATTTTTTCAACCTCTAGTAAATATTGATTGAAAAATTGAAACTTGGTACACATGTTTCTCATAGCATAAGGTATAATCTAATAAAATATAACAACATTTTTGGGCTTTGTTCCAAAATGGAGATTTTAATACTTTAATTATAAGTAAAAGTAAAAAAAAAAATTTGTAGTGATTTTTAACAATGCTACTATCTCAGTGAAAAATGTTCGTATCGAGGTATAAAAAAAAGCATTTTGAAGCTTCAAGTTTCTAGTTTTCAGATCTTTCAGCAAAAAAAATGCGAAGCAACAGATTTCACGCAATCCTGAGAAATACCGAGAAAACAAAATTTGGAAAATTTTTGTATCACTTTTTTCTTGCAATTAACTTGGAAAAAAAATTTCCAGCTAAACCATTACATGGAACGCATAGCTTGTTTATTTAGCTTAAATTTGCTTTTTTTGAGACCCCACTGCGACCGCTTTTCGCTGAGATATCGGACTTTTAATGAAAAAAGATCCTTTTGTGTTTCGACCATTGATATCTCAGCAAACAATGATCGCACAGAAATCAGAAGGGGCATTCACAAACTTGAATTAATGCTCTACAAGGAATGACGATGGTTTTTTGAAGAAAATTTTTTTTTTCCATCCTTGCCATAATTTCAAAATAACAGGAGAAAAAGGGATATTTATGGTTTCTTAGAAAATCAACGGCCAAATTAAAAATATTGGCCGTTGATTATCGATGGTGCCGCCATCTTGCGGCGAGATTCTGTGTCACACACCATGTCAGTATGGTCGGTATCAGCTTACCGGCATAATTGAAATTGGAAAAATATAGCTTGTTGTGTATATCGGAGTACGCGGGAATCGTTGGACCCGTTTTTATTTATTATCTTTAGCAATAGAAGTGAAACGGCAAACGCAAAATTATGGAGGGTGATAAGAACACTATGCTCGCGGTTTTGCAATTGTTGCGCAAATATAATTTCAAGGTAAGGTGTGAAAAACACAAGCATCACGGTTATAACCTAAAAAATAGAAAAAGCTTCGCAAATTCATGAATTTCGAACATTTTCATGTGTTTCTTTTGCAACAGGGAACGGAAGAGATATTTCGAAAAGAAGCTAATCTAGCGGACGTTCCTGTTGACGAAACTGCGCAAACGGATTCTGAGGTCAGCAGTGTCTTATCGGCTTACAAAAGCGAGGGTGATCCGGCGCTGTACGAGAAAGCTTACAGCGAATTGAAAAAATTTGTCGAGAGCTCGCTGGATATTTACAAGGTAAGTCGGATACGTTCGTTTTACGATAAACCAGACCCAACATCCGTTGAAATCCGTCCTTCCAATTTTTTGTATTTGCATTATCGCAATTGTGACAAGAAAACAAAATTCTAGCATGAATTGGGTACCATATTGTATCCGGTATTGGTACACATGTATCTTGAGCTGGTTTACAACAATCATTCGAGAGAAGCTAAGCAGCTGATGGACAAATTTAGCAACAACTTGGATCAGTACTGTCAGAGTGACTTGAAACGATTGTCAAACGTGACAACTCGCGAACAAATGGCTGGCAACGAACTCACTGACACTTTCAAGTAAATTGCAAACAAATATCAAATATGAATTTCTATTTTTAAAACAAAAAACACCATCCTGAAAATTTTAGGATCTTTTAATATCAGTACAAGGTATTATATAAAAAAAATCGAACCAAAAATTTAATGTTGAAAGTGGATTTTCACGATTTTTAAAAATTAAAAATTCTACAAATTTATTATTTTTTTTCTGAATATTCTTTTTTTCGTAGCCACAAGTATACTCTTCAAGACCAACTTGGAATAATTTTTTCGTAGCTATAATAGTTTTTGAGATATTTAAAAAATAAACTTGAAACATTTAAAAAATTGTGAAATTTTCATCGAAATTAAAAAGGGTCGATTCCAACTCTTGGTCGATTTGGCATGGAATGACCCAAATTCATTCTTCTGTTGTAGCCCTTATTATCATTATATTGCACAAAATTGTATAAAACTATTTTGTACTTATACAATTTATGGGCAATCATGCGATTCTGTATACTTCAAATTTTCTGCTGTTTTCCAAGCCCTAACATTCTTTTCACAGATCCAATCAGTTTATCATAAGGATATCGAGAGATACGCTTTCGATATTGAAGAGGCATTTGCAAGAAAAAAAACACAGTGTTCTGTTGAACATTATTCAGGAACACTTGTACTTTGATATGTACGAAGGAGTGGCGAGAAACAAGCAACAGATAGAGGCAACTTCCGGAGCAACCGTGGGAGAGGCAACCAGACAAGGTACCAGCAATTACGAAAAAACGTGTTCATTGCTTCCTTCTCCATAATTTTTACACATATTCAAATTTCTGAGCAATTAGCTGTTTCAGTTTTAACTTGTAAGAGAATGATAAAGTCTTGATATACTAAATTCCAATTAGAACGATTCTTTTTCATCATCACATTTTGCAGAAGCACAAATATACAAAATCTGAAGCCTCGAAGAATTTTTATGGATTATTGAAACTGTCGATCTATTAAAAAGATAGGATTTTTTTTAATTTTTACTCCTTCAGCGGAAAATTCATGAAATCTTCCTCTATGCGGACATCGAAAAAAGATACTGGTCAAAAAAATGTCATTTCTATTTCGTATTTCAGATAACAAGACAAAGGTGTATTATGGCTTGCTGAAAGAACCGGATATCCAGTGCGCCGCTCCAGCAGAGGAGGAAGAGGATGACACCGGCGGCGGGGAGGGAGCTGATAAGCCAAAAAAGAAGAAAACGAAGAAAGATCCTTTGTTCTCGAAAAAGACGAAATCGGATCCGAACGCACCTCCCGTTGGCAGAATGCCTCTTCCTAATTTGTAAGACGCACTATTTCACTCTCATTCTCGGTAATATAAGATAATCTGTATTTTTTTCAAAAAATACAAAACGTCGATTTATTAATTGGACGTCGCGATGCTCGAATGCAGAAAGGACGCCGATAAATTGGAGAAAGTCAAGGCACTGAGAGAGGCTTCGAAAAGGGTTGTTGTGGGTCCGGAAACACTGCCTTCAATTTGTTTCTACACTCTCCTGAACGCTGCTCAAACGTGAGTTGTGAAAATTTTTCCGAAATTTCATTAAACTGGTGAGAAATGAAAAATCAATTATGCGAAAATAACCAACATTAGTGTAACATCGGCCGAAGTGGCAGAAGATTCGAGTCTTTTGGCGGTAGGATTCTCCGATTCGACTTTGAAAGTTTGGAGCTTGGTACCACAAAAATTGAGACTAATGAAAACCGGCGAGCAGCTGCAAGACGTCCCTACGGAAGCTGGTACGATTTTTTTTCTTTTTTCGGGCTCCGGTAAATTTTCACCACGAGAATGATGGTTGACGTTGAAATTATTACATAGACGATGTACTGGTGAGAATGATGGACGATCGAACTGCCGAAACGACCAGAACGTTGTACGGTCACAACGGACCCATTTACAGTCTCTCTTTCAGTCCGGATCGAAATCTTTTGCTGTCCTCTTCAGAGGATACGACACGTGAGTTATCCTAGTTTCAGTGATCGGCAAAAAAAATGTATCTATTTTTATTATCCAATTTTTTCGAAAAATTAATAATTACTTCAAAAATATTACTAATTTTTTTTCAACAACAATAATTAGCACAAAAATAGTACTAATTTTTTCCAAGAATTAGTAATTAACGAGAAAGATATTGCTAAATAATGAAAAAAAATTAATAATTTGTGGAGAAATGTAGTATTAATTTTGGAAAAAGTAATAAATAAAAAATTACTAATGCATTTTTTAACAGGTACTGATTAAATATTCGTATTAATAATAAATTACGCGATATTGTATGACATTCGATACAATAAATACTAATGTGGAAAATATTCAACAGATCTAGTTATTATAAAAAATAAAATAACTTTTTTAATAGAGTTGTTTGAGCTTATAACCATGACGCAATCCGTACACACAAGTACGTAAATATACACAATACTTTTCTACAAATTACTGTTTTTTTTAAATTAATTACTCAAAAACTTGGTACACTGCGACCTCGATAATCGGAACTGTGCGGGACCGGCTCTTGCAAGAAGTGGGGTTGCGCACATTGCACAGAACCGTCTCTGCGCCGCTGATGGCTGACGGCGGCCTGACGCGATTGGCTTGGCGCTTCTCCCACTACGCTGCAATTGCAAAGATCGAGGTTCCGAGAATCGAGGTCGCAGTGTAATATTTTTTCGCTAATTACTAATTTTGTTGGAAAAATTAGAAAAATTACTAATATTTTTCGGCTAATTACGAATTTTTATAAAAGACTAGTAGTATTTTTTTGACTAATTATTAATTTTTCGAAAAAATCATTAATAAAATCAATATCGTTGACGTAAAAATCGATACTGCCGATCACTGCCTAGTTATCCTTCATTATTTTCTGCCATTTATGAAACTTTTTTCACGAGCTTTTAAAATATTCAATGTATCTATAATTTTAATTAATATCTAAAAATTTTATTTTCCAGTGAGATTATGGTCGCTTCATACGTGGACGTGCGTAGTCTGTTACAAGGGTCACTTGTATCCAGTTTGGTCCGTGAGATTTTCACCTCATGGTTATTATTTTGCAACTGGTTCCCACGACAAGACGGCGAGACTCTGGGTCACGGATTCTCATCAGCCTTTGAGAATTTTCGCCGGTCATTATTCCGATGTGGACGTGAGTAAATTTAAAATTATTAAAAAATTATGTAAACGTGAAGAGAAAATTATAATAAAAGTCTGCAAAGGTCATCATAAAAATGAAAAAAAAATTCTATACGAAATTGATAAATTCTCAATTTATCAAATTGATAAATTGATAAATTCTCAATTTATCAAATTGATAAATTGATAAATTCTTAATTTATCAATTAAGTCTCCTGGTTTTTTTTTCCAGGTTGTACAATTTCATCCGAATTCGAATTACATAGCGTCGGGCTCGAGCGATATGACAGTCAGATTGTGGGATTGCGTGACCGGAAATCAAGTCAGACTCATGACTGGTCACAAAGGACCGATATTCTCTCTGGCGTTTTCCGTCGAAGGACGCTTTCTCGCATCCGCGGGAGGTGACAATCGTGTCTTAGTTTGGGATTTGGCCCACGGGCATCTCGTTGCAGCGCTCTCGAGTCACACGAGCACAGTTCACTGTCTCTCATTCAGCAGAGACGGCAATATTCTAGTCTCCGGTAAAGATAATTCCTCCGAACATCTTCATTAGAGAAGTCTCATCATCGAAAATCGTTTTGATCATTTTTTTTCTTCAAATTTCAGCGTCACTCGACTGTTCCATAAAACTCTGGGACTTTACGAAATTAGCGGACGAGATGAGCCTCGAGGACGTTAACGTATCGCACAATCCGGATGTAAAAACCGCTGCGGAATCGTATCTACTTCGATCTTTTCCTACGAAAAACTCGCCAATTGTGGCGCTTCACTTTTCACGAAGAAATCTGTTGCTCGGCGTCGGTATGTTCGAGTCATCGTGAATAATCAACGAGTATGAAATTCGGCGCTTCAAATCATTGTCAATATGCGCGTGCTAGGCAAATCGAAAAACTTTAATCATTCATTCGTGTACATTGTACGAGAATACAAGCATTTTTTTTTATCTCAAGCCTGTATTTCATTTTTGTAAAGTACGAAAATCTGTAATTTCCGAATCATTTCCTATTTGCATAAAAGTTAAGGGCTTGTACGCAGTCGTGAGGTCGAAAAAAAGCTGTTTTTCAAGATTTTTTTCTGGATATACATTTTAATTCCTTAACGTTAAAATGTATATACGTATTTTTGTAACTTTTAACATTATTTTGAAATTTTTCTTTTTAAAAAATAATTATTCTCGAAGACGCAGTTGTCGGATCTCCGGAAGGTCCTCTAAAAAATTCGTCTTGCGGTGAGCATGAATCTCTCGATTATTGGATTATTTCCAAGTTAAAAAAATAAAAAATAATATAAGGTATAATCGAAAGAATAAGCAAAATATTTATTTTTGAAAAAATTGCGCCTTCTCAAAAAAAATTTCGTTTTTTTATTAAAATTTTTGCCTCAAATTGTTTATAAAATGGAAAATATTTATCGGTAAAAAAAAATCTTTGATTAATTACTGAAAAATATATTTATAAAGCCTGTGTAGAAATTTGAGCCTGATCAGTTATGCCGTTTCTGAGAAATCTTGCTCACCGACTTTAAAAACACAGTTTTGAGAAAAACGTGTTCAAAGTTTCAACAGCACTTCACACATAGTAATTTCTTTTTAACAAATATTTTTCGAAAATATTTGTCGGATTTACATGAAATTTTCTGTGTAAATACTTAAAGATATGTACATTACGAAAATAAAATTTAAAAAAATAGATTTTCTGAAAATCCTGACTGCGTATAGACCCTTAAATATGATCCCCTCCAAGTGTTCGGACAACAATTTCTTGACTACCCCTAAACATAGACAAGAAATTGTAACTTGTACCAATAATTGTACACTTGAATTCGTGGGCCAGTCGACTCATGTGTTGCAGTTATATACAGGGTGTCATATAAGTAACTGATTATTTCCTCAGCTAATTGTTAGATATTATTTTCCACACGGTCAAAGTCATTATAATGGTCACTTTTGACGAGGAATTCAATGTTGACCTTAATTTTGACCTTGACGATTACCCTCAAGGTTATTTCAAGGTCAACTTTTTTTTCAAATGGAAACACCCTTTTCCGACATCGGCAATCGAAAGAGCGGAAAAATTCACGTTCACATATAACAAACAAGGTGTAGATACCTCCGGGAATTGAAGCTTTTCACATTCTTTTGAAAGGGCCAAAGTTATTAATTTTAACAAGGCGTATCTAGTAGTGACCTTGACGATGATCTTCAAGGTGATTTTAAGGTCGACTTTTTTTAAAAATGGAAACATCTATTTTTGAGTTCTGAAATCAATGGAACGAACAGTTTTACATTTACGTTAAAAGATTCGGAAAAAATTAATCAATTTTTACGTTGACCTTTTGGAAAATATCTTAACTGAGGAAATATTCAGCCGTCCCGTTACTGATGTGACACCCTGTATATGCCTGTCAGTGACGTCACTGCGGTTGAATTTCTTGTTTTCTGCTGTTGGTAATATACCGACTGAACTGTCTATAAAACTCTCCCCCCCATTTATTCCCCTGTTTGTATGCAGCGGAAAATTCACTGTGTCGATTGTACCGTATTTCAGTCAATTTTTGTGACAGGACGGCGTCGACAAAGCTACTTAATAAATACAGTCTACAGCCTTTGACAGTGTCACGGCCAATTAGCACGCATTTCTAATATATTTGTCTTCAAAGAGTACGTCTGACAGAGAGGATTTTCTATAAAAAAAAGTAGGTAAATCCCGCGATTGCGTGTCATTGTTTTATAGAATCATGAGAGAGACAGAGAAAGAGTGTATGTGCGAGTATAAGAGAGAGAGAGAGAGAGAAAGGAATAGTAAGACAGTGATGAAAACATCTCGGACAGCGACTTTGACACATTCCTTTGCGATGAATTTACCAACATTTCCGCCCATTTTATCAAGAACAGGCTATGACTAATCTCATGTCTTCCCTCTCAATGAATCATTGATAAGGATGCAGTTGAGGCTGCATTAACTGCGATCAAACGCATTTGCGTGAATGCAAAACAATCTTAAATTCGTTTAGTGTCTGCACATTGCATTTTCCAAAGCAACGCATCTTGTCACATGCTTGCAATTTTTTGTAAATCCCGACTATTTTCAATACTGGAAATTTAAAAAATCCGGATTCTTCACCTTATCGCAGAACGATAAAACTCAATCGTCCTCATTCCCTGCAATTAAATAATTGCGGGGTATAAGATAAGGCGAAACAAGTTTTTTTTCTTTCACTGATATTGTTTTTCAGATACTTCAACGTAAAGCCATAAAAATGTCGCTCTATCCATCGCTGGAGGACATGAAGGTCGATCATTTGATCAAAGTAGGTTCATCGCCAGGGTCAATGACCGTGAGAGCCCTAGAAGCTTGAATTAATAATGAATAGTACGGACTGATCAATATTCCCCCTTGAAATAACCCTCGTGTCGCTTTTGCAGGCTCAAAATATGATGGAAGCTCAGTTTGCTCCTAGAGCACCGACTTTTCCATCCGAGGAACCATCAGCTCCGAGTTTTTCGCCTCCCGGTAACGAATCTGGATCTGCGCAGCTCTATCCCTTTTTGGGTAATTATATGGGACTCGAGCTTAGCGAGGATACCATTATTAACAACATGCCAGAGTACGCGATGATAGCTCGCGAAACTGTGAGTAAATGCTTGTTTGCGATTAGTCCAATGCAGGGTTGCAAATAATGCATTACTTTTTTTAATGCATTTACATTTTCAATAACCATTAACTTTTATTGATTAATTGAAATAATTTCCATTAACCATTAATCAATAACATTTCATGGTTAATGGAAATTATTCCCATTAACCATTAAATGTTAATGGTTAATGGAAATTATTTTCATAAACCATTAAATGTTAATGGTTAATGGAAATTATTTTCATCAACCATTAAATATTAATGGTTGATAGAAATTATTTTCATTAACCATTAAACAATTTATTTTCTTCGATTGGGTTTGACAGCTGTGAGTATTTGTCAAAAAAGTAACTCTCCCAAAATTTGAGCTTTAATGAAAAAAATTTAGAGGTCTCTCAAATTTCTTGATATTTTTTTTCTATTTTTGCTAACGATCATGATATAGAAATTTCGATTTTCACTTGACGGCACAAAAAATATAAGTATTTAATGTAGCAATAATTCACCCAAAATTTGGGTCGTTGAAAAAAAAATTATAATGAAAATCTAAGTGGTCTGCATGCCCTTTAATTTTTTTCTTCAAGGACCTAAATTTTCGGTGAATCACTGCTTCATCAAACACTTATATTTTTTATTGCGACACGGAAAAATCGTAATTTCTATATCATGATCGTTGGTCAAAATCGAAAATAACATCAAGTCATTTGAGCAACTTCTAAAAATTTTTTTTCAAAGCTGAAATTTTCTGAGAGTTACTTTTTTGACAAGTACTAACAGCTATCAAACCCAATCAGAAAAAAAATATCGATTTTGATTGCATCACACTATTGCAGGGTTTCGAAATTTTTAATGAAAATGATTTCCATTTGCCATTAAAAAAGTAATGATTAATGCATTACTTTTTCATTAAAAATTTCGCAACCCTGGTCCAATGCGATGTTTGAAATAAATTTTCAGGAATTCGATCACTGGCTCCTCGGAAGTCATTTGAATTTTTGGTAAAAAGCATTAAGGATTTTAAGTATATCATGGAGAGAAATATAATGTATCATTTAATTTAAAAATTCTGAGGATTCTGCTGTCTCATAGAGAAACTTTTTTTCTAAGATTGAATTTAGTTAAAAATTTTTTTTAATTTATCAAAAACTGCTTGTGGACGTCTAACATTCACAATTTAGCAGCTGTGGATCTGAATGTTTTTAGTATCGAATTTAGAGAGAGTCGCTTCAGGGATTAAGTTTTTAAAAAATTCTTAAATTTGCAAAAAATCATTGTATATGCTTTAAATTTTAAAAATTTGTGGCTATTGAGCTCAAATTTATTGCAGAAACCTGACTAGGATAGTTATGACTTTTACAGAACTACTTGTAGGGTAGGAAGTTTATGAAGTTAAAAAAAAATTGAAAGTGACAAAAAAAATAATTAAAATTTCTAATTTTCACGATTTTTTAAAACCCTCTGAGCCATGAATGTATTTTCTAGCAATGTGAAATCAATCTTTCAAATCATATCTTGTTGACAGATGACTGTAACTACACCAGCGGCGCAGTCAGGTCGATTGGCTGGAATAGTCGCTCCTCTATCAGGGGATTCACTGGGTCTTCAGAGAGCCCATGTCACTAACGGAATCAGAGAAGTATGTTTACAGATAACTTTTCAAAGTCTCACAGCGATTGAACAATTTTTGAAAACCCAAATTTAGAGCACCGCATAAAATGATTTCTCGACTTCATAATCTCGATTTCTCCTGGAAAAAACTTTGTTTCTGCAAATAACGTTTCACTTTCCTCTGAAATTCTTCAAGAGGTGCAGAGTTAACGAGATTTTTCAAAATTATGCAGCAATAGAACGAATTCGCTCAATGCTGCGTAATTTTCTCGTATTCTTAAATCTTTATCTACGAGAGAATGAAAATTAAAACCCATTTTTAATTACTCTTACGCTCAATTAATCTAACCCAACATTTTTAATTACTCTTAGGCTTTTGACAACTCCTGACTCTAGCTTCACAATTAAATAACAGCAATTGTGAATTCAACGTTTCAGTTGACTCTTTGCAAGGACAAGGATGGAAAAATTGGTCTCAGAGTGCACTCGGTTAACAGCGGAGTGTTCGTCTGTCTCGTAAGTCCAAATTCACCGGCGTCAATCGCTGGTCTACGTTTTGGCGATCAAATTCTCGAGATAAACGGAATCACAGTCGCGGGTTACAGTATGGATCAAGTTCACAAGATCCTTCGCAATGCCCCGATCAACGGCATAAACGTTGTCGTTCGCGATAGGTGAGGGAATGTTCATTAATTCCTTCATTTCATTATTCAACTGTGTTTACGGGCAAATTAAGATTTATCACGGGCACAATTGTATCAGCGGTGAATTTTCCATAACCGAAAAATCTCACCAATTCCTTAAAATTAAATGAAAATGAGTTTGGTCATATCCGAAGGGTTTTTAAAAAATTCCCAAAAAATCTATATTTTCGGATCCCACAACTTTTGTCCTATCAAACTTTTTAGGCTTTTGCTTTTTTCCAATTCGACCTTAAGACGACCTTTAGACGTGGAAAATACCATTGGTTTTATAACGATATTGGAATTTTGAATTTTGCTAAAAATCAATTTATGGGTGTATCTATACTGTGATTGTAAATTAAAATTTTTTTTTTCCTATTTCAGACCACTTGAACGTACGGTAACCATGCACAAGGATAGTTCTGGAAGTATCGGCTTTCATTTTAAAAACGGCAAGATAATGGCACTCGTCAAGGATTCGTCAGCAGCGCGCAATGGTCTGTTGACCGATCATCAGATACTCGAGGTTAACGGAAAGGTTAGTTTCGAGGGAAAAATACAATGATACTTGAGGTGTAGGAAAAAACTATGAAAATTGGAAATTTTTAAACATCTCTTAATACAGGAAAAGAAGCAGAAGCAGAAAAAAAAATTGTTCATGAGAAAAAGCAAAGAAATTCTGGAAAAAATGTTTTTTTTCAATGAAAATTCAAGAAAAAATGATTTTTTAAGAAAACCATTGATAGATTCGTGTTCAGGGGGACAAAATACATCGATAAAAGGTTTTAAATAAATTAATTCAAAAAAAATTTTTTTTGCGATTTGGCCAAAATTCAATTGGTTCACTAAAATCACTGTGATTTTTTTTCTAGATGAGATTTCGACTTCTGCTTGAGCTCATTCTTTTTGCAATCGTTGACCCTTTAAAATGCCGCTTGATTCATCTGATTCGGATCATTTTTCAATTTTTGGCAGATTTTTAAAGTTTGACTATCGATTTTTGCAAATTTTTTAAGGCATACCCCTTTCCATTTTTTTCGGCGATTTTCAAAGTGCTCTCATTTTTACAAAAATGAAGTTATCGGAATGAACTGAACGCTATTCTCTAATTTTAGTGGCAACCTTTAAGTACGAAAAAGAAAATTTGGGATTGGTGAAACCCAAGTAAAGTTATGAGCACTTGAAATTTCGCTATTTTGAAATTTCCCAAAAGTCGCAAAAAAATGAGCAAAAAATTTTTTTTTTATTTTTATCCTTTTCAAACCTTATTTCGATGGGAAATTGACCGCTGATTGCAAATCACACAGAATTTTGGTCGAAAAAAAATTTATTCACGAGATAAAGCAAGGAAAGACTAAAAAAAAATTATATTTTATTTATGAATTTGAAGGTTCATGAATATTCATCTCTCAGAGTTTATAGCTCGACAGATACAGTTTGCTATTAAATCAATTAGCCCGAAAAAACTTTTTAAGAATTCTCGTGTAAAAAAACTGAACAAAGTGAAGAAAAAAGCTCATTGACAACGAATCTGTAATATCACAGTTTCCAAGTGATATTCCAACGAATCTTTTATACGAAAAAAACTACCTTTCATTTGAAATATAAACATTTTCTAAAAATATCGGTGGCTCTAAAATTGAGGGAGAAGAAAAAAGGGTTTGAACTTTTAGTTTCCCGACTGCCGGGTTAAAGCACCTTTTTTAGAACAAATCGGAGAATTGAATAAGAGACTTAAAATGTTTATAGGGTTTTTTTTTCTCCGCGCTATAGTTGAGAAGTTATGCTAAACCGAAATTGAAAAATGCAGAAATTTTGAGTCATAAAATTTCGAAATAAAAATAAAAATTCTTAATCGCTCTATCTTTTATAATTTTGCAACTATCCTATTTTTATGAAATTCCTAATTTTCACGCAAAATGATTCTACGTTTATCGAGAGTTGAAATTTAATTTTTCCATTTGTTTTTCAGAACGTTGTAGGTCTGAAGGACAAGGATATCGCAGACGAGATAGGTCAAAGTTCCGGTGTGATAACCATCACCGTGATACCTTCGTACATATACGATCACATGATAAAAAAGTGAGTGAACAACGAAAAACGTTAAATCTCAAACGATCATAAAAGATTTTATAATGATGTCTCAACGTTTTTTTCTATCTTTCAGAATGGCCGGAAGTCTTCTCAAGACTGGAATGGATCATTCAGTGCCAAACAATTGGGAATAAAGGAACAAAGGTCGCATCGCGCCGTAAAAGAAATAACATTCTATCCGTGACTCTCAACGGTTCTTTGCCAAAACGAAATATTACAAATGTGTACAAGATAAGGTGCCATCGGGAATTCCGATTATCCACAATTGCACACGTGAGAAAGAAAAGCATTCGTCGATATTTTGTTCGTGCACAATTCTTTGATACGACTAATTTTGTATGTACGTTGCAATTTACGTCATAAATTTTCCGATACACTTTTTCTTATCTCCCTATTGCCATTTTCTTGTTTAAGAG
The DNA here is from genome assembly GCA_946863875.1 of Alloplasta piceator. Lineage (NCBI taxonomy): Eukaryota > Metazoa > Arthropoda > Insecta > Hymenoptera > Ichneumonidae > Alloplasta > Alloplasta piceator. Next base: position 3,939,529 of record OX333077.1, on the reverse strand, counting down.
GACGCACGCGTTGGCGCATTATCGCGCTCACGTTGAAGATAAATATTTGGCAATAGAGATAACGTGGATTAGATTTTGCATTTGTTTACATATATGTATACGTAGAGTTATCAATGGTAGGATTGTTATGGCGTGAACCCTTCCAAAATACGATACTATTTTACTAACGAAAATATTTTGTTACTCCTCGCGTGTGATTTCCACGTATTACGTATATATGCTTATACGGTTTGGTGGAAATTATAGAACTATGTAGCAATAATCATATGTGAAAGATTATATTATCTGTTAAAATCGTACCGTGCCACACAAAAACCATTATTAGAAATATGCATTATTCGCAGTTATATTAAAAATAATGGAATCTCGTATGTGTATATCGGAGAATGTATAATTAGAGAATAATTATTTACGCAGTTTACAAAAGGGAAGTGAAAATATGAAATTTGGAACAAAGCCCAAACTGGACGATTGTTATTTTCGCTCATTAGGAAATTCAAGGACTCACGATTGTTGCGGAGTAAATTGTCTGCTAACGCCAATTTCCTTTTCCCATCGTTGAGGATATCCTGGAAAATGTTCTCGCCACTCCAACCTCGTTGTCGCTGCAGCCTGAGATATTGTTAGCACTTACACTTGAAATGCTGATCCATTTTCCTGTTGGCAAAATTTCGTATACTAGGATTGAATAATTTGTTATGTAAAAGTTGAAGAAGCATCATGATATGTATTAAAATTTCAGTTTTTATATTATCTTCAATTAATTCGATGAGAAAAGAAAAATTCCATCTATATTCTAGAATTAAAACGTCTGCAGCTCAAAGAACGATTTGAAATTTGGCGCGGCTTCGTCGATGCGCATGCGCGTATTGGCAAAAATTCGCAACAGTGGCGCTTTCATCGCTTTTTCGAATTAACCGTGTTCGCAGCGGAAAAAAAAACGAGGAATTTTTTTCTCCATCAATGTGAAAAAGTCAACACATATTCGCCAATTTGTAACACTTTACATGCATTCCGATGATTTATCTCTGCCAGAATAAATCGATACATCGATTCCGCGCAACTTTTGAGTAATGAAAAGTTATAAAATTTACATACGGCAAAAAAATGATACATGTATGCCTGAGTAGCGAAATCGCATGCTTGGCAGCTAGACAAAACCACAAATTTCTCCAAATATATAATCCATAAAATTTTGATCATTAATAGCTTGAATGATGATAATTTGGCTCCGAAAGTTCCCGGGATCTTTATTGATTGTTTTAATAGACTCGATAGGATATTCGTAAACAACAGTAATGCAAAAACTTACATCTGCTTACAAAAATTATGCAAAAACTTTACATCTGCTCACGTCCGTATCTCGCAGCGTCCGGCTCGATGTGAGGACGCCCAACGCCGCCGGATGACGCATGCGCCCAAGTCTCGCAACAGTGGCGCTTCGATCGCTCTTCTTCGAAAATCAACGGCGAACCCACTTCCGGAAAATAAAACGAAGTTTTTCTCGTCAACGCTTTGTCTTCCACATTGACCTTTTCCTATTTTCGCTCCACAATTATCGGATAAATCCATTTCATACGCCATTATAAACGAACAAACGTAAAATTGCGAGACTCTATAAAAAATTCATAAATGTGTGTGTGCGGTTGAAGCTAGATCACGGAAACCAACAAACCGGATAGACAAAGGTACACAGTCGGGCGTCCATTGTTTATTCAAAATTTTCAATTCTAATTGTATTTATTTTTTGCAGCCACGCGAAGAAAATCGATCGAGTGCGGAGTTTACATCAGCGTTGGCGTATAAACGAGCCCAGTAAGTTTTTGCATTGTCTTTCATTCGTTATTACTTTGCTCTAAAACATTTCACCACGTTTAACCCTCGCATCATATATTTCACGTATTCTAACCTCCGTATCGATCGAAACAAAGAATTCGAATCATCCGCCACAAAAACTTCTCTCGTTTCCCCCACCCGATATCGCTGTATTTATCACAACATTCGCAAAATATTTTCTACCGGCATTTCATAATCACGTTACTTTTTCGCCCACTTCAATTGAACTCGTATAAAATTTTCTCAAATATAAACCATCATGGACGACGAATAGTGCCGAAAAATTCGGTAAATATATAAGCGCCGACATAATTTCATAATTTTCGAGGGGCGCGACACAGAGCTTTTGAGGTTAAGCCCGCTCTTAAAAAGAAGAATGACGGAAATCGGTCATTCGGGATGTAAACTTTTGCTCGGACGACGAATGTTCACAGCAATGGCTTTGAGCATCTTCGCCCAATTGATTTTCATAATCTGCGTGATTCTAATGACGAATCTCAGTGTGACACATCCGTTTTCCTCGTTGCACGACGCATTGTCGATAATAAGGAGCTTCCGCATGTGGTGTTACTTCGTCGTTCTCGCCGCGGTTATACTGCTTCAAGGTGTAATATGGAGTAAGAATTATCTCACTCCTGTGCCTTACGCAAAGAGCAGATTCGACGCTCTCTGCGGCATGTTTACGCCGCACAATTTCGTCGTCGGCGGTCTTTACGTCACCGTAGGATTGGTTCTCGTCTGGCTTCATCTTTCGCTGGAGGGAGGCGATTGGGGTTCACTGACCAAGGATTGCACAAGCTCTCACGGCTATTGTCTCGTGGAGGAGAATTATTTTTTATTATTGGGAGGAATATGGACCGGCTCGTATCACTTTGCCAGGACAAATTTTTCCGGACCTAGATACCTTGAATTTCCACCCGTACCGCTCAAGAAATTGGTTCGAGTGAAAAGAGGCATAGCCGCGCTCTTGCCGTTGTCGATGATCGACGCGCTGACACCCGCGCTGCATCTACTAGCCTTTTACTACTTTTTGGGCGGTTACCTCAGAGGATTCGCCGCTTCGATTCTGTTTCTCGGCACCGAGGGAGAACCCCTGGATAGAATATCAAGATTGTTGAACGTCTCCCTCGTCTTTCACGCTTGGTTCTACGCGGCCCTTTTTGTTCTGAGCATGAACACCATGCATTTGCTCTTCGAAGCTAGTCTCGTGGAATGGACGCCCTTCGAGATAGATAGAAAAAGCGTTTTCAACAACGAAGCTCCCGGTGTTACTCTCCAAGAAGCACTGAGCATGGATAAAATACCGATAATGCTACATCTCGGATATCTCGATCTCGCGACCCTCGCGCTCAAGGACAAATCTCGCAGAGCCTCTCTCTTCTCTCTCAGCCAACCCGGAGGTCATCCTTACAACTGGAATTTCATCGTTCAACGATGTCTCGGCGTGACGAAAAATTTTGCCGACGAGATCGACAAAGTTTGCGCGATCAAGCACGAATGCCAATCCGCCGAGATTCCAAAAAGCACAGGTGATGTCCTTGACAAAAGTTACGCCTATCACATGAGAAATTTGGTCGCTCCTGAAATGACGAAAATGACGAACGACGGCGAAACGATTAAAATGGAAACTGCCAATGAACATGTTTTCGTTTCTTATCTGAAAAACAAGAGGGACAATTTTGTCGCTTATTTGCTGTCGAAACCGTTGATATTTTATTTTTTCGGACAACGCAGCGATGGAAAAATTCGTCACGTACTGATCAACGGACAAACCGTTATTTGGGCAGCCGATGCCATTTCATCGCTCGCCGTTGTGTCCCTCAAGGAGGATCCTTACGGAATCGTGCAGAAAGATTTATCATCCATAATCGAGAATCTCTTGGCGGTTAAACAGTCGCTCGATAAATTACAGAAGACGAATCTCATGATGAGAAAACCTCAGAACGACGATAGAGTCATAAGAATCGTGCTAACGTCTCTACGAATGGGAATAAAGAGGAGCATTTACAGAATCGTCTCGACCTTCAAAGATTACATCGAGGATCTGTCGCTCGAGCCAACGGTCAAGGATCATTTGCAGAGCTTTCTCGTTTATCGAGAATGAAACCTGAATGTATAAAAAAAAAAAAAAGAACAATTTTCAAATTTCTCCAATTCGTGCCAATTTTTTTTCTCGTCCGTTAAATGGACCACTCAAAATGAAAAAGCCAAACTGTAATGAACGCACGGGCAACGATTGCGATGGATAAATAATTTATACAGTATTTTTTTTACTTGAACGAGAACGAGTGACAAACCATAAGTTATAATTTTTTTTTCGTATCCTTTGTTTTCTGTACCAATGATCAACGGATGCTGCTTAAGCGCGAATACCATGTATTTACAAACGATGAAAAAAAAAAAATACACCGAATTTGTACAAACATTTACTTACGAAATTTAAGTTACATTTTTTTCAAATGTTGAATCACGCTGAGATTGTAAAATAATTTTTCTCTGAGCGTGATCCAACTCTTTGTCTGTTCTTCCTGAAGTTCCGCGAGATAATTCCACAATTGTTTGTCTTTCGCAATCGCGGTACCGTGAATTTTAATAAAAATCGACAAGTAAGCCTGCGACAATTCGAAATCTCTCTTGCTCGTTATCATGTATTTGATCATTTTCATAAATTGCATGGCTAATTGATGAAAATATCTTTCATCCAATCCCATTGATTGTATCTCAATGTCTATGGAGCTGGGTCCCAATGATTTTAATTTTTCGATCGCTCGCGAATAATCATCGTTGTCGATCGATTCTTGCAGATATTTTCCAAAAGTCGTGAGATTTTGAAAATCCGGATGCACGAGCATTCTCGTGTTCTCGTTGACTTTGTTGACGCGCGACAAATCAAATTGTATGTCGAGCGCTGGTATCGTTGGCAGAAAAAATGGTGCGGCTTCCGGCGCTTTTGGCACTTCCTTCGGTTTGTTTCGTCTCTTCACGATGTCGATGTTCAACAGATTTTGCCAGCGCGAATTCGCGAGCGACGACATTGTTATTAGATCTTGAGAAAGCTGTTCCGGCGAGACGTATTCTTCCTTATCGTCGTCCTCGACGATCGTTAGCTCCTCGATTTTCTCCTCCAAATTGTTCTCCATCGTTGAACCAGGAAGTCCTATTATCGGAACAGGCACATCCGGTTTCACGGCTTTGAGGGAAACGTGCGAGTACAATGTTCGATTTGACCACAGGTAAATTCCCAAATTGCAGACGTGAGCGGTTGCGAGATATTCTCCGGTTGCAGAGAAATGTAGGGATGTGCAAGCCTCGGTAACCTTGAAAAAAAAGAACGGAATTTATACAAAATTGGTTCCACTTCCATTCAAGCAAAAAAAAAAAAAAATTGGTGTGCTGATGACCACGCGGCAGTGATCGACAAAATCGATGTTTTCGTCAATTTAATTACCGCTAATTACTCTGTGTTGGAAAATTTTATAATTGTTCCAATAAATATTACTCATTATTAAGGCACCCGGTAATTAGGTAGTAAGGTATTTCTAATATTCGAAAATTCGATAATTCACGTTCGATTATTATCCAATAAACCTATGACTTGTAATTTAGATCAAATAATTACTCAATAACCAAGTAATTAAAACTTGGCTCTTATGAATTACTGATTTTTTTTTAAATTAGGTAATTGTTCCATCTAATTATTAATTATCCAAGTAATTAAATACTTAAGTACTCTACTTACTAATTTTGTATGAAATTAGTTAATTATTTTTTCCAATTATTAATTATTCGAATAATTAGATAATTAATTCTTCTAATTACTAATTTTTCAAAAAATTAGTTAATTATTTTTTCCAATTATTAATTATTCGAATAATTAGAAACTTAATTCTTCTAATTACTAATTTTTAAACAATTTCTTCGATCGATGTTTACTTAGCGATCAATCATTGGACAGAGCTTCGACTCCTTTCGAATTGAAGAAAGTAACATAATCTGAATGATCTTTACGCTGAATCGTCAAAAAAAATTCCCTGGAGTCTAGAAAAAATTTCAAATTCAAGCTGAAGTGTAGAGTTTTATTTTTTCTTACGATTGCTCGAAACATGCTGACGCTGAAAAACTCGAGATTCCGATTCAAATACAAAAAGCTTGAAATTAATTACTCCGAAAATTGATAATTAATATAATTACTAATTACTCAGATAATTAGTAATTAAAATAGTTCAATTACTAATTAGTCTAATAATTATTAATTTATATATCGAAATTATTAATGATTCAAATAATTGGTAATTAAAACAGTTCAATTACTAATTACTTGAATAATTAGTAATTTAGATACATACATTACTAATTATTCAAATAATCAATAATTGACATAATTCAATTACTAATTTTTAGAATAATACATAATTCAAAGAATACACATATTCAATATCCAAATAATTCGTAGTATTGGTCTTTACATTTCTGATTATCGAAATACCTCAAAAAATAATGGACGAGAATATTAATTTTGTAAATAACGATTAATTAAAAATCTAAATTTTTTTTGCCGATCACTGCCACACGGTAGAAGTGAAACTTCTGTCGGGATACTCTTTTCTCGACAAAATATTCTCTTAGGATCAAGCCAGTATATCAAATCAAATTTAGAATTGGCGAGCGGCAAATTACAAATGTAATTTGTAATACAAAGTTTTCTAATTACAAATGTAATTAGTAATTGAAAAATTTCTAATTACAAATTACAAACGTAATTAGTAATTGGATAATTTTTAATTACAAATTACAAATGTAATTACTTATTGAAAATTTCCTAATTACAAACTACAAATGTAATTAGGACCAAATTTTCGGTTAATTACATTTTTCAATGTAATAAGAGTCAAATTTCACTCTAATTACATGTAATTAGTATCGAATTTCCGACTAATTACATTTTTTAATGTAATTAGTATTAAATTTCCGACTAATTACATGTAAGTAGATTTAAATTTGACTCTAATTCATTGATAAAATGTAATTAGTGCGAAATTTGAACCTGAGTACATTTGTAATTTGTAATTAGGAAATGTTCAATTACTAATTACATTTGTTATTTGTAATTAAAAAATTTCAATTACTGATTACATTTATAATTTGTAATTAGATCGTTTTAATTACTAATTACATTTGTATTTTGTAATTAGAATTTTTCGAATTACTAATTACATTTGTAATTTGTAATAAGAATATAATTAATTACATAAACGCCCAACTCTGATAAGCAGACGGCAAAGACACTACTTGTGCGAAAAACGTGACGCTCGGCCGTTCCATTTACCCGCAACGCTCTCGCGCCGAAACGCGCCCATAGAAGTTTCACTTCAAAAATATTATTATCGACATTTTCGGCATTTTTATGGTCAATTTTTCCGAATCATTCGACTCACTCCAAAAACGTCGATGAGCTGCGACGATGGAATGTCCCAAGTCCTGATGGTGCAATCCATGGACGCAGTTACGAGCCATCTCGCGTCCGGACTGAAGGTCGCGTCCATGAGGTGCCCTTTGTGACCTTGAAATTGTCGAACGATGACTCTGGTATCGAGATCAATGAGAACGACGCTAAAATCATCGAGTGCAAGCGCCACGAGCGAACTATCCCGATGACTTCTCATCCATTTAACGGATTCCTCGAGTTCAAGGATCGCTTTTGGTTTGCGATATTTGTCGGGCTTGAATGGCCAAAATTTAACGCGAGCATCTTGTCCCCCGGAAACGACAATTTGATTGAGCGAATCGACCGTTATTCCTCTCACAGGACCAACGTGAGCGCCCCCGTTCTCATCCCCGTAAGTCGCTCTGTGTATTCCCGATTGTATGTTGAATCTCTCGATGTTGCCGGTATTATAACCGACAACGACGAAATTACCGCACTGCGTTATGCACAGACTCGTCGTCGTGGCATTGCGATTTTTACGAAAACGCTCGGGCAAAAGTTTGTGCTCGCCCATCTTGAGTTTGTCGTAGGACCAGGTCGTCACGACTCCCAGACCGAGATGAGCAGCCGCGATATTGTCCCAATCTTTTTCTCGTGTCTTTTCCATCGCGAGCTCGACGATCGGCGGCATTATCAGCGGATCCTCGACGAGGCGTCCCTTCTTCTTGGACGTTTTTCTATTGAAAGAAGCGCGACCCAGACTCTTGTTGAAAGTTTCCGTTATCGTGGAGAATATTCTCAAGGACGAATCACCACCCGCGCTCAATATATTGTTACCGTCGTCACCGTAGAATCTCACGAAATTCGGCGGCTCCGAGTGTCCCTCGCGTATTCTCAACAATCTCGCGCCTCCGTCGGACAAATCGAATATCCACAATTTCAGGGTATTATCCGGCGAGGACGTTACGACGAGTGGCTCGTTTGGCAAACATTTCAGGCCCGTTACGGCGCCATTGTGAGCGGATAACAATTGAGCTTCGACTCTTCGCTCCTCGAGATTCCAGAAAATCACGTGACCGGCCATTGTTCCCGTGGCCATTACGGGATTGTCGTCGCTTCTGAAGGATATGGAAGTGACGAGACCCCAGTCTTGAACGAGCTCGAAAATCGTCGCGTCCTCGCGGAGATTGTGCAGCTTTATTCTTCCGTCGATGAGTCCGATCGCGACAACGTCCATCGCGGGAGCTTGAGCCAGAGCGCTGACCGCGCAATTCCAGCCTGGGAAAGTGTATATCATCTTGGTTGTTTTTATGTTCCAAAGTTGCAAGTGTCCCTGCTCGCTCGCGAACAATATTTTGTTCATGTAAGCGCTGGGATGAAGCAGCGTCGTTATTTTGAATATTTCGTTGGTGAAATTCAATTCGCCAAAGACGCTCTCCTCCTTGATGTCCCATATTTTTACCGTACTGTTTTCGTCTATCGATATGAGATGCACGCCGAATGGCAATAACAGATGAACGGGACTCTCGTGACCGACGTACGTGTGCTTGAGCTCCGTTCCTCGTCGCCATGCGTAAATTTTGTTCTCGCTTGCTGTGTATATGTGATACGTGTCCGCCTCGAGACACGTTATTTCGCCCGGATGTTGACCAGACACGCTCAGTAACGTGAAATGCGAACATCCGTACGTGTGAAAAGATCTACCGACGCACGTCACTATGAGATTCTCCCTTCGTCGCTGAATATATCGCGTTACGAGAGGCACGTGATTGCTGACATAACCTAGAGCGCGATTCCTCGCGAATATTTTACTCTGTGACATCGTACAGGTTTTTCTTCTTTGTTTGTGTTTCGTGTCTTCGTCGATTTTTGAATAATACCTTTTTGGAGGATATTCGAAATTAATTTTTCATTTGTTCGAGGATTTTTTGTAAGAATGTTGAGAAACACGTGGAAAAACAATGACACGCGGCGGCCATGTTTATGCATTATGCCGAATTGCCGTCATTGCCGACTGCCAGCAATGAGCGTCCATATTCGTCAAACTCGGCATAGATGGTGCCAATGTTGTTGGATTTTTTGCGCGCGCAAAATCAAATTTCATTTTTAATTTACCATTTTAATGGCAGGCTAAACACCCTCCCCCCCGCCTTTCCACTCTTGCGAGTGCGAGAGAGAGCGCCTATAGCGGTCGTGTGAGAGCGAGAGAGAGGGTCTTTAGCCTGCCCTTAAATTACCATTTTTGTGGCAATGACGTACGCAACACGGGTCGTACAAACAGGTCTGGAAACTCTTATTGTTTTTTCGGTGGTCGGGGTGACATTATAGAATTTGAAGGATTTTTTAGTTTACATTATTGCCACGTCGCTACTATCGAGTGCCAAAGTGATATATGTATGGGGCATTCCATCCCAAATCAGACAGTTTGAAAAACTTTTTTTTTTTATTTCCTCAATTTTTTTATATTTTTGAGTACCCATCAAAAGACCCTTCCCGTTAAATTTTTAGATTTTTCTGATTACCCGTTCAAAAGATATTAAATTAACAAAAAAAACTGGTCTTTTTTTGGTATTTTGGTCACAACTTCTTTAATAATGGTCCAAATTAAAAGTTATTTTTTCAAATTTTTTTTTTTTATTGCGTTTTCGGACAAAAATACAACAAAAGTATTCGACGAGTTTTTGAATGAGTTTTTTGAGTTTTAAACTTTAAATCGCGTTTTTAAAAGTGAGTGTCATTTTTTATTTTTTTTTTAATTTTTTGCTTCAAACATCTATCTATTCGACAATTTTTAAGACTAATCCTATCGTGGGATTTCCATAACTACTATTTTTTTTCGGATTTTTGAACGTTAAATTTTTTTTTTATAAATCATTATGAATACCAATTTTGGTTACTTCAAAATGATTTAAAAAATACTATACAGTAACAAAAATTGGTATTCATAATAATTTATTTAAAAAAAAATTTAATTTTTAAAAATCGAAAAAAATAGTAGTTATTGAAATCCCACGATCGGACTAGTCTTAAAATTTGTTGAATAGATAGATGTTTGAAACAAAAAATTTAAAAAAAATTCAAAAAGACATTCACTCTTAAAAACGCGATTTTACGTTTAAAACTCAATAAACTCATTCAAAAACACGTCGAATATTTTTGTTGTATTTTTTTCTGAAAAGGCCATACAACAAAAATTTGAATAAAAAACTTTTAATTTGGACCATTGTTAAAGAAGTTATGACCAAAATACCAAAAAAAGAGCGGTTTTTTTGTTAATTTAAAATCTTTTGAACAGGTAATCAAAAAAATCTCAAAATTTAACGGGAAGGGTCTTTCGATGGGTACTCAAAAATATAAAAAAATTGAGAAACAAAAAAAAAAAGTTTTTCAAACTGTCCGATTTGGGATGGAATGCACCATATAATCCGTAATTAATGACTGCGCATGCGCTATCGTCTATCTCTCACTCGTGCTCTCACTCATGGTGGCACTACATATATGTATATGTATATAGTATCAGATAGTGGCTCCGCATGGCCTGTTTCTCCTAACCTCAAAAAAAGCCTGCGTGTGTGTGTTTTTGTTAAATAAACGTTGTTGAACGATAAATATGTCCGTACCCGCGAAAGTGTTGATGAGAAAGATTAAACAGCGAGAAAAAAAGAAATTAAAAGTTTTGCAGAGTCGTGAAACTCACAAATCAAACGGTAAGTTAATTTTTCGGAGCCCTCGATACGTGACATAACCTCTGTGATACCTTTTCTCCGTTCCGTCGATTGAAAACAATCGTGATAAATTTTAATTATCGTTGCAGGAAAAGTTTCGTCCGACACTCACGAAGACACTTCTGATACGGAGGAAAAAGTTAACAAGAAGGTTGAAAATGGAGCAAAACGTTCGAGGATGGATGAGGCTCCCTCCAAAAGTAAGGGTTAACTTGGAATTGAGAATTTTCGGCATTTTGGGAAAAGACAGAGTGTACGAATTGTTTTTACAGAAAAAAAGAAGAAGCTCGCACCTCCGGAGCCTGAGGAAACGGAAAATGCGGAAGCGGACAGTGACGGAGAATCTAGTATCGATGATGAAACGAGGAAAGACGGAGTTGAGTCTGATTTGTCGAAAAGCCGTGAGTTTTAATCATGGTTAATAAAACGAATAAAGAAATGAGAAACTTTGCTCATTTTTTTGCAGATTCAAATGCAATTTCTGGATACTTCGTGATATTCACTTTGCCATAATGATTCTCGAATATTTTTTTTTTCAGTGCCTGGCTCGTCGGTTGGTCTTGAAATAATGAAAAACGCGTCTTTCTCGTCGCTGAAAGACACCGTTTGCGAAAACACGTTAAAAGCCATAAAAGAAATGGGCTTTGAAAACATGACGGAGATACAAGCTAGATCGATACCGCCTCTTCTGGAGGGAAGAGATTTGGTCGGTGCGGCAAAAACTGGCTCGGGAAAAACACTCGCGTTTCTCATACCGGCCGTAGAATTGATTTACAAATTGAAATTTATGCCGCGCAACGGTACGGGCTGCGTGATAATATCACCGACGCGAGAATTGTCGATGCAAACGTTCGGCGTGCTCAAGGAACTCATGAAGCATCATTATCACACTTACGGATTGTTGATGGGCGGTGCGAGCCGTCAAACGGAGGCTCAGAAGCTCGCAAAGGGTGTCAATATTATCGTCGCGACGCCGGGCAGATTGTTGGATCATCTGCAAAATACCCCGGATTTTTTGTTCAAGAATCTTCAGTGCTTGATCATCGACGAGGCAGATCGTATATTGGACATTGGTTTTGAGGAGGAGCTCAAACAAATAATTAACATATTGCCGAGTAAGTCAATCAAATAAATCTTCTCATTGCTTTACAAAAATGCTAATTATTTCTTATCTTTTTCAAATATGTCTCGCACATAGTTGTAAATAATGCATTACTTTGATAATGCATTACTGTATTTATTACCCATTACACTGCATAATGTGAAATGGGTAAGTGTACCATTACAAAATACAAAAGTAATGTGTAATGGATGCGTGTTCCATTACAAATAAAAAAATGTAATGTGTAATGGATGCATATGCTATTACAAATAAAAAAAGTAATGTGTAATGGATGCATGATCCATATTACAAATAAAAAAAGTAATGTGTAATGTATGCATGTTCCATTACAAATAAAAAAGTAATGTGTAATGTATGCACGTTCCATTACAAATCACAATTGAAAAAAAAAAGTAATTTGCAGTGGAGAATATTCCATTACAAATAGAAAACTTGCCGTGCTCGTATTAAAAACTTGCACATTGCTGTCTCATTATTTTATTTCGCTCACTAAAAGTTTATCCACAATTATCACAAATGATCCATAATGTTAAAAAATAGAAACAAAAAAACAGACAGTTCATTGTTAAATATGAAGTACGAAAATGTACTCAACTTAAAAATTGTCCATCTTTATATTGAACTGGCTTTTACACGCTGTTACCCATAATTATAAAATCTACACTGAAAGAAATTTTATTGCAATATTTGCAATAGCATATAGCAATTTAGGGACAATCGAGATACAATCGTAAATATTTCTATAATATAGGAATATTTACGATTGTACCTCGATTGTTCCTAAATTGCTATATTTTATTGTACTTTTTGTTACGCGAAAAACCAAATATTGCAATAAAATTTCTTTCAGTGTAATAAAAATTACAAGTTACTGATACAAAATTTGCATTGCATAATTTATTGCATAATAATAAATTTGCTGATGCATGAATTGTAATTTGTAATGGAACGTGCATCCATTACACATTACTCTTTTATTTGTAATGGAACACGCATCCATTACACATTACTTTTGGTATTTGTAATGGCACATGCATCCATTACACATTACTTTTTCATTTGTAATGGGACATGCATCCATTACACATTACTTTTTTTTATTTGTAATGGAACATGCGTATATTACACATTACTTTTTTTATTTGTAATGGGACATGCATCTATTACACATTACTTTTCTTAATTGTAATGGAAAACTTGTCCAATACACATTGTTTGAAGTAATAGGTAATGCATTACTTTTACATTACTATTTTCACAACTCTGGTCTCGCGCATTGCTTTTAATATTTTAAAAATTTCTGCAATTTATGTTCCACCCGAGATTAGACACTGAGAATTTGTATTGAGAAGAAAAAAATGTAATTTTATTAATTAATCAACAGAGAGAAGACAAACGATGTTGTTCAGCGCTACACAGACGCAAAAGACCGAGGCACTGACGTCATTGGCATTGAAAAAAGAGCCCATTTACGTCGGTGTCGATGATGACGAGGAAAGAGCAACGGTCGACGGTCTCGAGCAGGGTTACGTTGTTTGTCCGAGTGAAAAGAGATTTCTCCTTCTGTTCACATTCCTGAAGAAAAATCGCAAGAAAAAGGTCATGGTGTTCTTCAGTTCTTGCATGTCCGTTAAGTATCATCACGAGCTTCTAAATTACATCGATTTGCCGGTAATGAGTATACATGTGAGTAACGAGACATGGAAATACATAATTCTCATGAAATATTTTATAAAAGACATAATTCTCATGAGAAAATATTTCAACATCGGTCACGATGGATTGTATAGTAATTAAAAATTAATTGACTGAACTTAAAAATTATCGAATAGGGCAAGCAAAAACAGACGAAACGCACAACGACGTTCTTTCAATTTTGCAATGCTACTTCCGGTATATTATTGTGCACGGATGTGGCTGCTCGAGGTCTCGATATTCCGGATGTCGATTGGATCGTTCAGTACGATCCTCCGGACGATCCGAAGGAGTACATTCATCGTGTTGGACGTACCGCACGTGGTGAAGGCAGCAGTGGACACGCTCTTTTGATCATGCGACCCGAGGAACTTGGCTTTCTTCGTTATCTCAAGCAAGCACGCGTTCCCGTCAACGAGTTTGACTTTTCGTGGAACAAAATTGCCGATATACAACTTCAAGTGAGTTGGAAGAATTCATAATGTATTACACTTTTTCTAGCGATCTAAAAGGTAAGGAAGGAATCCTTATGATGAGACTTCACGGCCATTTATCATAGTAACTACAAATGTCATCGACTTGAAATGTGGTTTCTTGAACAAGTTCCATTTTAATAGGCATTTAGAATTCGGAGAAGTAAATGGCTTATTTTGTTTTTCCCTTGAAGAACCGATTTTGTTTTTCCTTTGAAAAATAAAATCCAGTTCAAATTATTATCTTTTTCTAAGTTCCGTACGAACAATTTTCGAAATTTCAGTATCCGAGTCCACAGCAAGAACCCCACGTAATTAAGGGGTGCACATTTTTCGTGATATTTATTTTTGCAAAAAATAATTTAGGAAATTTTCTTAAGGGGCTGTCCTGAATTAGAATGGTCTAAAACCTCGTTTTTTTTTTTAAATTTTTTTAGAGGGGAAAAAAAGAAATCAAGGATGTTGAGTCCCTATGAAATCTTTTAACGTTAATTGTTCAATAAATAGCTTCTTAATCGCCGTGACATTTTTACACGACCTCCTGTATACTTCATGTAAAAACATATTAAATTTTCAGAATCCTATCATCATTACTTCAACCTCCTTAAGGTTTAAAATGAAAAATGATGAGAAAATTCTGAAAGTTTGGTATTTTTTTGTATAAAGTATTTAAGAGGTGTAAAAATTTCACGACGATTAGGAAACTCGTTATTAAAATATTAATATTTTGTTAAGAACAATTTTTTAAACAAATAAAAAAAACATTTATCAATAAACTTTGTTTTGTTCCCGTTGCTTTCAATATAGTGTAGATATTAAAAAATTGAGAGGTCAAAAAAAAACTTATCGGAAAGTTCTATCAGTTTCCATAAGACTACATTTAATTTAATTCGATTTGTCAATGTTAATTGTTCGATAACGAGCTTCTTAATCGTCGTGAAATTTTTACACGACCTCTTAAATAATTTATCCAAAAACATACCAAATTTTCAGAATTTTCTCATCATTTGCGATTTGGGACTCAACATCCTTAAGGTATTGAATTCTGAGGTATGGTTTCACACATATTTAACGAATACAAAAACAATTTTTTACAGTAAAAAAAAATTGTAACAGATTTCTAAGCCTATTTCATGGGCATCATGTCACTGTAGTCTTCATTCTGCGGAAAAGATCCACCTCGTAATTTTTTACTGAAACAAAAAACCAAAAAAGGATTCTATTTATTATAAATTTTCCTTCTGGGTGAACTAAAAAAAGGCAGAAAAAATGTGATATTAAAAATTTCGGCAGGTTTACAAAAAAAAAAGTGTTTTAAAAAAATTCAACTTTAAGGTGCTATAACAATTATTTAAATAAACTTTTTGACGAATTTTTTTATTCACTTAGAAGAATATCGAATAAAAAAAACTTTGGTTCAATTAAATAGGTCGTTTAGCTTTTTAGCTATCACGTCTGGGAATTTAGAAAAACCGAGAAAATAATAACTGGAGAAAAAGCGTTTCACATTTTGAATTTTTAGTTACTTACGCTGATAATCTGCTAATCAGCTATTCCCGATTCATATAACAGTCCTTCTTCTTCAAAAGATTTTTTTTTTATTTTAATTCAGGACACCCTCTTAAAATGTTGCTGAAGGCTGAGTGCAAATTAATTAAGTCGGAGGAATGCACAAATTTTTCAAGTTTTACAATTTTTCACAATCTTCAGCCCCTAAATTATTTATTATTATTTTTCATTCCGCGTGAAAAATCATTGAATTTGTCACTCGAGTGAAAAAAAAACAATCGTTTCATCCAGAATTCACGTGACCAACAATCTCCTCGTCAGAGCGTCCTTCAATCAGTTATTCATAACGATCGCTCGCTAGTTGACCATAAAACTTTATGCATCATTTATCCTTGGAGACAACGAGGAAAGGGGGAAAAAAACTATACCAACGGATGTTAGGCTCGTACATTGCGAGATCCATTGTTGCATTGTTTTCCATCGATGTAATGGTATACGCATTACAACGTGCCAGGAAGCGTTGGTCATTCGGATAAATAAATGAGGAGTCGCGTTGGTTATTGGACGGCTCGAGTTAGTTGACCTTATTAGCCGATAGTGTCTAATTGAAACGAAGCCAATTTGCCAGATCGTTAATTGAGGCCTCGCGACTGTGGGGAATCGATTCTTCTCGTTGGACAAACTCACATCCTCGGACAACTTTATATCCGCGTGGGTGAACAAAAATTGGCGGAAATAATTGTCTCTCGAATGGTCGAGGAGAAAAAAAACAGACGCACACGAAGCGCGCTTTAATTTAATGATTTATTTATTTATTTATTTTCCAGAACTTGGTTGCCCGTTTATTCGAGATCTTTGCAGAATCCTTGCGATTCTGAATTCGATGGAATTCAACTGGAAGAACAACATTCAACGCTCTCCATCGTTTTTTTATTTCGTGGCACAGAAAACGATTGTTTTTGTTTCTCGCCACAAAAACATTGCAAGTCAATCGATCGGTGCCTCAAAATTTTGGGAAAACGAGGAAAAAAAATTCACCCCATTTTGGCCGGTTCTGAAGATCGATTTTCTTGCGGCAAGTCTGCCAAAACTGCACTCGAATTTCAACAATATTCGAGAGAGGCTCGCCAAAAGTTGGTCGAAAGTGACGCGCGCTTTTTCTCATACTTATTAGACGCCTCCGCACGCGTGATTCACGCAAAAAGTTCTCTCTCTCTCTCTCTCACTCTTTTTTGTCTTTGGCTCTTTCTCAACCTTCAGAATTTTAATTCATTAGATATCTGCGCAGTTCTCGAATTTTCACTTCTTGACAATTTTTTCAAGATGATAAATTCATCTTGGAAAGATAAATTATACTTGTGAGAAGCATTGTTCCCGGAAAATAAATGGCATCGATAGACTCGGAGTTGCTGGTTTTCCGGTTCCCGGTTTCCGATTGAGTTCAAATTTTTCATGCCTATGTAAATCCGATAATGCAATATTATCACAAAAAATTGTTTCGCAATATTATCATAAAAAATTGTTTCGCAAAATTTTTATAAAAACTTTGCTTGAAAATTGTTTTGCAACAAAAAATGTTTCGCATGATCTTTTGCAAAAAAATTGTTTTGCAAGATTTTGTTCACAAAATGATTTTGAGCAATTGATTTGCAACATTTCACTACGAAAATTTTGCGCAAGTCTTTTTCCAAAAAATTTGGTGAAAAACATTGTTTACATAAATTTTGGAGGAAAATGTTGCAAATTAATTGTGTGAAATAATTTTGTCTAACAAATTTTGCAAAATAATTTTTGTGCAAAAAATTATGCGAAACTAAATATAAATTCCTAAACTAGTTATTGAACATCATAAATACTAAAAAGTAAAGAATAAATAAACGACAAAAAAAAATTTTAAACAAGCTTTCGTTAGTTGTTAATAAAAAATAACTAAAAAGTTAAAAATAATTTTATTCCGATTGAAAATAAGTTTTCAAATAAAAGCGTCTTACATTTTAACAGAAGAGGGAAAAAGAGGGTGTAAAACGGTTTTATTTAAGAACTTATTTCCAATCGGAATAAAATTATTTTTAACTTTTTTGTTATTTTTTATTAACAACTAATAAAAGCTTGTTTTAAAAAAATCTTTTTTTCGTTTTTTTTAAATTCTTCCAACTATCACTCGGCTGTTTGTTGGACTCGGCAAGAGGCCAATTTGTGAATTTCTCTCGAAGCCACCGCAGATTCTAAAATCCACGTCGAGCGAAATCGAGATATTTATGCTTCTCGCAATGTTTCCACATATCCGCTTGTCACGTTTTATCCTCGATTAACGCAACTTTGTTTACACGAAGTCGTAAATTAATCATTCATTGCGAAAACGAGATTATACGCACGATCTAGATTTGTCACGGTAATTTTACCAATCGATCTGACAAAAAATATCTCTCCCGTTTATCGCTGTGATCGGTCGATTATTCGATAATAACTCAGGAAAACAATTGGGGAATTTGGCAATGTTTTTTGGATGTTATCCAAAGTTAACTCGACCATCCTTTTACGAGATTTCTGCGATTTGAAATTTGTAGGTGATGCCTTTTTTAACACGCAAAATTCTTCTCAAATACATCTTCGATAATTTTTTTGACTTTTTCACAGTTTTTTGAGTAAAGTCAATAAAGTAAAATAATGTTGAAGCAAAATGCAAATTTTTATGGTCAGGATTTTTTTTAGTGTTCCAGTTTTTTAATTTCCTCTTATTTTGTTATTATGTTATATAATTATTTATTTTTTCAATCCACTAGACTGGTTTTTTTTAAGGGTTTCAAATTAATCCAAAAAATTGGGAGAACACAATTCCATCATGAAATAATCGAGAAGTGGGAAAAAAATATTTTCCTGATTTCTTATTTTTTTTTATCCCGCAACATTTCTTCCATTGAAATGCATCTTTCGTAATTTTTTTGAACCGCTTTTTTTCACATTGCTCTCCAATACTTGTTTAGTATTTAAACCTCGTACGGTGATTCCTCGCTCGACAGCTGTACTAAACGCACTCTGACTTGAAATAACTTCCGCGTCGCGATCTCATCAAAAGAGTTTCGCTGGAATACAAACTGATAAAAATTGGGAGAGGGCTCTTTGACTCGTCGTATTCTCGGCATTTTTTCCACGGAGATTCTCGATGCTTTTTCATAATTGCCATTTAATTACATATTGTTCATTATTTATTTTTATCTTTGTTGAAAAAACTCAGTGAGTCAATTACTATTCTCAATACTCGAAATTTTGAGAATTAAAAAAATATATTTGGAAAAAGTGAGGGATCATTTGAATCGTTCCCGTTTATGATCTCTAAAAATTATAATTGAAGAATATTTATCAAGGCAAAAAAAAATTAACCATTCCATGAAATTAATTTTGCAGCTGGAGAAATTGATCTCGAAGAATTACTTCTTGAATATGTCGGCCAAGGAAGCGTTCAAGTCGTACGTGAGGGCTTACGATTCGCATCATCTGAAGCAGATATTCGACGTCGAGACTCTGGATCTCGCCCAAGTTGGCAAATCTTTCGGATTCACGGTCCCACCTGCGGTCGATCTGAGTATCCTTTTACATTTTTTTTTCCATCGATCATCATTAATCGCCCGTACATAATAATTCTTTAACGTACCATTACGTTGAGAAAGAAAAAAAACGTGCACACACGCACGAACTTTGTGAAAGTGCACACGTATTTCGTGAGACACGCGCGCGCGTCTCGAAAGAACGACCCACACGAAATGATTTCTAAACCGAATCCCTCCTCGTCTTGTTTATCCTACTCTGTTTTTTTTCCCTCGCGCACATTTGATTCAAAAGACTTATTGCGCGATCGCCCGAGTCGTTATCGCCCAACCTTTCTTTTTTTCTATTTTTTTTTATTGTCCAAGCGTGGGAGTTCTCTCGCAGCCGAATTTGGACCGATCTCCGTGAACTTGCCGAACGCGTTACGACCGGCGACGATTTTTTTCTCCTCTCCCTCTCCTCGTTTACACAGCCGGATATATATTTTCTCATTTTATTATTGAGTGATTCCACGTCAAATCAGCAGATCGAAAAAATCGATGAAATTGTGTTCTCTATCGTGAGAAAACATTGCTGTCAAGTCGCTAGCCCAAAATAAAATTATTTGTACGAGTTATGATTTTTTGAAAATTGCGAACTTTTAACGACTCGAAAAACAACTTTTTTGCTTTTGTGTATCACTCCGCCGGATTTTGGGATTCGAGAATTTCCCTTCGAGAAATCGAAACTGTATTCAAAACCCTTCTAAGTGAGCACAAATTAACCTCATTTGGTGCATTTATGACGCCACAATAGTAAAACTACGTTTTTTCGAAAATCAAGAATAACTGAAAAACCTCATTTTTTAAAAATCTGAAAAAATCATATTAAATTTTTCCGACAAAAAATATTCATATCTGTGGAGTTTGAACTAGTTCTGACCAAGAGATTTTGAATTATCGATCAATTTCATCTTTTAGAAATCAGCTATTTTGGGACATTCAGGTTTTGACTTTAGTTTTTCTGAGAATTTCGTCAATAGAATTGATAGTCATTGTTTCAAAAAATTATAAAACAATTTATTGACAATTATTTGAGATACATCTCCATCAAATGATGATAACATTTACGAATAATTGCTTTTTCTGCAACTTTAGGTCTAAAGTTGCCATTGTTTGAATCGTAAAAAATTATAAAACAATTTATTTACAATTGTTTGAGATTCATTTCCATCAAATGATGATAATATTTACGAATAATTCCTTTTTTTGCAACTTTAGATCTAAAGTTGCAGAAAGAGCAATTATTTTCTACAACTTTACGTCTAAAGTTGCTATTGTTTAAATTGCAGAAAATTATAAAACAATTTATTTACAATTCTACAATCACAATAAAGATGGATTTTAAAGAATTGTTAATAAATTGTTTTATAATTTTTTGAATCAATGACTATCGATTTTATTGACGAAGTTCTCAGAAAACCTAAAGTCAAAACCTGAAAGTCCCAAAATAGCTGAAACTGATTTCTGAAAGATTAAATTGATCAATAATGCAAAATCTATCGGTCAGAACTAGTTCAAACTCCACAGAAATCTAGATTTTTTGTCGTAAAAATTTAATACGATTTTTTCAGATTTTTAAAAAATAAGGTTTTTCAGTTATTTTTGATTTTCCAAAAAACGTAGTTTTACGATTGTGGCATCATAAATGCACCAAATGAGGTTAATTTGTGCTCATTTTGAAGGGTTTTGAATACAGTTCCGATTTCTCGAAGTGAAATTCTCGAATTCCAAAATCCGGCGGAGTTATACACAAAAAAGCAAAAAAGTTGTTTTTCGAGTCGTTAAAAGTGCGCAAACTTTCAAAAAATCATAACTCGTACAAATAATTTTATTTTGGGCCAGCGAATTGACAGCAATGTTTTCTCATTTCTGCTCGTTTGTCGTGGAATCACTCTATTGCTATTTTTTTTTCTTCTAATTCTCATTCTTCTCGCTTTTTATCTCGCTCTGACTTTTTCCTTAACGAGAATATCGCAGAGGTTGGAGTCAGCAAGGATTCAAGACCGCGCAAGAGACTCGGCGGAGGTGGATACGGACACTTCAAGAACATGAACAATTCAGTCGGTGGTAGACAAATCGAGCGCAGCAAGAGTTACCGACAGGTTGGAAAAAGATCCAAGGACTCGAGACAATTTGCCAGATAAACGATTCCACGTGTCCATCGGACTTTTCAATTCTTCGGCGAATTCGTCGAAAGAGCTAATCTTCGAGAATTATGTCGCAGTTTTTTTTCCCCTTTTTTTTCTAAACGATTATTGTACAGGTAAATGTGTATTGAAGATACAACGCTACGTTCACGAAATTCGTCTATTTTTGTGCCTGTTTTTTTTTTATGGTTCGAATATCGATCAACCGTTTCCTTTGTGATAGGATTTTTTCCCTCGCGAATTGGCGTTCCCTCTGCACTCTTCGCGAGGATTCGATATTTCCATTTTAAATGAAATTTCGTTTTTATTCATTCATGGACAATGACTTGTTTTTCTACGACGATAATTAACGATTTCACTGATTACGATACGTCGAATATGCGTTGCAAAGAATAATGCGACATCCGTTTTTCTTTAATTTATCCGTTTTTAATTGCTCATTTTTAGTGGATTCGAGACAGTCGGTAGAGTCGATCGAATAACAAGATTCAAGCAGAGTCTGCATTTTCACGTCTTCACGGATTCTTCAGGATTCTTTCGAAATTATGTGGCAGGTTTTTCTTCTTCGTTTTCGTTTTTTTTTCGTAAACGATTATGGCGCAGGTTAATAAGGATTAAAGAGGTTACTTTCACAACTGTTTCATATATTTTCTTTTTTTTTTACTAATCGTTCAATTATGAGGACTCTTCGTTTCCTGGAGGAAACAATATTCTCATTCGGAATGAAATTCAATTTTTATTTATTCAGGGATAATTATTTGTTTCTCTCTAATCGAAAATGCAACAATTATTATTTTTAATCATAGGATTATCATACAGACAAATGTGTTTTGAAAATCTAATGCTACGTTCATATTTCATATTTTTGTGTGTTTTTGTTCTAATCGTTCAATTATAATGAACCGTGTCAACTCTGACGTTTTCTTCGGAAAATTGGCACTTCTTTGGACCTTTCGTGCTCTGGAGAAAACAAATTTTCCATTTGAAACGAAACGGTTATTAATTCAGCCACTTGAAAAAAATGTTCATGGTGTTTTTAACGCTCAGTTTGATTTCAGCCTGGAATTCGTGAATCAACATTCCAGGATTGGAGAACGGAGATCATTTCTGATCACACCGCTTTTTTTTCGAAAACTCCCATCGAAAATTCTTTCAAAATATCAAAAAGTATGTTAATGACTCTGTTTCTCTTTCGCTCTAGAAAATCAACGAATTTTCCTCCTCAACGTCGCAGAAACATGGAAGATTTTTGTGGACTCTGCGAGTTTCAACGAAGATCGTCGTGAATGGTTCGATTATACCGCGAGTGACTTCAGGCCGAACCGAAAGCGATGCGCTGGAAAATTCAGAGTCGACGTTTCATCATCGACAAAGGATCGAGACTCTTGTGTCTCCAATCTCAGTGAGCCCGTTTCGTGAGATTCGCCCACGCGTTTTCCACGCGACCATCAAGATATGATCTTTCGTACGCATTTTCAAAGTACGCACGTTGTCGTCGACGGTGATTTTTCTTTTTTACTTCTTTTCTCCAAGTTGAAGTGGAATAGAATGTCGCTGAGGGAAAGAAGAGAGGGGGGGGGGGGAGGGAGGGAGGGGATAGAGATTCGAAGGGAGGGGAAAAATAGTCATATAATTTATAACGTTTCGTCGCGCCCACGTTTGTTCAGCATCGTGGTACCATTTATGGTTTGTGACGTGACGTCAGCTATCTCACTTTGCATTAACGAATGTATGCGTGTAGGCGCTTCGTGTTTACCCTTCCCGTTCACATTGAACGAAGGTGTAACGCACGTGGGATCTTTGTCTCAAAGTTTCGCGCTCATAACGACAAAACCAACATAATCGTCGCTCAAATTGAATTATTTTAATGATAAACTCATCGATAGTAATGAGAATTTTTTTTTTCAAAGTTCCTCGAAAGGGAGATAATTTATTCGAAAATCTTGACACCAACCATGGAAGAATTTTCGAAGGACTATGAAAATTTAATCGTTTTTATTAGAGCCTTGGAGCGATTCTCATTTTCAATTTCGCTTGGATGTTTGATCCATTCGAATCTGAAGTTCGAGCTTGATAGGTACAAATTTCAAAAAATTCAATGTCGTTTTTAATTTGAATTGAGTTTTGAGAGTCTCCTTGAAGACACTGAAAATACCAAAACCGTAGTTTTTCGAAATTTCATCTGTCGGTGAAGAAATCGAAAACGTGACGAAATCGTGTTTATTATTGATATTTTTGTATGTTTTGTTTTTCAATTCGAAAAAATCGCAAAAGCTTCCGAACAAAACTTCAAAAAAGGTCTGGAACGTTTTTTCATGCCATTTCGCCGGAAGTCAACCCAGACTAATTTAACAAACGGCATTTTTAAGGGGAAGAATGTAGCTTCATTTTCTGTATTTTTAATTATTTCTACAATTTGTTTTTAGATTTGGACTCTATTTTGAAAACAGCTGTTTTCGCCTTTTCCCCTCTCTTTTTGCACCCATCTTCTAATGGAAATTATACATTTTCACGAGTGAATTCATAGAAAGGAAAGTTTGAGCTTCAATTTCTTTTTTTTGAAAACTGCGTGATTTTTTTCCAAAGTTATTCTGTTTTTTGTGAAAACGAGGAAATTTGAAAAATCCCGTATAACACGAAAACAAAAAGGATTCATGAAAAACTTTAAGATAGCAAAAAGTTGCGTCTGTTTTTGTTGAATGCAAAGGAATTTTTTCATATTTTTTTTTCCAAATTTATTTTTTTCATTTTTTGGGTCGGGGCTCAGGTCATTAAATTACCATAACTCGAGAACTATGGGATTATTGATAAAATTTCAAGAGGGAAAAATACTTTATTTTACCATTTTCAACACATTGGAATTTTTTTTCAAATTTTTTTCCCTAATTTGCCAAGCCTCAACATGAAAAAACACAATTTTGGGGAAAAAAAACTGGAAAAATTCCTCTGAACTCAACAAAAACAGACGCAACTTTTTGCTGTCTTAAAGTTTTTCATGAATCCTCTTTGTTTTCGTGTTGTATGGGATTTTTCAAATTTCCGCTTTTTTCACAAAAAATAGAATAACTTTGGAACAAAAAATCGCTCAAAGTTTTTTAAAAAAGGTAATTGAAGCTCAAACTTTCCCCTTTATGAATCCAGTCGTAAAAATGTATAATAAAAATTTCCTCTAGACCTAAAAATAGTTTGTAAAAATAATTTAAAAAATCAGGGAATGAACCCGAATTCTTCCCCTTTAAAATTCCGCTTGTTAAATTAGTCTACGTTGACTTCCGGCGAAATGGCTTAAGAAAAACGTTCCAGACCTTTTTTGAAGTTTTGTCCGGAAACTTTTCGCCGTTAATGTACTTCCTATGGAAAAATGTTCGTTTTGCGAGTTTTTGAAAATTTATATTAACTGTAAAAAAAAAATTGCAGCATAAACTCATACCACTGAATTTCGAATTGAAGGATCTTCGCAAAAATCTTCACATTGGCGGTTAAGATTTTCCTAAGGTCTCTTTCAATAATTCTGTTCATTTTCAAGAAATAATTTTCACTTTTTTACGATTGAAATTGACTGGAAATTCATTTTTCGTCGTAGATAAAATATCATTGTAATTTTTCTCGCTGTTAACGAACTTATATCGGTCTGTGTTTGCGTTATCGCAATGTCTGTTATTACGCGGTTACGACCACAGACATTAAATCCCATTTACATCGGAGGATATTCACATTGGCAGTTATATCTGAGTCTGCGAATATTTCCGCATTGTTAAATACTTCGTGAACGAAGTTATCGAGCTAAAAGCGATTATCTGACATTAAGTTCTGCATTTGGAATTTTTTTCTTTCTATCTCGTTTCGTCAATTTCGTTCATTTCACCGTGAAATGTATTTTATCGTGCCTAGTCTCGCTTTCTTTTTCTATCTCGTTCACGCGGCTCTTGCTTCAGTAGAAATATATTTATCTCAGAGAGGGAAATTGCAATTTGCTCGAATATGCGAAACGATCGTTAAAAGCGTTCAGCTAAAACTCGTCGCGTTGTCGCAATATCGATAGATTTTTACTCATATATTATTAAAAGAGTGACCGTTCAGAGAGCATTTCTTGTTCGTTAGTTTTTTTTTTCTAATTCAATCTTTGGACTTTTGGAGATCGATGAACAATCGAACAGGCAGGATTATTGATAAGGAAGTCAAGAATCTAAAATCGTAGATTTTAAATAGGCAATTTTTTGTTTCAGCTCAATTTTCAATTAATATGATTTACGATTTAAAAATTATTTCATTGGTTTGTTAGTTTCTGTTTTTATTCAATTATTGTAAAAAGCTAAAATAGTCAATTTTCATTGGGAAATTATTCAGAAAAATTATTTGATCACGATTTGCAGGGATTCGATAAATTAATATTGCAAATTTATCTTTTTGACCGGGACATTTTTTTTTGTGGCAAAAACGAGTTTTTCGATTAGTTGATGAAATTCTGGAAATTAATGTTCATCGGAAACGAATTTTTTGTTCGAGGAGCTTGAGAATAAGGCGTGGAAAAAAAGAAAAAATTACAATGAATAACCCTGCGGCTGATGATCTCAACCGTGAGCATGATCCTTTTTCATAATTCCAGATGCTTACGCCGAACGTGACGTATTCCATTCTTCATATCGGTACGCGTAGCTCATTTTTATGTGTGGGACTCGTCATTCGAGTGAGAAAACACTGGATTAAATTGTGCACCTTCTAACGCCTTGACTTTTAAAACGATTTTATTTATGTATTTATTTTTTTTTCTTCCTCGCAAGGGAAGCTTTTTAAGGGGTACAAATTAAGTGAAATTGAGATTTTTGAAAAAAAAGCGCGTGTCCTTTTCAGTTCATTTCGTGGAATTGGACGAGAAAAATATTACACGGATTTCTTAAAGGATAAAGTTGCTCGGCAGTGAATTTCGAGAATTAATTAAGGGGTTGTGATTTAGGAAAATTTGGAATTTTTTTCAAAACGAACGAAAAAACTCATTTCCGCAAATTTTGCTGTTCAAGGCTGAAGAAAATAATACAGTTAGTTTGAAGAAAAAAATTTGTCGATAGCGAAATTCGCGGGTGTTACTTAAGAAGTTGAGAATCAACAAAACTTTCGCAGGGATCGTTAAGGACGTTAATATATTTACAAAATTTTGAATTTGAAAAAAAATGAAATCGGTTTATCTTCCTCAAATTTTGCAAAATATTAAAATTTCCTCAAAGAAATTTAATAATTGCTCTAAGTAAATTTAAAACATCAAGGAGCAACTTTTTCAAAAGGAAGAATTAATGAACACGTATCAATTATTTTGAGTCTTTGAATACGTGTGAGATTGAGTTTAAAAAAAAAAACAGTAGGTGATGCATAAAAGTTCGGTATTTCGTGATTGCGAAATCGGCGCGCTTTTTCGAGGGATTATATTGACAATATTTTCCGTGGTTAGTCATAGTTTAGGGGAAAAATGATAATAATAGTGGAAAGTGGAGCTCTCGCGCACGTGTAACGTCTGTAGAAGAGAGAAAAGAGTGTGGGTGTCCTATATAGAGAGAACGACCCGTGCGAGTCCTTAATATAATCTCCTCGATCTTTCTCTCTCTCTTCCTCTTATGCTCAGGCCCGCCCTCGCTTTAAATAACTCTTCTTGTTTTGAGGTAAGGCATGGGCTCTCTCGTACCTACGTATATTTCCATCGGAGAAACCTGAAACTCTCATCCACTGGTCGTACGACCAGCAAAATCTTAAAACTTCCCGTCTTGAGAACACACGCACACTTTCAAGAAAGTCATCCGTGCCGTGAAAATTGAAAAGCTTCCATAAAGCTAAATCAAAACTCGAGGCTTCATGTTTATTCGTGATGTGTACGCTCTCGTTTTATGCGCGATTTCGCAATATTGAAATTTACCGAAATATTTAGAGTCGACAAATTTTCCTGAGCCAAGCAAACAGTCATTTTCCCTCCCTCTTTCTCACATATGACAAACGCAACGATAATTTCATCAATTTATCCTTTGGAATGACAAAATATCCATTAATTCATTATTTGATTGCCTAAACATAATCATCAAAAAGAGGAAACGGAATTACAAGTTTTTTTGTTGTTTTTTCTTTTTTATTTCTTTCCTCATTCAATATTTTATACAACGATTATTTTTTATTTTATTTCATTTCAAAAAATGTAAACAGCTGATTGCATTTTCATCGTTATTTTCCCCTCATGTCTCAATCACAGAACGCACGATAATTTTCCCTCGTTATTTAATATTTCCCTCTCGCTCTCGCACAAGTGGATACTCGTCCCTTTCTCCTGCATCGCCGCAGCGAAGAAGCTGCACCGACGCTCTTCGTGATTTGGGTCAGCATCGTCGAGAAGCATGCAAAAGCCTGAGGAGAAAGATATTTCACGAAGAACGTGAGAATACGCAACGCGAAGCAAGTACGTCATAATTTATCTGATAGGCCTTTTGACATGAAACGCTCAATCGATGATATGTCTAGAGTTTCAAATGAGTAAAAACAATATATATATATATATATTGTCCACGATGGATAAAAAAAAACAAAGCTTTCTTTGCGAAGAAGCGAAAGGTCAAATTTTCGTGGGTCTTCAAGCGCGCGAGAGCATCGGTAGTTCGCGAGGCTGCCACGGGGCGCCCGTGTCGCCGTTTTTTCTCAAACGCGCGCATAAATCCTGAAAGTCACAAATTTCAGTTGCGAAGTACAAGTTTTCCTTGCAGTGCGCGAGAATCGGGATAAATAACGCGTTAGGGAGATCAGGGATGAAAAATGAAAGAAAAAACGCGTTTGGACGCGTAAGGATGTAAAATAAATGTGTTCTCCATGCTGTTTTGTTGCGCGATATTATGGGCCGATATCTCGATGCTCAAGCGTACACGGAGTCCGTATATGGTAGTTGGCGAGAAGCGCGGTGGGGAGAGCAGGATCATCGACGCGCGCCCCCTCTTCTCTCGCTCTCTCGGCGCGTCGCGCATGCGCCACTTCCGGTTCTCTCGCGGTCGCGGGTGGCACACTGGCACCTCGGAGCACACGCGGGGCAAGCTCAGTAGCGAACCGACAGTCCTAGTGCGTGCGTGTTTCGTTCGTCTTAAAATCTCAATATATAGCTATATATATATATGAATATATAGAAACGAACATATAATATCTATATATAGATAAAACCGCAGAAAAACGGCCATTCGAAATCAGATATACGTAAATGCACACATGACAGCAGAACGAGATAGTTTGAAAAAACGGTGAAACGAAAAACGAGTTTAATCGGGTAGAACGAGCGATAAACGCGAGCTAGCGCGTACGTTTAATCGTCGCGCAACACGCGAAGCTCCGTTATTGCTGTATTTTGTTATCCGCAAGCTGTATATATAACTCTTCCCCTCTCCCCCCATCCCACTCCCGGTGATTCGGTTAATGAGCGAAAAAATAGTGTGCAAATAAAAGCGGGGAAACAAACGACGAGGAGAAACACCAAGAAGGAGTACGCGCTGAATTTAAAGAAGAAAAAAACGTGGTTAGACGCGAGTCTAATTGTTTAATTATTATTCTTTTGTTTATATATATATATATTTATATATATATATTAATTTTTTAAAAATTGCGTTCTATCAACTGCAAAACCCGTTCAAAATGTGTGATAATACGAATTCGACGACGCAAAGTATAGCGGACTATCTGTCACAACTGCTCAAAGACAGGAAGCAGCTAGCGGCTCTACCAAATGTCTTTATACACGTGGAACGACTCCTCGACGAGGGTAAGCGTCAAAAATTCTCTATATGTCGTACATAATTGATTCTCATAGATATATCATGTACAATAAGGATTTTATCATTTTTCGCGCATTTACGATTCAAAATGCTTTATGAAAATTCTGAAAAAAATTGTTTTCACGATATTTCACTCTGTAAACCCCTTTGAGGAGGCATTAATCGGTATAAATTATTCCTCCCGCATTTCAATGCTGAGAGCTTCGACATTATTTTCTTACAAATGAAATGACACTCAAACACGTTTGACAGGAGAATTAAACAAAATCCTGTCATGTATACAAACGTGAAATATTCGTCGTGCGCTGTCGCGCATGGCAACTCATTTTGCTTCAATTTTTCACGATACTGTTGCGGAATTTATGGCGACCGGGTTATTTCGGCAAAGGAGAATGATAAGGTCTCTCTCTCTCTCGAGCGCGCGCTTTGATTACGCAAGGTAGAATTCGGAGACCTATGCGGCGAGGGTTGCAATTCGTATTTATAACAAAAACGTATATATGAGTAGATTCTTATACATATGTATGGGGCGTTCCATCCCAAATCGGACAGTTTGAAAAACTTTTTTTTTATTTCCTCAATTTTTTTATATTTTTGAGTACCCATCAAAAGACCCTTCCCGTTAAATTTTGAGATTTTTTTGATTACCCGTTCAAAAGATATTGAATTAACAAAAAACCGCTCTTTTTTTGGTATTTTGGTCATAACTTCTTTAATAATGATCCGAATTCAAAGTTTTTTTTCAATTTTTTTGACTTTTTATGGCCTTTTCAGGAAAAATACAACAAAAATATTCGACGAGTTTTTGAATGAGTTTTTTGAGTTTTAAACTTTAAATCGCGTTTTTCAAAGTGAGTGTCATTTTTGATTTTTAAAAAATTTTTTTGCTTTAAACATCTATGTATTCAACAATTTTTAAGATTAGTCCGATCGTGGGATTTCCATAACTACTATTTTTTTCTATTTTTGAAAATTAATTTTTTTTATTTTTATAAATTATTATGAATACCAATTTTTGTTACTGTATAGTATTTTTTCAATATTTAGAATTTATTTTGACACTTTGTTATTGTTAACAGGTTCTTAAAATTAATAATTAATCGTTAAGTCTGTTTATGAACAATAATAACAACAGTTTTTATTTATTCGCGTATTTTTTTGAAAACCTTACATATGCGATTATTTCCTGAATTAGAATATTCCTTTGCCAATACGTTTCCGTTGCTCATTGGAATAATTGAATGAAATTTTTGTGTCCCCCCTGTGATTGATTTCGCAGTATTGTGTCGCAAATAAAATCTTTCTTTTGCATCTAAATAATGTTTCTCAGGTGAAAATTTGACAGCAATATTCGGTAGACTATTTAGGTTCAATGCCCACTCATACAATTCTTGAACTGTTGTTATTTGCTCATCGATTAATTATTAATTTTAAAAATATGTTAACAATGAAAAAGTGTCAAAATTCATTCAAAATGATTAAAAAAATACTACACAGCAACAAAAATTGGTATTCATAATAATTTATTTAAAAAAAAATTAATTTTCAAAAATCGAAAAAAAATAGTATTTATTAAAATCCCACGATCGGACTGGTCTTAAAAATTGTTGAATAGATAGATGTTTAAAACGAAAAATTTAAAAAAAAATAAAAAAATGCCACTCACTTTGAAAAACGCGATTTAAAGTTTAAAACTCAAAAAACTCATTCAAAAACGCGTCGAATATTTTGTTGTACTTTTTTATGAAAGGGTCATAGAAAAATAAAAATTTTGAAAAAAAAACTTTTAATTTGGACCATTAGTAAAGAAGTTATGACCAAGATACCAAAAGAAGAGCGGTCTTTTTGTTAATTTAATATCTTTTGCACGGGTAATAAAAAAAAAAAAATTTAACAGGAAGGGTCTTTTGATGGGTACTAAAAAATATAAAAAAATTGAAGAAATAAAAAAAAAAAGTTTTTCAAACTGTCCGATTTGGGATGGAACGCCCCATATATATATATCGTTTGTCAGCCTCCAACGACGAACCTTGGCCTCGCCAACGGACCGTCGCGTGTGTCACGTGTGCGCAACACGTTGACATACACAAGGCGCCCTTTTTAAGGGGAGATTTGAGCCTTTCCCCCTCCCTCCCTCCCTCCACCGTTTCGCGCTTGCGAATGCGATAGAAAGATGGAGCATTTCTAAGACATTTTTCTCGGAATCTATTTCATGCAAAAATAAAAATTCATTTTTTTTTCATCGATCAATCCTTGAGAAAAATATGTTTGAAAGAACATGTCGTTGAAGGTCGAAAAGCTTCATGCTAGTCAAATCGCTTCTAGATTTTGGAAATCCGTTTTTCTACAAATATTCATGAAAAAATCGACAAAATTTTGCAAAATTTGTATCCTTGCTAATTGAAAATATTAATTATGGTAAATTTTTTTTTCTTTTAATATTGAAAAATTTTTTTTTTAACTTTCCGTCTGAACACTTAAATTTTGGGACACCGTCTGTACTCTGGGTCTTTAAAGTCCTGCTAATGTTTTTTCTAATGAAAAAATCTGAAAAAATTCTAAATTACTTTCATGACATTTTTTCCCATGATCCAATCATTCATTCAACCATTTATAGCAAACAAATTTTTTTTACAATTTTTCTAATTCCAGAGATATTCAATTTGAAAATTTGGCTTGTGCCTTAAACATCCCAATCTACAGACGGAGGGTTAATATTACTTTTTAATATTGATTAATATTAACATGTTTCTTAAATATTAATATTCAAGTCCAATAGAGTCGATTTTGGTTTAATGTTTTTTCACAAAAATAAACCGCAATTTTTAGCTACTTTCGGTGCTTCACGGTTTGATTTATTTCTTTTTTATTAATGATTCTCCATCGATTCGTTGCGTTATTTTAATATTTTTAATCAGCGTCAATGGAAGAATTTCGAAAACTGGGAAAGATTACGAATTATCAACGATTAGCTCGATAAATAATTCAAGTGGTAAATTGGTGGAGAATCTTGTGAAGAAAAAACTGAGTAAAGAATCACGTGAAATAGAACGACAGTTGTGGGAATTATTTTTGAATATAAAATCGAATGAAATTATGTTTTGTCAAAAATTGGAGCCAAACAGCTGATGCTATTATTATTGTTATCGGCGATTAGTAAACACGTGTTTGTGGAAACGATTTTTAAGTAGGATTGGAAATGTTGGCAGATTTGGATGTGACGTGGAATTAAAAGATTCTCAGACTTTATTCTTTTTCGCGATTATTAAATCACGAAATTTCGATCGTTTAAAATATTCAACGAGCTCGTGGATACATTTACACAGAAAGATTCGCGACGGCGAACGTCGTGATATTTTTTCGTTCGCTTATACAGACTTTACTCGGTCTCATATCATTGTGTGGGTAGTTACGAGCCACGAGGTTTGTTTACACGGTAAACATACGAAATGAAGGCACAAGCTAACGCGAGAAATCCTCGCTCAAGGTGCTCCCACCTCTCTCCCTCTCTCTCTCTCCCTCTCTCTCTCTCTCTCTTTTCAAAACGAAAAATTCTGTAATTTTGCTCAATCGCTATTATTATCATTATATTCACTTTATTAACTTTTATTATTTGCACTCGTAATCTTACGCGATAATTATTTCCAATCTTTTAATTATATTTTTTAAATTTATTATTAAAAAAAAAAATATTTTTCCACGTTTTAAATATTTCTTATTCAATTATTTTGTATATCATCACTTCAAATCGTGTTTAAAACGAAATATTGTTTTATCACTTGGTCGTGGAAATTTGACCCAAGGTCTACCCAGGACATTAATTAATAATTTTTCTCTCCTTCTCTTTTGAAAACAACAATTCCTCTAATCTTGTTCAACTGCTATTGGAATAAAATTACATTCACTTTATTATTATTTATTATTTTCTCTCGTAATCTTTTTGCATTAATTATTTCCAATCTATTTACTCTTTTCAATATTTTTGTACATTTTAGGTTTTTTTTTTAAATTCTTTTTATATTACTATTTCAAATCGTGTTTACATCGGAATATTGTCTCATCGTTTGGTCATCCAAATTGGCCTCCACGGTTTAATCAAGGAATTGATAAATATCTCTTTTTTTCTCTATTTAAAAATATACTCCAAGTACCCAATTTTTAGAAGGTTTTCTAAAATGAAAGTCATTTTTCCAATATATTGAATCGCATTAAATATATCGTATATAATAAATATTTAATATATTACATAAATATATATTATACATATTTGAATATATCAAATATATATAATAAATATATTATTTATAAATTCAATATATTTTTACGAGGGTTAGCAAATTACATATCGAATCTAAAACCAGGCTGAGTGCCAAGCTATGCACGACATTATTTCCCCTTCCATAATTTTGTACGTGCTGTCACAGCGCGATTCTCACTTGGAGATAAACACAAAGTGGGCGGTAGCTCGGTACGAGATGTTTTCGATTCGTACTTCGAACGACTGCGATAATAATAATAATGACAATTTGCGTTGACATTTTTTTTTTAATTCGCGGCACAGCGTGCGAATGTAGAAATCCAATAACGTCCATCGAGCAATTTCAGCTGAGTTCATTGAGCTTTTTTTTTTTTTTACGAGTCGGCATAAAAGAAATTGCAATAGTGCAAAATAAGCTGGAGAGTCGGATAAAGCAGTATTTTGGTTTAGCGGGCAAGTTTTGTTAATGCGAACAAGTGTATGAGAATTTTTCGAATTGAAAAATGACTAAAAACATTTTTTTGTTTCAAAGAGAGAAAGAAAAAAATATTCCTAATTACCATTTTTTCTTAAGAATAAATTTTTTTTCGACAAAAACTCTGCGGGATTTATTAATAGAGGTAAATTTTTTATCGAAATATGAATAAGAGATAAAGAAAAAAAATTCACTAATTTTTCGGCGACTTTTCAAAAACCTTAAAATAGCGAAATTTCAAGTGCTCGCAACTTTACTTCAGTTTGGCCGATTCCAAAATTTATTTTTCGTACTTAAAGTTTGTCACTAAACTTAGAGAATGCCGCTTGGTTTATTCAGATAAGTTAATTTTTCTTAAAATGAGAGCACTTTGAAATTTTTTAAAAATCGATGGTCCAACTTCAAAAATCTGCAAGAAATTGAAAAATAATCCGAATCGCATGAATCTAGCGGCATTCTGAAGCTTCAACAATTACAAAGAGAATAAGCGCAAGTTAAAGTCGACATCTTATCTAGAAAAAAAACTACAGTCATTTTAGTGAACAGACTAAATTTTTGCTAAAGCGTGAAAGAAAGAAATATTTCATTTATTTTTTAGAACCTCATATCGATGTATTTTTTTCCATCTAAACACGAATCTACCAACGATTTTCCCAAAAACTCAAAACTTTTTCGAACTTTAATCGAAAACCCTTTATTCTTTGTTTTTCGATTTTTTAAAATTGCATTTACGCTCAGCAAATCTTTATTAAGCGAAAAAAGAGAAAAAAAAACAAAAATGATCGATAATCATGACGAGAATGAAAAAAAAAAAATAAATAACGATCGATCGGTTGTTTTTCTCAATTCACACACATGATCGCACATTTCGAAAGTCGTTGCATACATTTTTTTAAAAATTTGTTCGCTCTCGCCTTCTTCTTGAAAATTGAGGTGAAAGCACAGTCTGTATTTTATTTTATTTGCATTACGTTTTTTTTAACCTCGTCTCTTTTTACCATTCGGTGTGAAACCATTTGATCGTAAAATTCAATTTTACCGCACTTTCGTTACGTCATATATTTTTTTCAATTTTTTTTTTCATGAGGTTTCAAGATGTAGTTAAGATTATAAGGAGAATAATTTTCTCATTTTGAATTACAATGCGCGAATATTTTCTCGAACGAGAGGAAAAAAATGAAACAAGAAAAAAAAAATCGACGCCTATCGCTATTCCGGTCATTGTCAGACGCTTTTAGCTTCCACTTTTCAGGGCTGAAAATTTTTTTTCTTCCTTTTCATCTTTCCGTCTCTCTGTTTTTTTTTTCTTTTTGTTAGAATTTTCTAAGGTGCGTGTTTGTGAAATTTCAAAGCGAGGACGAATCGCTTCCATTCGTCATATTTTCAAGTCAACCAAGATGACGAGAAAACACGTGCCTCTTTTCTCGATTACGTTTCTCGAACGTTTAATTTTTCTTTTCACGCTCGAATGATTCACCCTCTATTTTTTTTCCAACTCGTTGTTGTTCCTCCGACTGACTCGACAATTGGCCGTTTCTGGCGGTAAAATCGTAGAAGAAAAAAAATGGAACAAAAATCTGCTTGGAATATTTGCATTATTATTTTTCAAAATTTGAATGAGTTTTTTTTCAATTAAATTTTAACAGCAATTTTGATGTTTACTTTTTGTTGAAGGTAAAAAAAAATGGAGTATGTAATTTGTATATATTATTCGTGGAAAACGTTTGAGGAACAACATTCATTCATGAGAGAAAGTCAGGAAAATTTCAATAAAAATTTGATGAGAATTTATGAAAATTTTGAGTCCGGTAGATTTTGGTAGATTTGTTACCAGGAAAAAAATACATCAATAGAGTCGCCAAATAATGAAGAGGAGAACTTTTTCCTCTTTAATTATTACATTTTGGCCAAAGATGAACTCGTCTGGGATGATTTTTTTTTAAATTAAATGGTAACTAGCACGTTCGCGAGAGACTTTCTGCACAATCGAGTGACGGTTTTTCCTCGTTGACCCAGTGGCGCGAATAGAACTCGTCGCCAGGCGATCATCGCATACTAGAGTACGATAATGGTGGCACATAAATATATTCACCCACATATACACGCAAGATCGGCACCATTTTGACCTGAATTTTTATTTATTTCGAGTCTCAACCCCCAAAATAATTCTTTTTCATCAGGAAAAAAATCCTGGCCGTCGATTGCTTTAAAATTATTGTGTGGTCGCATCAAGCGTTTCAAATTTGATTTTTGTGACCAAAATCGATTTTCAAACTTTTAATTCAAGAGGATAAATATATTTCGGGGATGGATGTCGAAATTGTAATTTAATTGAAGTAATTGAGGTTAAAATAGTTCGACCTTAATGTGTATTTAGAGTTTTTTTTGGACTTGGAAAAATATTTAATGAGGGAAGTCACTGTAAGGGGTGAAAATAATGTTTTCTTAATTTTTGAGAATTTTTTTCACAGACGACTAATTATCGAAGAATCGTGTTATTGTTATTTTATCAACTATATATTCAATTTATTTCGCAACAATTTTTATTTTTAAAAACTTTTAGAAATTACGAGTTGCAGATTTTATTTTAACGACAAAAAAAATGTTTCCTCCCCCATCGTCTTATTGACATCTTAGTGAAGGGTTAGCTCAAAATTGAAAAAATATATACATCAATATCTATACAAATGTAGCTATCGTTGTGCGTAGTCGTTATATTTTTCTTTGATTATTTACAAAATGGCGCCTAATTGATTTTTTTTTCATTTCCAACGCCCTTTTATTTAAGCAGGTTTGAAAAATAGTAATAATCAAAATTTTTGAAAAATTTTACGTGCAGACTTAGTCAAAGCGATTATCAATATTTGAAAAAAAAAATGAAAATCGGGTCATAAGTTTAATGAGAAAAAAAGTAATTTCTGACATTTTACTGTGGCTCTTCCCCTTAATCATTTTTCGCGAGGATACCATCAAAATTTTTTTGACGAATCATTCTGCAATATGAAAAGCGCTTTTCCGTGTGTTTTTATAAATTCTAGTATAAAAAAATTGTTCATAAATTTCGTAGAATAAAATTCTCTTTCTCGCCCTCTCTCTCTCTCTCTCTCTCTCTCTCTCTCTCTCTCTCTCTCTCTCTCTCTCTCTCCCTCTCACCTTTGATGAATTTTACGTTAGACTGGATATTTTCAAAATGTGACGCGAAAAATGTTTGAAATAACAATATCGAATTTTTTCTTTGAGTACAAGAATTATGACGATGAAAATTGCATTTTTGCATGGGCCTCTCGAATTTCTCACGGTGGGGCAACGTACCCCTCGTGGGCAATTAATTCGAGCCCCGCGAAGATCGTGCACACTTTTGCATCGTTCCTCGTACAAGAAACGCGTTTCCTCCTGCCTCGTGTAGATTCCCCCGAAGAATCCCCTCCCCCATCCTTTTTCGCGCTCACCCCCCTCCTCGCGCAGTTTCCTGTGCCTGTGGTGGGGGGTTTCCCCCTCCCCAACGCCGCGAGAAACGGAGACCTCACCGAGGAAACGAGTAGAGACTCCTACAATCTCATACTCCGGGGTCTGCCGAGTAATTTCTCCATCAACGAAACCCACTGTACGCATCCATTTATACGCCCATATGTACACTCACATTCACCCCATATATATATGTATAGGGCTGCGTCTGACGGCAGGATGATCAAGTGGTCACTCTTCAAGGTTTAACCTCGCCGCTGCATATTTATCTACCAACGTTCCTCCTCACATACACACACGTTAATATATTTTACAATCGAAATAAATATAAAAGTCGTCATTAGCGATTACCGTTGGTAATTTGTCGCTAATGTGGGAGGAGAGGGGGGAGGGGACGAAATTATATCGTCTAGCTCGGTCATGATCTCGCTGCAATTGATTTTCTCTCTTTCTCATTCTCCCTTGCGAAGCTTCTTGCGCATACTTTGTCGAACCATTCGACAAATAAACGAATTTTCGAATTTAAAACAATTTTTTTTAGTTAATTGTTTCGCGATGATCGAGCAATTTGAGCTTCCATTTGGCTTGAGCTATTTTTTTAAAGCTGAGAAGGGACCCTTGATTTTTTCAAATTTTTTAGGACCTTCAGAGAGTATAATTTTTTAAAAGTGTTTATGACAATTTTTAATTATTAAAGGATATGAGATATGGGTCATTCCATGTCAAATCGACCAGGAGTTGGAATCGACCCCTTTCAATTTCGATGAAATTTGGCCAGAAGTTTTCGTTTTCAATAAAAAAAAGTTCTATCAAAGGAAAAAAAATAATTTTTTTTTTCGAAAGTTATGCAAATTTTCACAATTTGTCAAATCTGTCAAGAGTATTTTTTAAATATCTTGAAAACTATTATAATTACGAAAAATCGTTCTGAATTCGTTTTAAAGTGTATACTTGGGGCTACAAAAAAAATATCCTGAAAAAAAAATTTTATCATGAATTTGGAGAATTTTGAATTTTCAAAAATCGTAAAAATCCGAGTTCCATATTTTATTTTTGGTTGAATTTTTTTTATATAACACCTTGTACTGATCTTAAAAGATCCTGAAATTTTTAGGATGGTGTGTTTTTGTTCTAAAAATATAAATTTTTGAATTTTGGTAAGAAATTTTTTTTTTAATTGTCATTAATTGAAAGTTTTACTGCTCAAAATTACAGAATTACACGATTGCTCAACTTTACTTAACTTACGTTAGAGGAAAAACAAAAAAAAAATTGTTTACCAAAATTCAAAATTTTTTATTTTTAAAACAAAAACACACCATCCTGAAAATTTCAGGATCTTTTAAGATTAGTACAAGGTATTATATTAAAAAAATTTAACCACTAATTTAATCTTTATCGTGGATTTGTACGATTTTTAAAAATTCAAACATTTATTTTTTTTAAATAAAAAAAAACACCTCTCTGAAAATATCAGGGTCTTTTAAGATCAGTAGAAGGTGTTATATTTAAAAAATTGAACAAAAAAAAAAATATGGAACTTGGATTTTCACGATTTTTGAAAATTCAAAATTCTCCAAATTCATCATTTTTCAACAAAAAAATTCGGAATATTTTTTTTTTCGTAGCCCCAAGTATACTCTTCAAAACGAATTCAGAAAGATTTTTCGTAACTATAATAGTTTTCGAGATATTTGAAAAATTGTGAAATTAAAAATTTTTAATAACTTTTGAAAACAAAATTTTAATTTTTTCCTTTGGTAGAACTCCGTTTGATTGAAAACGAAAACTTCTGACCAAATTTCATCGAAATTGAGAGGGGTCGATTCCAACTCTTGGTCGATTGGACATGGAATGACTCATATTTATTTTAACCGATTATTTTCTCGCAATATCTTAATAATTTAATGAAAAGGAAATATCGTTTCATTTTTTTTAATTAAAAATACGAAGTTTCAGTAGAATTTTTTAAAATAACTTCCTAATGTTGTATCATTTCTTATTTCAAATCTGATTATGAAACGAACATTAATGTTTTTGACACATATTCATCGTTATTCCATAATATACGAGTCGTTTTTTTTTCTACAAATTTTCAATAACGGTCGAGTAAATTTTCGAAAAGCTGTTAATGACAATTTGATGAAACGAGCGATATATTTCGTTTCCAAATGTTTCAATTATCGTGCCGGAGTCGTAACGAAGTCTCGTTTCGTTCGTTAGTGATCTTCCCTCTCCGCCGCTTCCCCCTCCCCTCTCCGCGCTTCACCAGGCCTACATATATCGGGCGCAAGCGCAAGCGAGAGCGCAAAAGTAACATCGAGAGCGCAGGAGTCGGTCCTCGACCCCTCCCACCCCTCCACCGCTCGCTGACTGTCCTGCTCGCGCCCCAGAGGCGGTAAAACCTTTTTTTTTTCCTCTCTCGCGCTCTCTTGGCTTTTCGTCGTCCGTTCGCTCTGCCCTCTCTCTCCGGCCTTGCGAGAAGTCCGTCCGTACACGCTCGCGTGTATATTATTCTCTTTGCCCCGCGTTCCTCCGGCCGGCTCGGCCGCATTCCTTCCATCGTGAACGATTCGGAGAGAGAAAGAGAGACGAAAAGAGGCCTCAGCGAGCTTTGAGTGCGGCGAGACCGGCTCTCTACTCACTACGCTGCAGACTTCTCTCGCGTCGTTGCTTACGGGCGCTCTTTCGCGGCGACTCTAAGTACTATCTTGCCTCATAACCCGAGTCTTGCTCGTTCTCGCGCGTTCTCTGGCATCATCGGAGAGCTCGCTCGTATACACTCCCGCTCAAAAGTTTGGAAACACTCAATCTTGCCGCAGTAGAAGTTGCATGACTCCGTAAAAAAAAGACAATCATATTTTGAAAAAAGCGTTTTGACGGGAAGAAATTCAGCTTTATTTTGCTTTTTAAAAATATTTTTTATCATTTTTTTTCGATCCGGTACGCATTTTTGTACGTGACCGTTTTTCGGCCTTTTTTCGATCATCGCGAATTGGGCGCGTAACTTGAGGACATTTTTTTTGTCTTTTTTATCTACGATACATTTGAAAGGGTTAGCAAACGCTCCATTTTCCTTTTTTAACAATTTTCGTACGATTTTTTTCCCGCAAAGTTATTTCACTTTTGGCTAAGAAAAACAAATTTTGAAAGATGCAACGTAACTTAAAAACTACTTCAAATTAAAAACTACTTCAAATTAAAAAACAATTTCAAATTATTTTAGAATTTTCCTATGAGATT
Source organism: Alloplasta piceator (assembly GCA_946863875.1). Classification (NCBI taxonomy): domain Eukaryota; kingdom Metazoa; phylum Arthropoda; class Insecta; order Hymenoptera; family Ichneumonidae; genus Alloplasta; species Alloplasta piceator. The sequence continues at coordinate 3,898,784 of OX333077.1, read as the reverse complement.
TTTTTAAAACTATTTTCGATCGAAATTCCGATGAAGACTCTGTTTCAAGCGAAAAATTGTATCTGATTGAAATTTCCGTACTTCGTGATACAATAAAAATCTAAAAAAAATCAGCAACATTTGGCATGCTATAAACAACAATTATAAATAATAATTATTGATTATTGTTCATCATTGCTTAATAAATTTTTTAAACCATTTGTTAATTACTTTTGGGCAATATTATTATTGATAATTATTGTTGAGCATGCCAAACGTTGCTGAATTTTTTGAGATTTTTATTTTATCACGAAGTACGTAAATTTCAATAAGATACAATTTTTCGCTGGGACGTCATCGTCAGTTTCGAGCGAAAATAGCAAAAAAATAAAAATTCATATGAGAATTCTGAAATAATTCCAGGCGATTTCGTGTATACGTATGCTATTTTTTTCATACCTGACATTTTTTCTTAAACTCTATAGTTTTTGCGTTACGGTGGATCTTTCAAAATTTGTCTTTTTCGTTCAAAAGTGAAATATTTAAAAAAATGAAAATGGAGGAAAAAAGAAAAAAAAATGTCTTTAAGGGGGGAAACCCATATAAATGGTCGTTTTTCAAGTCTTCGAATGTACAATAAAATAGCCTCCAAAGTAGGAAACGATTGGTCCAGTAGTTGCGTTGGAATAAAATCCCGAAATTCCTCTTCATCTTCGACCATTTATATGGGTTTTCCCCCTTAAGTTATGTGCCCAATTCGCGATGGTCGAAAAACGGTCGAAAAACAGTCACGTACAAAAATGCGTACCGAATCGAAAAAAAATATATATATTTAAAAGAAAGGAAAATAAAGCTGAATTCCTTCCGGACAAAATGCTTTTTTTTTTTTAATTCGATTATCTTTTATTTTGACGGAGTTATGCAACTTCTAGTGTGGCAAGAAATATCGACTGGTGTTTCCAAACTTTTGAGTGGGAGTGTATGTACCCACGCGCTTGTTTCGCCGCACACAACGTTCACGCGTGTAGCGTGTCTCGAATCGCTCTCCCTCTCTCTCTCTCTCTCTCTCTCTCTCTCTCTCTCTCCCTCTCTCCGTCTTGTATATGTAAGCTCGCTGGAGAACACTCGACGGAGTAATCCAGCTTGTATTATCCAAACTCCATGTTCTCAATATCACTAAAATCCCCCTCCCTCACTCCTACTCTTTATTTCGCGTCTCCGTTACATCGTGTTTCTTACCGGTATATCGCAGTAAACGGCTTATATTGGCTGGAAATAAAGGCAAAATACTCCAGCAAAATTCAGGCTAGAATTTTCATTTTTTATTTTCAATCCCTTGAAATAATTAGTGAAAAATATTGAAATATCTTTTTTTGGTAAATTTAGTCCAGAAATTTCAATTCAATTTATAATTACTCAATTGGAGAAATATTTTTTACTCCCAGTTTGGTGTTTTTTTTTATTTTGGCACGATTTTGGAGCATTTTTATATAAATTCCAAAATTTTAGAAATTCAGGATATTTTGTATAAAATCGGGAGATTTTATTATGAAAGGTATAACGACGATATCAAGTTTAGAAATATCAAGCTCACAATTTCTGCGAAAATAGGCCCGTTTTTAAGCATTTTGTGATTATCTTTCAAAATTTCGTAATGTCTGAATCTCTTGGGCAATTCTTTCCAAATTTCGAAAGTTCAAGCGATCTCCAGTAGTATTTTTTTTGGGAATTTACAATTTTAGGAATTCGAAATCTTGAAGAGATTGTCTCTCACTTTTATTCCAAGCATTTTTTTTTTCATTTAGTGCGTGTGCGTAAAATATTCGAGCTCGATTGCTGAAAATTATGAAAGTTTACAAAAAAAAACTTGAAAATTACTATTTTTACCGCATGATTATCATTTTGCGTGAAAATAATAAGCTTTCATTCTGCATTATAATTTATAATGCAGAAGCACAATACCGAGGTTCTTTTCAAGAAACTTTAGATTGCGTCTCATAAATTATTCTTATAATTGTACCGCATTAAATTCTCAGGCATTTTAACCACCACAGAATTATACACGATAACGAAATGTCTCGTTATTTTTTTCGTTATAATGCATAATGACATCCACGCGATTGCAGGGAAATTAAATGCGAGGGAGACAATGTTAAAATTGCATTTATATTCGTGGGGGCGTTTCAGCGACACCATTTTCTGCATTATGCATTTTCGAATGTGCGCCATGTTGGATAGACTGCAATTTTCTCGCAAATCTCAGAATTATATATACTTATACATCAATATTTCTCAGCGAGAAATTTGTATTAACCGGTCTGACATCGTTGCATCATTTTTGTTAATCACGTGAGAAATTTTCCCACGGAAGTTTAAAAGATGGAAAATGCATTTTTTTAAAAAATTTTCGTCAAATTAATTTTGCTCCAAGTGATCCGCGACGTGAGGGTGAAAAATTTGATCGTAAAATTCAGAACATGGGAAATAAGATGTCGATTATTATTTATTTATTTATTATTTTTTATAATTATTTCTTTTCAATATTTATTAATTGTTTTATAATTATCTATTATTATTATTATTATTATTATTAATTTATTTATTTCTATGAAATTGTGTGACGCGACTTTCTTGCATGTATGTGTGTCTGTGTAATCGGTGCTTATATGGAAGAGTGTCTCCACCAGCGGGTTATAGTCGTCGTCGGAGGCCCCGATACACCCGGAGTTTGCCCTAAAAGGATATAAGACTGGGAACGCGCTCGCCAGAACACACTTTGCTTCGTCCTCGTTTTCGTCTCTCTCTCTCTCTCTCTCTCTCTCTCTCTCTCTCTCTCTCTCTCTCTCTCTCTCTCCTCTCTCTCTCTCTCTCTCTCTCTCTCTCTCTCTCTCTCTCTTTCTTTCTCTCCCTCTCTTATTCTCTTTCTCTCTTCAACCCGAAAGAGAGAGAGAGAGATCCTTGGTAGGTACTCCACGGTTCATCGTCATCGTCTTCTTCTTCTTCTTCTTCTTCTTCTTCTTCTTCTTCTTCTTCTTCTTCTTCTTCTCCCTCTTCGTCTCATTCTTCTCCTTCTTCGTTTTCTTCTTTTTGCTCTTCTCCTTCTCCTTCTCTGTTTTTTTTTGTCTTCTTCCTCTTCTTTTTCTTCTTCTTCGTCTTCCTTTTTTTTTAAATTTTCTTCCTTTTAACCTTATTCTCGTTGAAAACCGCCTCCTTTTCTACTAACAAGATTACATGGATATGTGAATGGATTCTTTCGAAAAGGCGATGAGGATCGATCCTTAATGACAGAGAGTGAGAGAAAGGTCCCAAATTTCTTTATTTCACGTTCAACTTTGTACTTGATTCTCTTCCTTCATCTCTCCGCGCATTTCGGATGACCCTCATTTTCCGCGTTTTTTTTTGCTTTTTTTCGAGGACCTTGAGACAGGACTTTGCGATACAGTCCCGAGTAGCGGTTCTGAATTGCTTTAAATTTTTATCTTTTTAATCGATGTGGAGAAAAATATGTGACGTTTATTTTACAGCGAAATAACTCTTATTTACTTGGATTCGTGGGAATATTTTTTTTCGAGCCGAATTCCTAATTTTATTAAGTTCTTGATGAGCTCATTTTATAGAAATATTTCTCACAATTTCAATCGGGTAATTTCCCTACTTTAAATTTTCAATCGAAAGGGAAGGGATCGAAGTAAAATTTTATTCATTTTAAATAATTTAATTTCAACCAAATAAATCATCTCCCGGGGTACACAAAAAACCAAATACAATCTCATTCATATAAATTCTAAGTATCGAAAAAAAATCACATGAATAATATTAATGGAATATTATAATGGAAAATTCGTGGCGCCATATTTATTAAATGTGGGTCCTACTTTTTTCTGTAAATTTGTGGTTAATAATTATAAAATGTAATAATTTTTTTTCTGGGATTAATTCAAATCAGGAATGGACGAAATTTTCGCGATTCAAATTTTAAGTTCATCATAGTTGTAACTAATAATGGCGATTGGCGGATATTGGTTGCCACAGGAATTTGATAATTTTACGATACTTGAAATAAAGTATATTTGAATTTTTAGAACTTAATCGAGATCTCAAGAGTGTCTAGTATTCCGTTCACGTACTCGAGGCCACACAACCTTCTTGAACCCACTTCGCCATAGCCTGAAATTAATATTAACGAGGCTGAATGAATTCTCGCTCATTCCTTATTCTTTTTTCTCCTTCTATATTTCTTTCTTCCTCGTCTCTTTTGTCTTTTCGTACGCGCTCGCACATTACATACGATCTCGATTCTCTCGGGGTATTTTATTACGCGGACGAAAGACTGTTGCGAAGGTGATTCGATGCTGATAAAGATAAATGCGAAGAGAGGGAGAGAGAGAGAGTCGACGTATCTAGCGCGAAATAATTTCCGTAACGACAATTCAATCGCTTCAATTGCACTTCAATGACTTTTTATGGCGATTTTAGCATATCAATGGTATTCTAAATTTTCATAAATCACGAGATATTAAATTTCATCGATCCTCGTTGAGACTGATTCAGGCAAATGCTGTGTTCCAATTTGACGCTCACTCAATCTCGAAGGAAGTTATTGAAGATGCTGAAAAAAATGGAAAATTTAGAAAATTTAGTTTAGAAAATTTTCCTCTGCAAGAATTTTTCTGATCATTTCAGCAAAAGACTCTCGGACGAATTTTTCTTCCTAAAAGTTCAATTTTGGTCGATGTCAATTTTTTTCAACGTAGACATTAACGTAAGTCGGAAAAAATTGGGACAAATTAGTTTTTTGAATTTTGCAGAGAATTAATTTTGATATTTTCTTAAATTATCTATGACATCCTACCATTATTATAAATTATTATAGTATACTCTAATTTATAATAAATTAATCATTCATTATTAATTATGAATCTTGAATGAACCCTCGAACCAAATTAAAAATTACAGAGGACGTTACCTAATTTTTTTTATTAATTCTAAAAAAATACGAATGATCATAAAATATTTTGCTTGAGTTGGGAATGATAATTTTAAGGGATACAAAATTGTGCAACGGTGTATATCGTTGAGCCAATGATCGTTGAGCAAAACTCGTTGGCATTCATTGAAATTCATAGTCGGTCACAAAATCGGATCCGACGAAGAAAAATAATAAAATACGAACTTATCGGTAAACGCCTCACGCCCCGACTTATAGAGTCCCAAAACGTTGGGCCCTGTTCGTTTGTAGAGGCCCACGTTTTACAATAAACCACGGCCCATTCGGTTTCTAACATCGAAGAAAAAAAGAATAAAAACTACGTGTTAAGGATTATTTTTACCGTTCATTGTGTCGTAAAATGGACATTTTCTCGCCGCGCTGCCCGTTGGAAAATGGCGTCGGAGGAAAAAAAATGGTAACGACGGTTGCGCTCGTAAATTGTTTTACAATCCGTGAAATATAAATAAAATAGTCGCGCGAGGGCGTCGCGCCATTACAGTTAGTTCCGGTCGATCGGTAAAAGCCTTTTTCTCGCGATCCCGTCGCTATTAGCATTATTTCTTGACTCCACTTTGAGCCTCCAATGAGCCGTTTCTCTCGAACGACGCTGGAAAATTCCGCCAGAACGTGTAATTATTTTCCGAGGATGAAAAACTATTTTTCGCGCCATTTTAGAGGGAAAAATAGGCTTTATAAGCTTGAACTCCTCCTTTTTCCGTTTTGTTTTCTTTGCATCTTGAAAATCATTTAATATTCCTTAATTGTTCGCACGCAGACGCGAAGAAAAAAAAACGTCGGACTTAGTTTTTATCTAATTCCCAATAAGGAAATGCCTACGCGCGAGCATTTGCGCGGTTGCACCGGTCGAATTGCATTCGTGTCCTCGTCCCGTTGCAACTTTATATATAGGGGAAGGGGGGCAAAATGGGCACCAAAAAAGATAGTGCAGCTAGAACGCTTCTCATAGAATAAATTCGCTGCTTTTCATTGGAAAATACCGTTTTTATAGATAAGATTGCGAGTTGGCAAAAAAAAATTTTAGGGCCAAAATCGACATGAAAATTCTGATTTTTTCTTTTTATTTAATGCGATGAGGATGACAATTTTTCAAAAAAAATGTCTAACTCTTCTTTGGAAATTGTCTCGAAAATATCAAAATATAGATCTATTTTTGCGTGGGTGAGGCAATTTAGGTATATCAATTATTATGATGATTGTTATGATAATTTGTTATGATAATTTTGTTGTTTTTTAATTTTTTTAAATTTCAAATTTTTTAAAATAATTTTAGAGGTGTCCATTTTGCCTCCAATGTCCATTTTGCCCCCTTTTGCCTCTAAATCGAATAAATCGCTGCTCACGATTCTACCTACACGCGAAGAATATTTTCTTGGATTTTTCTGTCTATACTTTGTTAACCCTCTCCCCTCCCCCCTCCCACATTGCATAATTGAACGATTTAGTGAAGATAAATAGGGAAAAAGAAACTGCGATTGCGAGTGGGCAAAAATCAATTCGACAGAGTGGCGATAAATTTCTCGTTCTATGAAAAATTGTCACGTTAGGATTTGAGCGAGGATTCAGAGGATTTGAAAAGTTTGAATAAACCCTAAATTTACCATTTTCAAGCTTCTTTATTGTAATTATTTTTTTTTTGAGTCAGAAATGCTGAGGATTTTGCAAGGTTTGGAGGAAAAAAGGGAAACCGAAAATGCTGAAATTGAAATTTTTTAATAACGAGCTTCAAATGATGGAAATTAATTTTTAAATTTGAATTTTTCAATTCGAGCTTTAAATTTAAAAAAAAAATCCAAATTTTGAAAATATATTTTGGAATTTTCTTAATTAAGGTTTTTCAATAACGAGCTTCAAAATGTTGAATAGTTATTTTTAAATTTTCAAATTAATATTTTTCTGAGTCTTAAAATTTTTGTCGAGTATTTTGACAACGAATATCTTTTTAAAATAATAATTTTATATTTTTAACATCATTTTTCTGTAACGTCACAATTACCTTGACGATATAGATAATCGTTTATTTATTGACAAAAAAAATTGTACAATTTCCGCGATTTTGTGTTTCGACAACGATTAAAATAATGAAGGGAAATGGCCCTTTTGGGAATTCGCTCCAAAGGGCTCTCGACGTCGACGTCTTCGTCGTCGTCGTCGTCGTCGTGGAGGCCGATGACCGGGCTGACCCGTTCTCTCGCGAGCCGCTCTTTGCCATTCTCGAGCGTTTATATACCGCACAGACTGTACGTGCCACTGTGTATAGGCTGTTCCACGTCAATGTGACCATATATTTTTTTCAAATGGTCCTCTGGTCTTGAAAAACGTTATCAAATTTCTGCAGATTTTTTCCAAGCGCGATCAAAGTTCCACTTTAGTTTTAGAAAAAGTATCTCAATTTTTCACCTTTAATTAATGTATCCTCTCGTCATTCATTGAAAAAAATGGCCGTAGAAGATTTTTTTTCGCTATTGGGTCCATTTTAACAGCTGGAGGTTAATTGAAGGGCGAAAGGGTTGCCGAAAAAATTAGCCAAAATTTAGAAACGTTGTTTGGGCCCGGAAGAACATTTTCTTCATTTCTGATTTTATCATATTCCATGAGAAAACGTCTCATATATGAAAATATTTTATTATTTTGAAAATTAATATTTCATTTTATTATCAGAATCGATGTGATTTTTTTGCAAGCGTGTGAAAAATGGCTTTGGAATGTAAAAGAAAATCTGCAAAAAAATTCAGAACGTTATTTGGGACCGGGAAAATATTCGGTACAGTCTATAATGCAAAATGGAAGCTCGTGGAATCCTAAATTGATTGCATTTTGTTTATTAGGGGGTAGTTAATGATCATTGACAATTTTTTATTGAAAAACTTTGAATTTTCATTATTCAAAAGTCCATGAATTTCTCGAATTTTTTTCTTTCTTCGCCAAACAATGAGGATAAATTTACAATTTGATGATCGAGAGTCATTTTTGGACTGAGAAAAATTTTCTTTTCGTTGTTGAATTGTTTCGTTTGAAAATTAGTTCAAGATTGTGTCGTTCAAAAATTATGATCAATTTACAATCTGATGATCGAGAGTCTTGGCTTTTGGAGTCTGAAAAATGGTCTTTTGGGATTTTGGGAATACCGAGATTATCAGGATTCCTTCAGAGGACACTGTACTCTCTCTCTCTTTTACGTGTTTCTCGTCGTTTTGCCCGCTGCTGGCCGAGCCTGTACACAGAAAATGGGCCTCTTGGGGGCCGAGTCAAGGGTCCGGGAGCTCTCTCTCTCTCTCTCTCTCTCTCTCTCTCTCTCTCTCTCTCTCTCTCTCTCTCTTCTCTTTCTCTTGCGATCTCATCCTCATCGTCGGCGAGTCGACCATCAGACATTTCACGGCTCCCCCAGAGCGAGACACGCCCAAAATTTCTATCTTCGCCGCTCATCTCTTTTACAGCAGCAACCGCATCCCGCAATACAAAGCCCATGTGGCAAAGGACCCCCGTTAAGCAATACCGGAAAAAATAAAAAAGGAAAATTTTACCGCCGTTACGACTTTTCGTCCCATTTTCTCTCATAATATTTTTAAAAAAAATTATAAATCGATGAATTTCACATTTTCACTCGATAATTTGAGAATTCTTGATGCATTTTTCCATTAATTTTGATTCGTGTCATTCAAATTTGAATAAAAAATTATGCACGCTTTTAGAGCGAAATTTCTTTTTCTTTTTGCGAATTCAAATTTGTGATTCTCGTTCGATTTTAAAGAGCTTGCTTTACTTTACATTCAGTAAAAAATTTCCTTCATTTACTTGCACTATTTTTATGCCTGAATGGTTTTACGGAGAATTCTTGTTTCTGACTCCAAACAAATAATTTAGAAAAATTACAAACAATTTCCATGTTGAATCCATTTGTGCATTTTTGAAAATTTCAATACTTCATTTTTTTGACTGCATCGCAATAATAATTGGAAATAATTTGGAAAGTGCATCAATTAATTTTATGAAAAATGATTTTTTTCTCCGCTAATCTAAATTCTCTCGTAACGATTAACATAATTTTATTCTCACACTCTGTGGAATTTGGAGGGGGCAAAAAAATGTATAGAAACAGCACACGCACTGTCATTGAATCGTTGTCAGTCACTTCGAGTCGCATGAAAAAAAAACTCTTGAAATCGTTTTATAATGGACGATCGAGTGATACTTTGCCAAGATTCTCGTTCTCTCGCAAACCGCACTGGCAATGAATAATTTCCCAACTGAAATCATACGGCTGTGTATATACAATCGTTGCTTTTAAACATAAACGCCAGCATGTGCTCAACGCGTGGCAAACTTAACTCGTAAATACAAATACACGAGTACAAACTCACAGCTCGTTTGTGCGTTCTTGTATCCGTGAAGGCAAAAGGAGGGAGGATGAAATGTAAAATGTGTGCAAGAGCACATTGAGAGAAGAGACACCCACGTGATGGGATCTCAGTGAACATTGTGGGGAACTCCATTCGGTTTCCGATTACTTTACCATGAGAAAAACCTTTTCCCTCTCTTTCTCTCTCTCTCTCTCTCTCTCTCTCTCTCTGTCGTATCATCGACTTGCACACGATGGAAATGAGAAGAGAAATATTTCTGACTCGTCTATCTCTTTGTGACTATCGCTCTTTTCCCGAAAAAAAAAAATCCCCCGAAAAAAACTAAATTTCTCTCTCGAGCCCTCATTTCTCGTTTCCGAATTAAGATACTTAAGAGAAATTAAATTATCTCCGGTCAATTGAATTAATTTTAGTTTTTGGGCCTCTGGAAATTTTTTATTCGTCATTATTGTTTAAATTTTATTTACATTTCTTATTTATTGTCATTGTTATTAATATGGATAAAAAATATCCCTCGTAAATAATTAGGGGAGTGTGGGGCAAAGTGGACATTTAAGGAATTTAAGAATTTTCATCGGCAAGCACACGGTCTTTTAACTTCTTTCATGTCTCAAAATTGATTCCCGATCCTAATACCCCTGATTTTGAAAAAAAAAATTGGGGGCAAAATGGACGCGTCTCCTCAGATGCAGAAAAATCTATACTCAGTGATTCTCGAAAGTAGAAACACTGTAATCGACTATGCCCGAATAAAACATTAACTTAATAATATGAACAAAGAAATAAAGCCAACAGAATCGTTCCTCGAATGAAATTTAAAAAAAAAACGAGGTAAATCTTCAGATTCACTTTGCTCGAATTTTTTCCATGTGGAACACGTACCATGAATTCACTTTGCAAGTGAACAAATCATGGTATTTTCACATATTCATCGACTTTTCAGTCGTGAAATTCATTTCCCATTATTGTTTTTTGAATCTTGTAAAAAAAAAATTTCCAAATTTTACGATTTCTGTGTTTTGTGCTTTTTATTTTCAATGTATTGTTCAACAGTGTATGAAACGTTCCGGGAATCGTGCAGATATAGTCTGAATTCGAAGTAATAATTTTATGAGCTTGACATTACATATTTTCAGTTTCAGCTCGTGTCCACTTTGCCCCCAAATTTGAAATTTTTCCCGTGTCCACTTTGCTCCCAGTGTCCACTTTGCCCCACATTCCCCTACCTCTGTCAAGATATCAGGGATAGGTCTCCAAAATAAATTTAAATTTTATCAAAATTATTTTTCAGGCGGTAATTTTGTTTTTCCGAAAATTGAATTCAAAAAGTTTTTTGCTAGCTTCACGTAAAGCTAGCTACATTTTTTGAAATCTAACAACATAGAAATTAAGTGCTCTCAAAGCATATTAAATTGAACCCCTAAATGGAAGAAACAGTATTTAAATTTAAATAATTGGATTTTTCGAGCCCTTATTTCTCGTTTCCAAATTATCTCAATATATCGTTAATTAAGAAAATTAAATTATCTCCGGTCAATTGGGTTAATTTTTGTTCTCAGGCCTCTGGAAATTTTATTTTATTAATTATTTATATTTATTTATATTTATTATTGTTATTATTAAAAAGCCCTTGGAAAATCGTGAAATTTTCATTGTGTATGAAAAATGAAATGGCTTTTAGTCGGAACTTTAGTGACTACTTTCTTTAGCGTCGATATAACGGTCTCGAGAAAAACGTGAAAGAACTCTCCGATTCTTAGAAGAAAATTTTCTCGTGTTTTCCTTTCGGAAGCTTCTTGGCTCCGTGGTTATTTCACATTAGACATTCAACGAGCGAAGTTATAGGAACTATGTTTTTTTTCCTTTATCTTTACAAACGCCTTTCAGCTGTGAGATGGTTAAACTGTTGAAAAAAAAATCACTCTATGCGCGGAGAACATCTATTCGGCATTCTAAAGTGCATAATCGATTCTTTTTTCTTTCTTAGAAAATAAATAGTTTTTCCAGCAAAACTTTGGTTAGAAAAATTGATGGGGAAGAGAAATTAGATCTGGAGAGGAGAGAAAAAAATTTAGGAAGGGGGAAAAAGTTGTTATTTAATCCCAAATTATTTTGGGATGGGATTAAATCTTCTATCATTTTTAAAAATATGCATATAAGTATTCTTGAGAGCCGGATAATCACGATGAGAGATCACATCGAGATTATCACGTCGATATGTTTGTTCGATGCAAACATCGGTAGCCAATCTACGAACTGTGTCTATATGAAGACGAGAGCGATAATGTAAAGAAACATGTAGAAACGTCAGCTAGCTGTTATCCGTCTTGGTAAACTCGGGAAATCATCCTACATATATTTATTCTCGTCGATAAGTTATCCACGCGCGATTTTACTGTGCCGAGTTAAATTAATTCTTGAATTATCATCGACCCTCAAATTTTATCCTTGGATATATTTTTGATTGCCGGTAGTTTATGAAAAAAAAATATCCGGTAGTTTATAAAAAAAATATAAAAAAATAAATTGAAAAAAGTTTATTCCACGTTTCGGTTAGAAAGTTTAAGTTCAGCATAACTGTGGAAAATAAAATCCTAATTTTAGTAAATACCTTCAATTTCGATTTTTGAGTATAATTTTGGGTCCTTAAAGCGGAGGGAAAAAAACATTTTTTTTTGTCTTAGTTTTGGGTTATCGAAGGAAAGCTCACTAAAGTGCGACTCGAAAATAGGTCGTTTGTACTTTCAAAGCACACTTTTTTTTAATATTAAAAAAAGAGCTGTATTTGCTCTGATGAGCTAGAAAAACGTCGCAGAAAAAATTCATTCTGATGATTGTTAGATTGATCGTTATTGATGACTCAAATTTATTTTAAGCTTGTAAACTTTACCAAATGTATTGGAAACTTAATATTTTTTTTTCTTTTATTCATATAGTCGATGCTCAAAAATAATTCAAAGATAATTCAAAAATAGTACAAAAAATAATCCATGAATAAAACTATGATTCAAACTTTATTTAAAATTTATTTTAAACTTGTAAACTATACGAACTTTATTGAAAACTTAAATTTTTTTTTTTTTAATACACATAATCAATGCACAAAAATAACTATCCGATAATTAAAAAACAATTTTTTTTTTAATTATTCAAATATAAAGTTAAGATTCAAACTTTACATGAAATACATTATCAACTTGTAAATTTTGTCTACTTTATACTAAAATAAAAATTATTTTTTCTCAATTTACAATATCAACGCTCAAAAATAATAAACGGTATGTAATAATAAATCCCGCCCGATTTTTCTATCTTAGATAAACAAAATTACTCTTAAAAAAAAATTTCACAAAGTTGCTGGTTCAAAAATAAAACCGCGCGGAAGAAAAATTCCACAAATATACAATTCCCATAAGTTGATAGAAAAATTTCCCCAAATTCAGACTACCAGCATTACACTAACTATCCCTCCGATCTTACGATCCAACGTAATGCGATCTCTACCAGCATAAAATTCGACGATTCGATTTTATTGACCATTGAAGAGGAAAAAATGTACAGCGATGACTTTTTCCCTGTTTTGGGATCGTTATTTTTCTCGTATTTTCGTGGGAAAAAGCTTTTCTCGGGTATTTATGTTTTGTCGAAGTCAAAACGTTTTCCCTGTTGCTTTTCACGTGTGGGTGTCCTTTTCCCCCCATATTTCTTGGACCCTCGTCCTGAGAGGGTCACTGTGAGAATCGACGGTTTGATGGGCGCAGAGAGATATCGTTAGAGGCGCCCCCTCGCCCCTTCTCCCCCCCCCCCCTCGTGGACACACTTCCCTTTCCCGCGGAGGGGGACAATGAATGGAGAACCTGTTGGCTGTTGTCCGATGCACCTGAGCGAGATCGGCTCGCTCACCGTGGAAGAGAAAAGGGCAGGAGGGACGACAAGGGCATAACGCATATACGAGAGATATTGGAGAGGGGAATCGAGTTTCGTGTGATGCGGCATAATTTTTCGCTCCCCTTCGAACAACCTGTAACTCAAAAAGAAAAAAAAACCTTCACATTTTTTTCTCTCTTTCTCTCGGTGCATTTAGCTGGCATCCCTTTGGCGTCCCTTCTCCTCCCTCGAGGTCACTCGACCTGACTTCATGCATTTTACACGCTAGAGTCTCGTCCGAGTGTTGCTCGTCCCCTCTTCCCGACGAAAAAGTCACTCTTTTATATCCCCTTGAGCACGAATTCCCCGCATTGAGACACCGACACGGTGAAATTGACCGATTTGCCGGGAGAATAAGAAACATTTTTTAAGCCGCTTAGTTTCAGAGTCGGTGGATCACCGTGAAAAGCCTTTCAAAAATGGGGGTGAGAGTGAAATTCTTGATAAAAAATTCGATAGTTTTCTCCATTGTTCAGTTTGACGTCCAAGTATTTGAAAAATGGGGTTTTAAGACACTTTGGGAAAATTTAGAAGCTTTTTGATTTTTTATTTTTGGAGAATTTTTAGTTTTTTTGACATTGCGACAATTTTCGAATATTGAAACTTTATGGAAACTTTATTATTTTGATTACAACTGCGACCTCGATAATCGGAATTGTGCGAGACCAGCTCTCGCAAGAAGTGGGGTTGCGCACATTGCACAGAACCGTCTCTGCGCCGCTGGTGGCTGACGGCGGCCTGACGCGATTGGCTCGGCGCTTCTCCCACTACGCTGCAATTGCAAAGATCGAGGTGCCGAGAATCGAGGTCGCAGTGTACTTGGAAATTATTGATTTAATTGGAGTATATTTAAGATGAATAAAAATTTTATTGAAATATTAGCTGTAAATTATTTATTATTTCAGTTAATATTCAAGTAAATTATAAAAATGTATTTAAATTGAAGGAATCATTTTTTTCACTGTACTGGAAAAGCTGTTAATGGCAAATTTACCGGTAGCGCCTTTTTCCAGCAAAACAAAAATAAGAAAGATTTTTTTTTCACGCCGGATGAAGAGAAACGCGCGTTTACAGAGGAACGAAAGTATACGGCGAGAATGAGAGAAACGAGGGAGAAGCAGATGAGATTTATAAATACGAAGGCTTGAGTCACAGTGTGAAAATAAGCGAGTTGCCCAAGCTCCACAGTGAGAAATACGCGTGATCTTCGCTCTGGAAAGCCATTCCGTGGAGATACGTTTGCCCATGGCTTCTGCTCAAGTCCGCCAGGAAATTATTGGGCGCGTGTGTTATTGCTCCTCCGTTCTTTCAAAGAATGCTCGTATACTCTTCTTTGAACGCGCATATTTGTGTCTGCATTTAGGGCAGATTTTTAGGGGTTAAGTCACTGTTAAGGGTGAAACAATTATTAATTTTTGAGAATTTTTTCCACAGACATAATTAATTATCAAAGGATCGGAAAAATTTTTTTTTTTACAGTAGCTTTCGCGATTTGTAATTAGCAGTGAATTTCCCATGAAAATAATTTTTTTAAACGATAAAAAAAAAAAAATCGCTCATTTTTGGGAAATAAAATGAGAGATTGGAGAATACAATGAGGAAATTTCAAATGCTCATAACTTTACTTCGATTTGACCGATTCGAAAATCGCTTTTTCGCGCGCAAGGGTTGTGATTAAACTTGGAGAATGCCGTTTGGTTCATCTCGATATCTCAATTTTTGTTAAAATGAGAGCACTTTGAAAACGTCGGAAAAAATGTATACCTTCAAAAAATTGCAAAAAATCGATGTTCGAAATTTAAAAATCTGCCAAAAATTGAAAAATGATCCGAATCGCATGAATCAAGCGGCATTTTGAAGCTTCAACAATCGCGAAGAGAATAAGCGCAAGTTAAAGTCGAAATCTTATCTAGAAGAAAAATTACAGTCATTTGAGTGAGCCGACTCAATTTTGGCCAAAAAAAATGTGTTAAATGTATTTTTTTCACATCATATATCGATGTATTTTTTCCCGCTGAATGCAAATCTACTAATAATTTTCCCAAAAACTCAAAATTTTCATGAATTTTCATGAAAAACACTTATTTATAATCTAATTCGACAAAAGTTTCACATTTCCTCGTGGATTCTTTCATTTGTATCCATCCATAAAAATGTAGGGAAAAATGAGAATAAAACGACTTTCACGACTCTCCCCGCGCGTTTAAATATAGAAAAAGTGTCATTCCTCAAAAACGGAGCGACGACGGAAATTCTCGAGGAGTTCCCCCCCCCCGTCTATAACGGTGCCAGAAGAGCGTTTCTTGCGTTAAACACGTGCATATATTTATTTACGTGTACATTAATTTACCTTGCACTCGAATAATACGCGGATTCGTTATGAGAGAGCGAGAAATATCGCGATGTTGCGAAAATCTTGGTGAGCAAACGAGAAATGGGAACATCGTATCCTCTGGACCATGAGAATGCATACATATACATTTATATATATATATGATTATAGAAACTAGAGAAAAGGGACGGTAAAAGATGTGCTCTATACACACTGCCAGAGGTAAAAGGAGCCAGAAAACATTATAGCAGCGATTATCTAACATGAAGAGAGTGATTCGCGCGATTCTACACCACCCTCGCATGCATATGGGTCATTACATGTCAAATCAACCAAGAGTTGAAATCGACCACTTTCAATTTCGATGAAATTTGGTCAGAAGTTTTCGTTATTAACAAAAAAAAGTTCTACCAAAGGAAAAAAATTAATTTTTTTTTTCGAAAATTCAAAATTTAAGATTTCGCAATTTTTCAAATCTTTCAAGTTTATTTTTTAAATATCTCAGAAACTATTCGTTCTGCATTCGTCTTGAAGAGTATACTTTAGGCTATGAATGGAAACATTCCGAATTTTTTTTTTCAAAAATGATGAATTATTTGGAGAATTTTTAATTTTCAAAAATCGTGTAAATCCACGATCAACATTAAATTTTTCGTTAAATTTTTTTTTATAATACCTTGGACTGATCTTTTAATTTTTGAAACAAAACAACACCATCCCGAAACTTTCAGGATCGTTGAAACAAATTTTATCGAAATTGAAAGGGGTCGATTCCAATTCTTGGTCGATTTGACATGGAATGCATCCATTTATATTGGACTGTACAAGAGTTCAACAGTTTGAAAACATTCTTAAAATTTTATATCCCCGATATGCCTTTTGAAATAGTGACCAAAAGAAGAGTTAAACCGGACGTTGCTCGTTTACCTTTAGCTAGAAAGTCCAGTGATTAATTTAATAATTATTCTGACTAATTACAATATTCCATGAATCATTATTCTGGCTATTATTTTTTTAGGATTGATAGTATAAATTTTAGTAATTTTTCAATGATGAGGTATAATTCGTGAAAGAAGTTTCCTGGATCTGTATTTTATTGAAGTAGCAAATTTAATACGATTAGGAATTTATTTATTTATTACTCGTGGAGTATTTTTTTTTAGCTTTTTTCATGTTTCATTAACGCTTGATATTGAAATTAAAATAATAAGGACTTTAAATTAAATTCTATATAATTTATATAATATTCTTTGGCTAAATACTCTTATTTTAGAATCAATGAAAATTTTAATTATTCAAAGACATTATAGTTTAATCAATGAAAAATATAAAGATTAATCGCTTTAAATTTAACAACTTTTTTGATTTTTTTCTACTCTTCAATTAATTGAATGTAAAAAATAGCAGGAGACTCGAAAGGGTCATTTTTAGTTGAACTTAAAAGTGCCAAGATTTTTTAACGATTTTTTATATTTTCAATTTTATGACAAGATTTATGAAAATGTAATTGCAACAATAATTTTTTGTCAAGGAGGTGCAAAAATAATATATCAAGAGGAAAAAAGTTAGTTTTGAACCAGTTAGAATTTTTAAAATTTTTTTGTGAGTTTTTTTATTACCATTTCTTGGTCGAAAAGACTCGGATTTTCTCATCGATGTAACTGTGTTCGGTCATTCGTGATATTTTATTGGTCGAGTGATTCATTGTGACTGAATTTTATGGCACTAAAAAAATCAGAATTTAAACCGAGTTGCGTACAATAATGTAGTAATAAGAATACATTTTGGGACCTCTCGATCATTCGACCAATAAAATATTATGGTTAACACTTGTAATCTTTGAGTGTAATCTCCGGACTTCCATTAAATCAGTCGAATTGATGAGAAAACTTGGCCATTCTCGACGGAGTATGGTAAAAAAAAATTGTAAAAAAATTCTAGTGGGATAAAAAAAAAATACGACTTCTCACTCCCTGAACATTTTATTTTTAATAACGCGGTTCTCACGTTGTAGCACATTCCTCAAAAATCAAACTGCTGCATGAAGAGTCAAATTGCGTGAGAAAAACGAAATTAAATTAAACAATTGAATCACAACAATTGAATTAAAGCTTGACCTCTCACTCTTTTGAATATCGTCGAGAAGCAATTGCTTGAAAAAAAAAGGATTTCTTTGAAAACCATTTTATCGGTATTAAAAAAATCGTGGAAAAATTGTAAAATTTGAATTTGAAGCTCATTTAAAAATCTCTTGATAAAAAAAAAAGTGAAAAAAGTTATTGAAAACTTTTGGCCGACACTTTTGCAATTTTCAAAAGTTGCCTTGTACGACAACTCTTCATTTTTCCTTCTATTATTTTTTATCTCATTATTCCCGATAGGATTAATTATTATTATTGTTTTTTTTGTATTTTTTTTTTTAATTCAATTATTTTTTTTTCGTTGAACTTTACCGATCGTTAGGTAGTTTTTATCGAAATTAATCGCAATGCAAATTCCCGCTGCAATTTCCGGTCGGAAATCGGCACTCTCGGTTTGTTTCTGCATTTATAAACATATCGATAAACTTTGTGCATCTGCGTTTTCAATTAGTTCCATCACCCACGCCTCCTCTTAGACATCTCCCTCTCTCTTTCTCTCAGACTTAAGTCTCTCTCTTTACTCAACTTCTTCCCTTTTTTTTCGTTTTCGTTATAACGACTATCGAACGTGTGCAGCTGCTCGTTTCCGGCGTCTTCGTAACGACTTGTACACCCTTGTATGTGCTTTTTCTATATTTATAATTCTTTTCCCGTCGTTGTTGGGTCGTCGTCGTCGTCGAAAACGACGACGTCCATCGACATCTTGGCCCATAAGTTTTTCTAAATAGATGCAGAGCAGCGCCCTCGGAGTAGAAGCTGTAATATACATGGGTCATTCCATGTCAAATCGACCATTAGTTAAAATCTTCCCCTTTCAATTTCGATGAAATTTGGTCAGACGTTTTCTTTTATCATAAAACGAAATTCTACCAACGGAAAAAAATTAATTTTTTTTTTCGAAAATTCAAAATTACATAATTTTTCAAGTTTATTTTTTAAATATCTCGAAAACTGTTATAGTTACGAAAAAATGGTTGTGGGTTCGACTCAAAGAGTATACTTGGGGCTACGAAAAAAAATAATATTTCGAAACAAAATTTTGAGAAATAATGAATTTGAAGAATTTTGAATTTTTAAAAATCGTCAAAATCCACGATCGATGGATCAATTTCGGTTTCATCGAAATTGAAAGTGGTCGATTCCAACTTTTGCTCGATTTGACGTGGAATGACTCATATATATTTCTATATATATCTTTCCGTTTTTTTCTCAATATCTTGCCGTCTCCAATTCTGTCCCTCTTTACGCATTTCTATGATTCTTATGTTCGACAGCCGGACGAGCAGCATGTGCTTGCTCAAGAAAAACGGAAGTGACAATTTGAAATTTACGTGCATAAGCCTCGAGATATCCGAGCAATATGCTTAGATCGATTCGTCAAAATCGAAGCTCCTTAATAATTGCAAAGTTGTTAAAACTAATTTACCATGAAATAAAATAATAGAAAAAAATTGCTCTGTTGAATGCACTTGATTTCATTCATTTTATGATTAATATAATTTATTATAACTTTATCATTACTTACTATTGTTTTATTTTGTTGTTATTTATTATTCTTTAATTTATCCTTATTATAGTTTTATTTGATTTTATCATAGAAAAATATTTTTTAATTTTTAGTGGATATTAGAATGGGATTTTTTTGTTCAGGGACTCATCGATTGATTTTTTTTTTTTAATAAGCACAAAATTCAGTTGTGTCACAATTAAGTGCCTTCCATGAGCTTTTTCGAATATTTCAGAGATTCCTGAATTCCAGATATAAATATTAATTGTCTCATCCGAAATTATGATTGTGATTAGATAGTCGATGGTCTTGAAATTTTTAGTTCGATGGTTTTATCAATTTTGCGGTCAGATTTTCTTCTGACGTCAGTTTGTTAGTCATTTTTTTAGTTCTTGAATTCAATTAAATTGAAATAATTTGACGCTATTAATTATAATATTAAAGATGATAATAATTGGTGTAAATCCGTAAAAATAAAACGATGACGCTGTAAATACGATATATCGAAACGTCGCGAATGACTCCGAATATATTCGATCGTTAGCAACGTGAAGAAGGAAAGTAAACGGGCCCAAATAGCCCGTACAAGGCCCTCATTCGTGTATTCAGGAATTCGAAACGCTTCCTGTTTCTTGGGTCGTCGGACATACCAAAGCGTAATATCCGCGACAAGTCTGAAGTATATTAAAGCGTATAAAAAATCTTCCAAAATTAAAACAATTTCCTCGATTCCTCCGATAATGATCATGATTTACCCACCATTTTTGGGCCAAAATTTTTTCAAAAAATTTCCCGAATTATTCAGAATATTCGAAATATCCTTTGAATAATAATCTTCGATATGATTCTCCACTTTTTTTTACAATTTATTGTGGACTTGAAATTCCGAACGTTCAGATGAAGGAAAAATCGACAAATTTATTCTTTCCTAGAACAATTTCGAGACTCTGTTGATACTTTGGAAATATAATTCTTGAGATATTTTTGAATTTTTTTTTAATTACAAAATTAAAAATGTCCTTGATTAACAATTTTTTCCAAGTAAAGCCTCGTCGCGTTAACAAAATCGTTTTTCACCAATTAACGCGATCGATTCAGCTGATGTATCCGATTACGACAATTTATTCCAGCTGCAGGCAGGAATACCACAATTGCCTGCTTTATGCGAATGCTGATGAACGACGAGATTTCTCGTTATTGTGTCGAATAGAGAATATGGAAGAAAAATAGAAGAAAAATCATGCATGCGTAACGCTCTTGTGTCTGTAGGAGAGAAAGAGAGAGAGAGAGAGAGAAGTGGTCGTCGGAATCGCTTTGTCGTAATTTGTTAGTGACGCGAGATTCACATAACTTTTCCCTTGCCCAAGTATTGTTCATTCTTCTGTGTTTGTGTCACCATTCTTTCCTATTTGCACGATTACGACATCGATATGATGATCTCACTTGACTCATAATTTATACCGAAAGAAAATATATGCGCAATGATAAAACTCGTTTCTCACACCGTGAAATATATTCTCACGAATTGAATAAAAAATCGATCGGCCGAAATCTCGATTAGTCGGATTTTAATCCTGAAATTCAGTACTAACATTAATTCAACATTAGGGTGATTCGTTTCAGGGCAACTTTTTTTTATTACCCATCGTGCCCGAAAACCTTTAGTTGGTACCCAAAAACGAAGTTTCGTGAAAGGGGGGTGTTGTCAAAAAATATTTAGAGGTCGCGAATCAAAATTGAAGGTTTCCCATTTAATTAACATTGAAAAAAAAATTTCTCATTATTAGTGTTACCATTCCGCGAATTTTGATATCGCGATATTTTCCAAGTGGGTTTTCATAGAAAATATGATACTCTACAATAAAGTTCATTGAGCCATGTCCGTAAATTCAACCGTTTCAGCGGTGTCATTGTTTCAAGTGAATATTGAATGAAAATATCTATTTAAATGGCTGTAACGCTTAAGCTATTGGATATATTGAAAAAATTCAAATGAGAACTTTGTAGAGAAAGTAATTTGCTACAAAAAAGTCTCACAAGCCGTAGATTCAACTCTTTCTCATCTATAAGTGGATGAAGTAAAATAAATAGATTTTTTGTTTTTGTTTTATTAATTTATTTGCATAGGGAATTTTTTGTAACATTTGTTGAATGGTTTGTTGTACATGCTATCTCATAGAAAATGGAGTCCGTTTGATTGAATGAAACAAAAATATCTATTTTTTATACTTCATCACCTATACCTGAGAAAGAGTTGAATTTACGGGCTCGGCTTATGAGACTTTTTTGTAGCAAATTACTTTCTCTACAAAGTTCTCATTTGAATTTTTTCGATATATCCAATAGCTTAGGCGTTACAGCCGTTTGAATAGATATTTTCATACAATATTCACTTAAGAGGAGGCTAAATACCGACATTTTTCGTGCGAGTGCGAGAGAGAAAGGATGATAGGGGTCGTGTGAGAGCGAGAGAGAGGGTCTTTAGCCTGCCCTTAAAACAATGATACCGCTGAAACGGTTGAGTTTACGGACATGGCTCAATGAACTTTATTGTAGAGTATCATATTTCCTATAAGAACCCACTTGGAAAATATCGCGATATCAAAATTCGCGGAATGGTAGCACTAATAATGAGAATTTTTTTTTCCAATGTTAATCAAATGGGAAACCTTCAATTTTTATTCGCGAAACTTCGTTTTTGGGTAGCAACTAAAGGTTTTCGGGCACAATGGGTAAAAAAAAAGTTGCCCTGAAACGAATCACCCTATTCAACATATTTCTGCGTTGGGATAATTATTGGCAATTATTTTACCGCACCATTGTCTGAAAAAATTTTCTCCAGTTATATCCATTAATTTTTCTATTTTGACATAATTTTTCTCGTAAACATATTACTTGAAGACATAAAGGCATAACTTTTTCTCGTCTCGTTTATGCGGTAATATGGTTAACACGTGCATTAACGTATAAACGAAAAACGCTACAACCTCGCCATAACCAATCATTAAGTTCTAATCGACACTTTAATCGTTTTTAATGCCTTGCCGATTATCCTCATCGCGCGCGATTGAAGTTTTCCCGGCGGATTATCGTTCTTGGTTGGACAAAATGAATTATCAATATTCTGATATATCCGTGAGAGCCATAATTATGCATTCAATTGTTTTGAAACAATGTATCCCCGTATTTTAAACCGAGGTTTGCGCATTTTATTTTTCATTATCGTGACTCTCGACAATCCTCATCGAGCTTTCAAGGCAGTATTTTAGTCTAAAAAACAAATTTAGAGCTTTATAATCAATTAATATTAATTAATGAACAACGAAAAGGTATATAGCTTTTTGAGACATAATTTTTTCTTACACATTGGAAGCATGTTCAAATCATTTTTTTTTATAGTGAAATCATGTCATTGAAGTTTGTTTATTCGTCTGAATAAAAAGTTGACGAATTTCTTGCTGGGAAAAAATTTAAGAGGCCTCGCTGATAATTGATAAATTATTTGTTTAATTATGAAAGAAATTCTGACATTTATTCAACAAGTTCTGGCGAGTTTTTTCAATTTAATGTTGAAGGCATAAATTAATTAATTTTTTGATCAGCTAAACGTTCAGAGGGTGGCCGTTTTGGTCCCACCTTCCCTTATATATGGGTCATTCCATGTCAAATCGACCACTTTTGAACCCGACCCCTTTCGATTTGGCTGACAATTTTTTTTCATGCGGTAGGCCGTCATTTCCTCCTTTTTTTTTTACTTTTTCGAAAAAAATCAATATTTTTTCGAGGATTACAACTTAAAATTTTTTTTTCTTCTCAATTTTTCAAACTCTGAGGTCCTTTATAATTCCTCAAAAATTTCCAGCGTGGTACTTTGTGAAGTGAGCCCAGTTGGGTTTTTGTTTTCAATCGATAAATAAAAATAGAAGGAAATGTCGGCCCACTCCATGTTGGGCGGTATTTTTTCCCGAATTGATCAAAGAATTTTTTAAGCGAAAAAAAAATCAGCCAAATCGAAAGGGGTCGAGTTTAAAAGTAGTTGATTTGTCATGGAATTCCCCATATATATGCTCGAAAAAGCCAATGTATTGCAAGATCGGACGTTGCCAAGTGAAGCGAGTGGACGTGAAACCTTCTAATCGTGGCCATGAGCGAGAATTCGTCTGCTGCGAAATATATTCGTGAAATAGAGACAGCCGCGAAAATCTTGTATATCTGGCGCAGAGAAGATGCGTTTGGATGTCACACTTGCGCTTAGTAAAGAGGCAAAACAGCCGTTTTAATTTATTCACGAAATTCCGAGACGAGTTTCGTGATCTCGTTCCAGAAGATATGTTCCAATTCTCAAAAGACAAACCGAACATTTCGTTAGAGTCTGTCGACGATGCAAAGATTTTCTCCATTTTCCATCATTTCATGAAGAAATTATCCACAAATTTGACTTTTGATTGATTTAAACACAAATTTGCTAATTCTCTTCCAATTCATCCCAAATTTTCCGACGAATGCAGCGAGAAAACATCGCGTTAACGAAAAACAGAAAGTTGTTTTGCTTTTTGAAGCTCTTTCTCAATCATAAATATAGCGACGAAAGCAGCGAAAATTTCCGTGATTCACGTCTAAAATTACGTGAAAAATACTGCGCACCTTTTTTGTTTTTCTATATTCATTAAAAAAAAAATTAAAAATAACGCGCACGCGCTTTTCGTTTGGAAAAAATGTGAAAAAATGTCTCTCTAAAAAAGTCGTCGTTTCCAGACTGAAAGAAAAAATGCGACAGAAATATCTCTCCGGTGATCCTCGAGTCGTAGCTTTATTTTTGGAATCTTCTCGCTTTACGAAATATATCGACCGCTTTTTCGTTGCTTTTTGTTTGCAACAAATTTTCTCTCCCGTGAATTCTCGAGGGAAAGACTTTAATCCGCACGAAAATCTCTCTCTGTTCCAAATGATAAAAAAGGTGGGAAATGTAACTTTATGTTTATTGCGTTTGTCGCGTTAAATCTCGAGAAAAAAGTTTTATTGTGCCTGCGCAACGAGAGTTGCTCGTTTTATATTTATATTTTTTTTTTCTGACGGTAGTTTTGCGAAGATTTAAAACGCTCTTTTATTATTTCATTTCCCTCCCTCTCTCTCTCTCTCTCTCTCTCTCTCTCTCTCTCTCTCTCTCTCTCTCTTTCTTCTCTTGCTCGCTTGCTCATTCTTGTTGCAACGATATCCTTCGTCCTTTTAAGGCTTGGCCTGTCTTTCCGCGGACCGATCGTAAAACTCCTTATCGAGAGCGCTCGATTGCTGTCGTATTCGTTCTAGACTGTTTCAACGGATATGAGAGACCCATAAAGGCATTTATATATACATATATACAAAATACACTGTCATCCAAAAGTTTGGAAACACTCGCCCCGATTCCGCGCCGCATAAAAAGTTTCACCGCTCTTTTAAAAATGCAGATATTTCAATTCAACAAGCGGCGTTTCAAAGGGCACAGATTAAGCTACCTTTCGCTTTTTCCAATAAATTTTTTTCATTTTTTCTAAACCCGGTACGATCTTTGAAACGTGGTCGTTTTTTGGCTTTTTTTTCGGCGTTGAAATTTTGATGCACGATCCATAAAATTTTGTTTCAACTCTTTTTCGTGTAAAAAACTTATGGGGGGGAGTATAAGCTTCAATTTCGTTCTTTAAAAAGTTCCTTACGATTTTTTTTCGCGAAAATATTCAATTTTTCGTAAAAAAGGAGCATATTTATAAAATGTAGCGTAACTCTGAAACTACTGGGTTTTCGTCAAATCACTAAGACGGTAAAAAGTTGCATACGATCATTTTAGATTCAATGAAATTTTTTCAGAATTTTTTTTCGAATTTTTTTTTTTTTTTAATTTTTCCTGTCAACGAGATATTTTTTTTATCTTCAACAATCGGGTGTCTTACCTCATCTACACGGTTTTTCTTCCAAAAACCTTATCGACATGGCTTTTTAATCGAAAAACCGCGTGAAGATGAGGTGAGAGACCCAATTATTTAAGATAAAAAATATCTCCTTGATAGCAAACATTTTCGAAAAAGAAATTTCGAAAAAAATTCTCAAAAAATTTCAATAAATCCAGAATAATTACATGCAACTTTTTACTCTCTTAGTGATATTACGAAAACCCTGTAATTTTAGAGTTACGCTGAATTTTATAAATATGGTCGGTTTTTGTGAAAAATTGAATATTTTTTCGAACAAAAATCGTATGAAACTTTTTAATAAAACGTTATCGAAGTAGTTTAGCAAATAGTTTAACAAAATGTTCATGGGTCGTGCGCCGAAATTTCAACGCCAAAAAAAAACCGAAAAATGACCATGTTTCAGAGGGCGTACCGGGTTCAAAAAAATCGATTTTTTTTTTTAGAATAAGTGAAATGAAGCTGAATATGTCTCCTTTGAAATGCCGCTTGTTGAATTGATATATCTTCATTTTTAGAAGAGCAGTGAAACTTTTTGTGCAGCGCGGAATTGGGGCGAGTGTTTCCAAACTTTTGGACGGGAGTGTACATGCGGTTGCTCTCTCGAAGGGGAAAGGGCTGCATGATGTAACGTGATAGTGTAAAAGAAGTGAGAAAAACGTACATAAGTCCAGCAGGAAGAGAGTTACGAGATACTCGCAGTCGCAGAAAAAAAAAACCGAAAAATGTGGCTCAAGCTTTCAGCTTCTATTTTCGAATTCTGCCACACGTAAAGGAATCTCCCAACTTTCGGGCGTCTCGAGCTTTTCACTCTGAAATTTTGTAGCATTTTTTAAAACAATATCTTACTCCGAATCCTCTGAAATGTGCAAATTTTAACAATTTCATTTGGCGAACTGTAAAACACTCGATTTAAGGGATGAAAAAATTTTGAAAATTTCGGAAAAAATCTTTGAATATGATTGTAATTATTTTTAATAATAATTTTAATTAATACTTATTTTAATTCGAAAAAACATCGAATGTCGGTGTAATTATTTTTTTAAATATCAGATTGACTTTAAATTTTGAAGATATTTTTAGAATCTTACGTTCTTAATAATTGTAAAATTTCGAAAATCTATTTTTTTTGCATATTTTGAGTAACTTTGTAAAAAATGATACAAGAAATTGTCATTGGTGTGATCAAATTCATATCTTTATTTAATTTATCGATAAAATGATCGTCGATGCGGATAACTTTTGTTCCCAGGATTCCTCCCACTTAAGATTGAGAATTTAATATTTGTAAAACGAGGGGAGGGGAATATATCTATATATAAATATAGTATGCACTTGTCCCTCTGAAAATATCATTGGTCTTTAGCGTTATCGGTGTGAGACTATATCAGCCCTCGACAAACACACTCGTCTTGGTCTCTCTTTTTCTTTTTCTCTCTTTTTCTCTCTCTCTCTTTCTCCCCGCAGCAATGACATAATTCATTGCGCGCGCGAGTCTCGTAATGAATTTATAGTGCGCTCGTGCCGCACAATTTGCTTTCTCGTTTGTGCGTTTGTATTTCGTATACAAATTTTAGTCCTCCAGTCGCGCGAATTGCGTCACTTACAATTTTGGTTAATTCGGCCAGCTAATTTATCGGCAGACTCGAGAAATAATTGATTAATTAACAATTGAACGATAGAAGCGCACTGAAATAACTAAATAAATCTTCCGTCTTTGGACACTAATCTATCAATAATTGTCCCAAAAACACAAAAACCTTTTTTTTCGCTTTTACTCATGAAACAATTTTTTAAAAATAAAAACTCTTCGTGATTTGTAATTTGCGGTAAATTTCCCATTGAATTATGGTTTTCAAACGATAAAAAAAAAAAAAATTTTTCCCCTCATTTTTGGCCGACTTTTCAGAAACCTCAAAATACCGAAATTTCGAATGCTCATAACTTCACTTCGATTTGACCGATTCGAAAATTTCTTTTTCGCACGTAAAGGTCGTCACTAAACTTAGAGAATGGCGTTTGGTTCATTCCGATAACTTAATTTTTGTAGAAATAAGCGCACTTTGAAAATCTCCGAAAAAAATGGATAGGGGTATGCCTTAAAAAATTTGCAAAAATCGATGGCCGAACTTTAAAAATTTGTCAAAAATTAAAAAATGGTTCGAATCGGATGAACCAAACGGGGTTTTGAAGCTTCAACGATATCGAAGAAATTGAGCTTAAAACGAACTCAAAATTCCATGCACAAAAAAATGTACAGTCATTTTAGTAAACAGATTCAATTTTGGCCAAAGTGCGAGAAAAAAAAATTTCGTATTAATTTATTTTCAGACTTGATATCGCCTCTATATCCCCGCTGAACTTAAATCTAGCAACAATTTCCCTAAAAACTCAAAATTTTCATGAATTTTAGTTACAAAAAACATTTTTTTAAAGTTTTTGCTTGCTTTTTCTTGTGAATAAATTTTGTAATTTCGTCCTGAAACCTCATAATCCATAGGAATCCTATTATCGGCTATATTATTAAATCGAGTTTTATAAATATATGTATACAGGGCATTCCACATCAAATCACGCGCAAATTAATGAAATTTTTTTCACAGAAACTAGGGCCCAAAACAGATATTAAATAATTACTATTTTTTGTATGTTAATTTTTTTTTCAATTTCTTATTTTGATTATTTCTTGTAGTGAGAATAGCAGCAATACAAATATTTTTCAAGTGAAACTTGATTTTTTTTTCTTGTCTTAAGAGTAAAACGACGTCATTTTTCGAAAATTTATCAACCTCGACGACCTGAAATAAAACGGATAATTAAAAAAAAAATGAAAAAAAAATAGTAATTATAATTTAAAAAAAATAGTAATTATTTTTGGCCCATTATCGAACTATGACGAAAATATCTATTTCGGGCCCTAGTTTCTGTGAAAAAATTTTCATTAATTTGAAAAAGGGCCTTCTTTATGTTTTCCCTCAATTTAATGATTTTTTAGCTCGGGCAACCCCTTAAAAAATAAAATAAAAATTTGTAAACATTTGAGGTCACATTTTGGACCAAGCGAAATCCACAATTCATCGGACATCAAAATCCGAGGGGGTCAGGCCGATGACCGCGTGATTTGACGTGGAATGGCCCATATACTGATGCTATGAGACATCTGTGGGTATATATAGCAATCGGGTGTAACAACGCGACACATATCGTTATCCCTCCTCGGCGTAAGAGTAGGTGGGGTCAGCGGGCGTCTGTCACAATCAGCGGCAAACGACGACAAGAAGCGAGCACATCATATTACGTACATACGTGTAAGATACATAAAACGCGTTAGCGCACGTCACATTAGTGACTCCCGTGTTAGTCGTGTTTGTGCGGGCGCGCGCGCGCGCGCGCGCGAGGCCGACGGGCAAAGCCGGCTCTCTTGCGCTTGTTTTCCTCCGAGCCAAGATAGCGAAGAGCCAAGAGAGCGTCAGTCAGCTGATGTCATGCAGACTCCGCCGCTGTTTTTATTTTCTGCCTTGCCTCTCACGTATTATATAGTATACATGTATGATTCGCGATCGAGAGAAGCAGCGTCCCCATGTGGGTATTAGCTGGCTCATATGTGCCGCTAAATGCGGCTATGATGCTCTTGCTCTTCTCTCTTCATTTAATTCTCTCTCTCTTGCTTCTCGTCGAAACTCATGCATCGGGCATTGACGCCGACGCTAATACGCGCGATAAGGGCAAGATTCTCTGGCGAGTCTTGACGAAAAGAAGACCTTTCTGCCTGATAAATCGAAAAATCTGCAGAGGCTCATTATCTTGACCATATATTTTTTCTTGCATTTTGAAAACTTTCGTATTTTGAATTTTTATTTTTTGGAATTAAAAGATTCGAAGGAAATATTGAGAATTTTTTTTTTCATTGCATTTCATAAGGTTAATTGGGTCCATTTTTTTGTAATTAAAAAATTAGGAATTGAGCAAATATTGACGATTCAATTTTCTCACTGCGATTCGAAATTTTGTTATAGGATATTTATATGCAACAATTTATCTTGACCTTATATTTTTTCTTGCACTTTGAAAACTTTCATATTTTGATTCTTTTTTAATTTTTTGGAATGAAAAGATCTAAAGTAACTATTGAGAATTTATTTTTATCATTGCACTTCGTGATGCTAATTGGGAGAATTTGTTTGTAATTAAAAAATTGAGAATTTAGCAAATATTGACGATTCAATTTTCTCACTGCGATTTGAAATTTTGTTTCAGGATATTTATATGCAATTTATCTTGACCATATATTTTTCATGTACTTTGAAAACTTTCGTATTTTTAATTTTATTTTTTGGAATTAAAACATTGAGAATTTAGGAAATATTGGGCATTTAATTTTCTCGCTCCACGTCGAAATTTTTTTCAGGATTGTTATATGTAATTTTAATTTCATAATAAATATATTTAAGCCATGCAAATTAAAATTTATAGGGATTTTTTTTAATTCAAAGATCGAATTTTTTTTAATTAAAAAATTGAGAATGTACCAAGTAATGAGCATGTTTTTTTTTCACTGCAGATCAAAATTTCTTTTTTGGATATTTTTGCATAATTTTGATTGTCACATTAAATATATCCAGGTCATAGCAGGACGAATGCTGAGAATTTAATTCTTTTTTTACTGCAATTCAAGATTACTTTCAGGAAATTTATACATGATTTTAATTGTCACATTCGTCGTTGTCGAGCGTAAAGCGACTACGCCCATGGATTCCTTCCAACTTACCGACCTACTCCCCAGCAAGCACCAACTCGAAATCCGAGATGGCCGAGAGCCGTTCTAAACTCCACTACGAGCGCATATATGCGTGCATATATTTATACATTATATATGCGCTATTTATGATTGTACGAAGAATAGTTCCTCTCTGCATATCTATGTCTTTGGGCTCTCACTATCGCACGCATGCACTCGATAGTCGACAATCACAAATACATACATATATATATATATCTATGTCGAACCAGTGCCAGAATATCTTTATACCTTGCCACTCGTCATGGACTTGCTCTTGCTCATTGAACAAAATCATTCCAACTGACCTCGATCGATTTCTAATACTTTCATTAAATTAATTCATTAATCATTCATTTAATCTCCAAATTAATTATGAATTAATGAATATTTATGACTACTAATTAATTGTTAATAATATATATTATAAATTTAAAAATTAACAATATTGTACAATATTATATTATTATAGTATTATAAATATTAATATAATACTTGTTATAATAATAATAAATTATATATTTAATTTGATATTTAACTAAATTCCAATTTATCGAATTCATTATTCTAATAATAATAAATGTAAATTGAATAAATAAATAAACCAACAGGTTATATTGCTAAATTGCCTATCGAATTCCTTTTTGGAACAACAATTTTCAGCATTTGAAACTATTTTTGGACAAATGCCTAATAACAAAAATCGATTCACTGTTTCCCAGATTATACAAACTATTTATTTTTTTTACCACAAGTCTCATAAGTTGTTTTTTAAATTTTATGACTCATGACGTAACATTGATCGTCACATTTTTAAATAATTCAAGGTCGTTGATAATTTCTTTTTTTTTCCAAATTTAAGTGGTACAAAAAACAACTACCGACACTGCTCTGAAAGTTGATCTCCCATTTTTTTTCATACATATCAAATTTTTGTACTTATCAAAATATTGTTTAAAAAAATCATATTTTACAAGTTCCAAGATTCGAGACGACAAAAAAGCATTTTTCGGAGTTATAATAAGTCATTAGGGGAGATATTAAATTGGCACAAAGCTGACGACCTATTTTGTGCTTGAGATGAACAGATGAGAAAAAAAAATCTGACACTCTATACACTCGTGTAAATCCGGCCATCGTTTTTCCTCCATTGTGCGTCTATTTCGTTCTCGTCGTTTCTCTCGTAACGATGGCACGCGCCTAATATACCCCGCGACCATTTTAAACCATTCAGTAACGATTCTATTATTTGCCACGACCTACTTGCCTCCTTCATATTTTCCACGCTCACGGCGCGTCTCCTCCATGGATACATCCGTATATATTAATATGTCCGACCTACCTATGAAAACCGGTGCTCCTCGCCATCTCTGGACCACGCAACGGGATTTACATTCGCGTTGCATGTTCTACAGAGAGGGAGAGAAAGAGAGCGAGGCGTTCGCAAATAGGGGAAGACGGGGCAAAATGGGCCACCAGAGGGCAAAACGGGTCACCCCCTAAAATTATCTCAAAACAGTGAAATTAAAAAAATCTAGAGAACGAGAAAATTATCAGTACAGTGACAATGACATTTTCATGATAATTGACAGTCTGGAGTCAGAAACGTTTATTTAAAAAATGACATTCTCGCATAAAAAACACCCCCAATATACTCCAAGTAATATGATCATTTTTTATTAAATTTTTTAATTCAAATTCCACTTAAAATAATGGTTTTAACAATTTTTCATATAAAACAATTTGATCAATCAAGGAAGAAAGCAAAATAAGGTACGTGGGGCAAAATGACCACTTTTGAATGGTACAAAAAATATTTACTAACGCAATTAAGATTAAAATTTAATTCCGCGGAACATTTATTTGCAAATATGCGTCAAGCAGGTATATTTATCATTTTTTATATATTATCATAATATAATAATATATTTATATTAATAATATTACATATTATATAATTGTTCAAATGTCTTGAATTTGGAGAAAAGTAAATCGGAGCGGCGACCAACCCCTACAAATTTTTATTTTCGACCCACAATAAATTTGATAGACACGCTATTTTTTAGATTAAAAGCAAGGTTACTCAATTTGTAGCTTCTTAGCTGCATTATCATCTTACAGTGGTCATCTTACCCCGCTTTCTTCTATACATCTCTGTATTTGTGTGTAAAACGGTTTATCGTGGTTGGCACGAAATAATAATGATTCGCGAAAGAGAAAGGTTTTCGTATGATTCGCGATGT